>CM040243.1:128745724-129095522 GCA_022545495.1 Chrysanthemum lavandulifolium
GAAGACAATTGACAAAACCAACATTAATCTCATGTTTGGACAACTTAACACCATCATTAGCGAGTTCATTTAAAAGGGTTTTATAACGGTGTAAGTTTGAGAGAGTGTTTACGAGTCCCTAGCCACGAAGGTATTGTACTCAAGTTTCGGTCCATTATCCTGTTTTCCTTGGTATCGAGATGGGCCTTCATGGCTATGGACTAGGTCATCCCGTGTTTGTTTAGTTGTATTACAACTTATAAGCGACTCCATTATATCATCGAGGAAGGCAAGATATGATGATACTTTTGAGTCTTTGGTCTGGTTGACCACTCTCCTTTCATCACTGGTCTCACGAGCTTGGGCTTGGGCAAACCTTGGCGGTCTTTGGGACAAATGGACCTTCATTTATACACTTGATATAATAAGGTTCCATCCTAATCAAATAACAAAGCATCGCTTTTCCATTTGTTGATTTTGCCAACTTCAAGTCTAGAGGCAACAATTTGAAAAAGCTCCACCCTTTTATCGACTAGTTGGGGTACATCGGTTTGACCATAGAGATCTGATTTAAAAGCAGTTTAGAGCGGCTTAAGGTTTTATAAAAGTTTTATAATCAAGCAAGCTCGATACCACTTGTTGTTCCTATTCACTATCGTTTAAAACAATTAAGTACTTAAAGTAGTTTAACGGTGAATAATGGTAAGTAATGTAAGTAAAACACACAAAGTAATTTTCAACATCATATTCTTATTAGAAATAAATCAAAGAATCGTTACCCAAGTACTTGCGGAATAGTACTTGGGATTGAAATAAACAAGGTTTGGGTGACCCTCTAAGCTCGGGATAAGTCAGGCACAACTCTTAGAACCCACCGAGCTAGCTCGAGGATAAAGTTGTATTTGGAGGGTGAAAAGTTGGCTTGTGTGTATGTGTGTTTTACAATTCACAAGCTTAAACTTTTCACTCTTCTTCTTATGCTATTTATACAAGTATGATATTTAACTTTAACCTAGGATTTGGAATCCAAAATTTACTTGGCTTATGAACACTTCATGATTGAACACGGAGACACTAGAGTCTTATCATCATCGATTTTCGAGACATCATCATTGATTTGGATAAACACAACATCATCATGCCAAGAATTGCGATGAATACTAAGTTCTGAGTAGTCTTGGTCTGAATGGGAGAAGTATGTCATTTTCTCCGTCAAGCGAAGAATATGCATCATTCTACATATGGATTGTTGTCGATTACTTGAAGCCTCATGAAAAGGAAGTTGATCGGGAAAGGATTCTCCGTGCTCAAATTGCTCCACCTACACATCCGGGAAAATCAACAACTTGCCTTATATGCTCAACAAAGTTATCCTCCTCAACAAGCAACTCAACCAGCGCCTCTGTCACACAAAGCGATCATTCACGGCAACAATCTCAACAAAATCAATTGGTTCCATACAACAACAACAATGCTCAACCAATTGTCGGTGAAGCTAATGAGGACATCGATCCGTTCGAAGCATTGCAACAAGGATTTGTTATGATTGCTAATGCTTTTGGCGTTATACCAACAAATCCAACAATCGTATTCGTTCCTCATCTAACACACGAAATCGGTTGTTGTAAACAATGGACGAGTTGAAGTTCGAGAATCGTGGTTATGGTCGTCGGATGGGCGGTGGTCAAGGTTTAATCTTGTGGGTCGAATAACAACGAGCTCCGGTGGTGGAATAGGAAATGCTCGAGAATGGGTTGAATGGTCTTGATGCTACAAGCGCAATGAGAAGGGACACAGCTAATGCATGCCCAAAGCCAAGGACTAGGGGCGGTGCTTATTTCAAAGAGCTCTTCTTTTGGCTCTTAAGGATGAAGGCGGTGGATCTCTCACGGACAAAACGAGTTTTATGGCAAATCACGAGACTCGAGATGATGATATGGAGGACTTGCGGGCCAATGCGGCGATTATGTTGATGGCTAATATGCATGAGTTACACATGGTGACACAGGCCCGGTGTATGACAGCGATGGCTTGTCTCAGTGCCGAACAAACCATATTTATCTACGATCTAATATCTCCGCCAACATCCGAATCCGGCAAGGCTCGGAATGTTCAAAATGAGTCATTTACATCTCATTCCGACGATTTTCAAATAGACCACTGTAGTTACATTTGGCGATCAAGATGACCTTATGGTTTCCTTTGATAATCAAATTGACTCGTGGTTATACTTGAGGATCTAAATAATGATCATGTTGTGACTTACATTGAACAAGCGAACTTTGCCTCATCGGATCTTGCTCTCTTACTTAAAGACCAGCAATCCCAAATTGAAGAATGTTGTGCATTAAATCAAACCTTAAAAAGTAAAAATGCCTTTATTAACCAAGGATTTTGAATGTTTACAAAAGCAACTCAACTTTTCAAAACTCAAGAAAAAGCGTGAAAAGGTTTTGAAGCGACCTTTACTAAATCTCATCAAAGCGAAAAATATTTAGAGACGGATCGTGATCTAGCCGCTTGAAGAATGCTTTATTATGCGAGATAGAACAAGCTGAAACATGAACATAAAAAGCAAATTAACGCTCTGCTTGGAAAATCAAAAAGCTAAAGGTGAGTTGTTAACTTGTCAAAAGCAGTTCTCTGCATACAAAAAGCATTCCACGAACCGAATAGATAATCATCTTGAAGAAATTATCGACACAAAACAAACTTAAAGAGTTTAAAGCATTGTTTACAAACATGGTGAGTCGATGCTTGCTATTGAAAAGTTTACCTTAAAACCCGATCCAAAGGATATGGACCAAATCTTGCGATTACAAACCAAAGCTTTCAACCAAAACATTCAAACCAAATCACGAAGTTTCCGGTCGAGAATATAAAATTGATAATTACATTATGAGTGTTGTTGAATATCATCGTCAAGAGGAATTAGATCACGAGAAGGCGAGTCGATCAAAATTAAAAGCATTGTTTACAACAAACCTTTTAATTATTCAAAACCGGTCACTTTTGTCACACCAGCGGATTCTTCTAACACACCAAGGGTTATCATCAAAACACACAGTCTTCTAATGTTAATCCCCAACCGATTATGCACAAATTTATGGTCCTTTACCTTCCATCGGTGAAGTAAACTCAAAACACGAAAATCGCAAAATTCTTAGATATTTTGATATTTTCATGGTGACCTCAAAACTTTAGAACATGAGATAGAATATCATTACGAAATCAAAGTTCAACACTTTCAATCGCCTCTGAGAACAAAGAGACATTTTTAGAAAAATCTTTAACCAAATGTTAAAAATTTGAAAAGTTGTGCATTGTCTTGGGAGCAGGACTTTCATAAGGAACTTGGAGTCATGAAGGTCGTTTTAGAAAAGCTGAAACATCTATTTCTAATACTAAGCGTAAAAGAAAATGTTGAGAAAAGATGTTGATCGACTCTTGAAAGATGTTATCTGTCTTTGATATCCATAATGTTGTGTTATTCTATTCTTTGCCACATGCATCGATTATATCTCTGCGATAATGTTGACTCTGTAGTAGCTGTTGAGAATCTTGATAATGTGCTTGGATCGAGTCTTTAAAAGTGAAAATGAGCGATTACTAACGAACTTTACAATGCAAAACGTCATCTTAATTGGTGTGAAAAGATATTCACAATCAACAACTTGGTTTTCAAAAGAAAATCGCTCGATTCGTGCAAAATCTTGATCCTAAACTTGAGCAAGCTGGATGATCAAAGCGTGTCTTTGAAAAGTCAAATCTCTAAATATGAACAAGAACTTGTAAAGTTAAACAGAATATGGTGTCATATTTGATTTACTCAATAAGACTCGTCATGAAGCATCAAACGAACTTGATCACTATCTTGCTCACACTAGAAGTCATGAATTTTCTTTGGTAATATTAGTTACGAAAATCAAGATTTGATTCACACTATCTCTAAGTTAAGAGAAATGTTAGGAAAGTATGAACTACTTCCGCCTACCATCATTAAGAGATTAGCACGGTAACACTTAGTAATCGTGAACCTAGAATACCTCTTGCCAAATCACAAGTTGCTAACGTGCTTCCTTCTCTTGAAACAAGAATAGTTGCGTCTTTTCCAAGCGTCCGCACTTCACGACCTAGGAGCACTCAATCGAAGAATAGGAAGTTGCGACCTAAGAAAAGATCAATAAGGAATGCTAAAGTAGAAGAACACCCTAGGACTATGAATAAGACTCACGTTGCTTCCAATATAGATATTGCGTCTAGCAAATGTAATAGAAATAGAGATGTAACGAATGCTAAACCTTTAAGTACTTTTGATATTGATCGATGCACCTTGTGTTATTTGTCGTAAAAGTATGAATTCGATTGTCATGACAAATGTGTTGCTAAAGCTATAATCTCTAGTTTACGGAATCCTAAGAATCGGCATACCTCTAGGCCCACTAATCATTCTAAGTACGTGCTTGGTAGACCGCCTTCTTTAGATTCTAAGGCAAGCATTCTTGTCCTGTAGCTCGATTTCACCTCCTAAGAATGTAGTACCACCTAGTGCATTCACAAAGACTAAAGCAAGCAGTAGTTATAGATGGCGAAATGGATATATAACACATTAGGATTTAAATGGATGCCTAAAGTTATTAATGTGTGTATGTCTACTATCACTATCAGGAACCCTCTAACATTTGGGTTCCACATCTACTTCTATTCCATACGTGTAAATGCATGTGTGTCGGTGATCTGAGATCATTCTGGATTGTTGATAGCGGATGTTCCCGACACATGACGAGCAACCTTAAACTATTATCAAACTTTATTGCAAAGTTCATTGGCTTTGTCGAGTTAAGGAATGATCACTTGCGACTATCATGGGCTACGGAGACTATATCAATGGGAACATCGAAATTAGCGGGGTTTACTATGTGGAAGGCCTCGATCACAATCTGTTTCGATGGAGTCGATTCGTGATGGAGATTTGGAGGTTGCTTTTAGGGAGAAAACTTGTTTCATTCGTGATCTACAAGGAAATGACCTTATGTCGGCTCGCGTAATTCTAGTCTTTACACTATCTCTATGCAAGACATGGTTGCTTCATCTCCCATCTTCTTACTTTCAAAGGCAACATCAACAAAATCACGGCTATAACACGTCGTCTCTCACATCTAAACTTTCAAACCATCACCAACCTTGCTCGACACAAACTAGTTGAAGGTCTCCCGATTCCGGTATTCAAAGATCACCTTTGCTCGACTGTGAACAAGGAAAAAGCACTCGTGCTCATTTTCCTTCAAAGGTGGAACACGACTCTCGACATGTGCTTCATCTTCTTCACATGGATTTGTGTGGCCCGATCGTGTGCAAACAATCAATGGCAAACGCTACATCTTAGTAATTGTTGATGACTATTCACGATGGACTTGGGTCTACTTTCTTGAAGCAAAGACCAAGCTCCACAAATGATCATCACCTTTCTCACGAAAATCTGAGTTCGACTCAAAACACCGTCGGACAAATAAGAGCAGACAAAGGCTGAATTTGTTAACCAAACCCTTCGTGAATTTTATGAGAAAGTGGAATTCAACATAAAACATCTATTGCACGTACACAAGAACAAAGCGGAGTTGTTGAAAGGCGAAACCGAGCGTTAGTGGAAGCGCAAGAACAATGTTAATCAATGCTAAACTTCCGGATTACTTATGGGCGGTGTATATCTCTGCATGCTATACTCAAAACCGTTCTATGATCACAAAGCATACAACAAAACACCTTTCGAGCTTGTCACAACCATAAACCGAATCTCAAACACTTTCATGTATTTGGATCCCTTTGCTATCAAATAATGATCGTGATGATTTTGGAAAGCTCAAAGCCAAAGCCGACATTGGAATCTTTATTGGATATTGTGAGAATTCTAAAGGTTACGGATGCGGAATCGTCGCACAAAGCAGTGATGGAAGCGATTCATGCTCATTTTGATGAACTTACGGAAATGGCTTACGAGTATAACGACTTAGAACCGGTCACAACCGTTTAAACTTCCTCAACCCCATCATCAATGAACAAAGCCCCGACTCACTCGTCAACAAATGGAAAGGTTATTTGCTCCTTGTTCGGTGGCGATATTGATGAGCGTGCTCGGTGTATCCATTTGTTTCCATTGCACAACGATAATATTCCTATACGATACACTGCTACAACAACTCATTGTTGAAGAAGCACCACCGATTGACTCCACCACAGCAGATTGAACAAACCGCTTCCAACAATGATGAACCGGTGATGATATTCTTAATGAAGTACCCCGCTGCGATTTTGATCCAAATCGTTCTTTAACCCGTTTGCTAATGACACTGCTGCAAGCGATGTCGCGGAATCATCAACAAACCATTTGAATCCTCGAATCTACACAATGTATACCAACATCAACCCTCTACACATCGATGGACAAAAGACCATCCTCGGCAAATATTATTGGCAACCCAAATCAACGGTCGTTCACGAGACAACGTCTTCGCACGGATGGTGAACATTGCATTTATGCACTCACATGTCTGCCAATCGAGCCTAAAACATTAAAGATGCAATGACAAAAGACAATTGGATTGAATCCATGCAAGAAGAACTCAACCAATTCAAGCGTCTTGAAGTATGGGAGCGGTTGAAAGACCAACGGGGTCTCGTCATTGGTCTCAAATGGATTTGGAAAAACAAATTGGATCTTTGAAGGGCGTAATCCGAAACAAGTCACGTCTAGTTGCTAAGGGTTATCGTCGGGAAGAGGAATAGACTTTGAAGAATCTTTTGCTCCGTTTGCTCGTCTTGAGGCATTCGGATATTTCTCGCGTTCGCGGCTCATATGAATATGACGGTCTTTCAAATGGATGTCAAAGCTGCGTTTCTCAGCGGACAACTAAAAGCGGTTTATGTCGATCAACGGAAGGATTCGTTGATCACGAGTTCCCGAACCATGTCTACAAACTTAACAAAGCTCTTTATGGTCTCAAACAAGCCCCTCGGGCATGATGCGATAAGCTATCATCTTTCCTCATTGCTAATAATTTCACCAAAGGTTCGGTTGACCCAACTCTTTTTATACAATATCACGGGCACATATCTTAATTGTTTAAATTCGTGGATGACATCATTTTGGGTCTACACATAAAAAGTTTTCAATCGCTTTTGCAAAACTAATGAAGAAAAATTTTGAAATGTCCATGATGGGTGAACTTACGTTCTTTCTAGGATTACAAGTTCATCAATCACCCGTGGTATTTTCTTGAGTCGGTCAAATATGCCTTTGAATTGTTAAACAAATTTGGAATGAAAACACAGTGACACTTATGCCACACCAATGACTCATACCAAGAAGCTAGAGGGATTTACATGGAAAATTAGTGGACCCTACCAAATACCAAGTATTATTGGGTCTCTCATGTATCTAACGACTAGCGAGACACGATATTGTATTTGCGGTTTATCTATGCTCCCGTTATCGATCGCGACCAAGCTGAAACCCACCTCTAAGGCTAAAGAATCCTCCGATACATCAAGGAACCATTAACTTGGGGATCGGTATCAGAAGGATTACGGTTTTGAACTAATCGCTTTTTAGAATGACGACCACGCGGGATGCTTAGACTCACGAAAAAGTACTTGAGAGCACTACAATTTCTTGGTGATAAAGCGGTGTCTTGGCAATCAAAGAAGCGAGGATTGTACATCGTTGTCATCAACGAGCGAGAATATGTAGCCATGTCCGCGTGTTGTGCTCAAGTCATCGGATGAGAACACAACTCAAAGACTATGGTTACGTGTTGTGAGAATCCCAATGTCTTTGCGACAATCGGTGCCATTGCGATCTCGTGCAACTCGATTCAACATTGAAATCAAAGCACATCGATCTTAGCTATCATTTCATCAAGGACCACGTGGAGCAGAGTGCAGTTGAATTATACTTTGGGTATAGAATACCAATTGGCGATATCTTCTCACCAAAGCCTTGCCTCCCGCTAGGTTTAATGAGTTGGTCCACGGATTGGTATGAGGTGTTTGACTCAAGAGGAATTGGATGACCTCCTAAAGCAGTCTTAAAAACACATCAAACACCAAAAATATCTTTTGTAAATACATTTTCAAAAACAAAATACAAAAATATAAAACACGATAAAACAACAAAAATATTCTTCTAATCTAATTTTCTTTCAACATGGCAAGTACATTTCTTTCGTCAACACTTTAATCTTTCAAAATTCGATATTTTTACGATCAAGTGTTGAGGGAGAAAATAATCATAACTGTTTCAAAACATCGTGTACTTGCATGTTATCATATCCGGTTGTTTCTTTTATCAATGGTGGTAAATTTTTACGGTTCAATGACACTCCTCGGACTAAAATTTATAACCTTTCATTATTTACCTAAGTCGGGGGAGTGTCGTCAAGTTTCTTTCTTAACAATCTTTGTTTGGTAACCAAAATGGAAGTTAAATGGCTTTGTATGAAAAAGGAAAAGGTGGAGGGACCAAAGCGTCAAAAGTTTAAAGTTATTTTAATAAAACACTCCACCTAACATATTCATCACATTTATTACTCATAAACCTAACCAATCCTCATAGAAATTCGTTCTTCAAATCATGTTTTGATCATCAATTTGTAAGTTGTTTCATGATCTTAACATGTTTACAAACATAGGTTTTGATTTTACACGAATCCAACGGTCAAATTTTAGTCTATGATTGTTTTGTGTTCTACGCATAAGCGTATGAACTCATAATCAGAATGGGTGTTTGTGGTTAAAAGGATTGTGTCAAAACATGTCTTTAACATCAATGACACTAATTTTATCCTCTAAATCCACCCGAAACACGAATTGAAGGTTTTCAAAATTAGGGTTCTTAAGTCGTTTTGGGTGTTTTCAAATGTGAAGGTTTTTGGTCAAAAGATTGTTGTGAATTAATATCATGTTGAATTAAAGATTTCGAGGCCTATAACAACCTAGAAACACTAATTGATTAAAAATTGGAAATTAGGGTTTAATGTTCTTGAGTTTGGGTATTTTTGATTCACCAGAATTGGATGTTAAAACTTGGTTTATAGACTCTCACAACACCTAAGACCTACCGAAAAGCGTTTGGTGCAAATCCTATGGTTAGAAATCTTATCGTAATTCATAAACATTAGGGTTTTGACTTACGCGTATGACTTTCTGGCGTAAAACATTTAATAAGCTTTCATGCCATAATCATTTTAGAATGAACATATGTGTTAAGATTGATGATATGATGATTTTATTTCGGGCTTGCTACTCGTAAAACTCGAGAATCAAGGTCTTTGTTACTCTATGCATAAGGATCACCTTACGGCGTGAGCGGTTATCGTAAGAGAAATCCTACGGCGTAACTATTACAGCGTAAGGTTCTACAATGGGACTACGGCGTATCACAGTGAAGGATATGCGTGGCGATGACCTCTACGCATAAGGTCTACTCTTACGAGTAAGCCTTACGCGTAAGGTCTTTATCGCCTCTGGCGTAAGCTCTACGCATAAGGTCCCTTTTCCTCGCGTAACATTTCTTACGCGTAAGTTAGGATCCTACGCATAAGCTTTAGTCTGTGCGTATATCACTCCTGTTCTGCGTAACTTTGCCAAATCTCGCCTAAGCCATGATTGACCTTCATTATGAATTGTTACGTGTACAAACTTGTAAATAAATGAATCATAACGTCACGAAACCAATAATGTCACTAATAAACTTAATCGTTTAAAATGTTGTGTTAAATAAGTGATAACATAAACTTTAAAACTTAAAGTTAACTAACTCATGAAACTTATCACGGCGACATTGGACTATTGAACAAACAAGTGACTTTGGACTCGTAACAATCTTTGACCTTTGTATATTCAATAGTTAGACAATAAAACCTTACATTGACTAACATTATGTCTTTCGATATGTTGGTTCTTTTGGCTAATGTTATTTGAGATCACGACATGGTGCTCGAATGAATGTGGATGCACGAAGTTCTCACAATTCTTGACATCTTCCCTAATGGCTATCCTAGAAAGATTGGAAAGAACAACCTTAGGGTTGACTTTGAAACCCTCGCATGCTCGAAATCTTCTTGTCTCATTCTTTGTGGATATTCTAAAGAATCATCCCTACGAACATGCTCTCACACTCTGCTCTTGTCTGGGAGATCTACATGCAACAATTCTAGAATTCAATGCAAAGGATCAAGGGTCAAAGTGCGATGTTGTAACTCTCGATCACAAACAAGTCACCATCACTCATGCGACTTACGGGCTATTCTTCTCATTCACGAAATCGAGCCAACCGACTTCTTTGCCACACCTCTTGAGGAGACAGTTCTTCAATTCACGATTGATATTGGCTATGATGAAGCTTGAGGAGTTATCTCTAAGCATTCTCATGTGGAGCTTAAGAACATTCCTCAACCATGGAGAACCCTCACATCATCATCACCAAATCGGTCTCGGTCGTGATAGTGGCTATGAGCATCCCAAGCTCATGGAACTACAAATCTTCGGTCATTAATCAACAAAAGGACATCGAAATCGAAGCCTTTGTTATGGGAAGACATGATGTCATTTCACAAGAAACTTGGCTCAAAGATTCCTATGTCGGATACACAAAATTGTTGATCGAGAGAGGACTTGGACTTCATCCGATATTCCACAAAGGCTCAATGACCCGGACAATCACGATATGTTGGTGAGCCTACCATATCGATCGAAATCAAGGAATCGTCTACAAAGCAGGGTCTTGTGTTACACGATCACCTCTTGTTGTGAAATCAAGAAGCTTGAAGCGTACAAAAGGTATCGGGTAGCGAAAGAAGGCAAAGTTGGTCATCTCGATGAAAAACCTTCTAGAACACCTACTCGGAGAACCGAAGAGGAAGTCTTTGAAGTGCGATGGCCTGAGAGAGTCAAAGGAATGTCCCAAAGAGAAACTGCTCCAAGAAGAAAGTTCCCTCTCGAAGCTGTTCCTATTCCTACACACGAACCACAGAGAAAGCTAATTGGCGAGGACTCGGAAGGTACACATCGGATGAAGAGATTTTTCACTCTGAAGCTGCAAAGATGAAACCACAATGGTATCTAAACCTCCTAGTCCTCCGGTGAACATGGCAAAGGAAGACTCACATACTTGTGCCTTATGAAGAAAGCTCATATGATGAAGAAGAGCAGCTGGATACTTCATACGGGAAGAAGTTCAAAATCATTAGACTCCAACATGTTGCGAAGGAATTTGCAAAGGATCAAATGGGTGGCCACGGAGGTTCAGTGGTCTTGCCACTCAAACCATCTCTGATGCGGTTAATCGACCCGATAAGGGGGCTGGTGCCACCACTCTTCTGCAACAACAACAACTTTTGGAGGATTCTATTGATTATGAGATTGAGGAACCGGCAAAAGAAAAGGCGAGGAAATACTGCGATGAAACAAAGGCGATGACAAGGCCATGTCTAAGGAGGAAACTTGAACCCCTAAGGACCCCAAGTCTCCTCATGTCTCCTCCTCATGATTCATCATCTCACTCTTCACCACCACCATCTAAAAGATCAACCAAATCAACATCCAATCGGTGAAGAAGCCAACTCGATCTTGGATTTCTCATGCTCATAAAAGAATTGGGAATCTTTGTCAAACAAGTCGAGAAAGAAAGACATACTCTACGGAAGATGAATTTCTATCTTTGATCGAATCTGATATATTCATGATGATCTCGACAAGATGCAAGATGAAAGGGAGTATGTCCGAAGCTCATGAAAGATGATCTTCAAGGAAAATGGATGAAATGATCAAAGGATACACTCACGAGTTCCTTATGGAGTCGTTCGAAGCCGACAAAAGAGATGTATAACGGACAAGCGTATCCAAATCTCTTGCATCTAGCCAAACAAGCCATGAAATCAACTCCGATGAATTTAAGCATCAATCCGATTGAATCTACAATCTTCTCGGATGATGAATTGGTGAACCGGCTAGTAGCGCCAAATGTCGAAGCAGCTCTGCAATGTTTGCCTCACACGAAGCTAAAGCTGTTTGAAGCTCTATTGGAATACCAACTCGGGTCCTCATTCCGAGAAGAAGGCATTAGGCCCAAGCGTTCAAGAGATGATGAAGACAAAGATCGGGATAAGGATAAAGAGCCCAAGCGCACAAAGAAGTCGATGATTCATCCTCTATTCGGTATTCGATGCAACCTCCACCACAGCGGACTCTGCACAACAAAGGTCACCTCCTCGTTCTTCTCTGATAAACCTCGAGGATTCTTACGAATTACCACCGAGACTCGAAAACCGGTGATCACTTTGAGTATCTGGTGGTGGCGATGAAGAAGTCCGTGAGCCCCTACAACAACCCATCTCTCCCAAACAAGTTCGAAACGAGAATCCTCATCTAGGCCTAAGAAGCGAGAAGAAGAAGGCGCCCACGGTGGCGTCGTATCATGGCTAGATGAAGATAAAATAGAGGAATTTGAATGGTTTTCTACACTTGTCAATTCCACTCCTACCACGAAGAAGGTCAAGATCGGTGAGCGGTAATACATTGGAGCATGCTAAGATTACGCAAGAAAAGTTCCATGTGAAGAAGATGACGAAATCCGAGTTGAGGCGAATCAAGAATGAAGCTTTTCAAGCTGTGGAAGATAGCTCGAGAAAGTGCCATCGAGGTCGAATATCACCTTGAAAACATTGCTCGAGCTATGTCTAACAACATGGATTGGCTCAACCCGAAGCAAACATCGACTTCACCAAGCGGGACAACCCTCCATATTACACCGTGGTCAAAACCACTACCAACAATTGGCCACGGATGAACCTAGGATTCCATTCGGATATTTCTTCAACAAAGACTTGGAATTTCTTCTACGGTGGCGATGGATCAAGAAATCGCTACATCTTTGACACTTTCATTCCAGCGACCATATACTCAAAGCGCATAGCTATCGAGGAAAGAGCTAATCACTTGTTCTCCAACAAAGTGGAAGCATCGACCTTGATGCAATGTCGGGATTCATCATTGGCGGGCGCGAAGAATCTACTACGAGCTGCCGGTTGAAGTCTCAACATGCGGTGTTCGATACTAAGAATATCGTTGCCATCAAACACGTTGATCTTTCGACCAAATGGGACTACACTTTTCTCAAGAAGATTGTGGTCAAAAGGCAAGATGAGCGGGATTATGCATTCTCTGAAGGCGACTTTGAGAATTTGTCTATCAACGACATTGAAGACATGTACCTTGCCAAAGTGCGAGGTCGCATGAGGCAATTTTCAAGCTGAAGTACAACGTGAATTCATCAAGTCATGCTCATCTTCATCGGACGCATAGTCATCAAAGAGCGTGTAGAAGATCTCCAACTTGCGGTTGAATCATATCGGACTCGTGTTAACTTCACTCCACCTCGACTTGATCTTCCGACATCAACCATCTCTCACAATATACACTCATCGACAAACCATTCGGCGTCGTTTACGCGGTGAACTTCAACGAAATTGCTTAATGGCGTGTAGTGATCTTCACAAGTTTGGGATCACACTTTGAAGATGGTTAGGGACGGATTGGCTTATAGGTTGAAGGATATCGTCAAAGATTGGGTCTCTAAGCGATGGAATTCTCGGGATCGAAGGGATGTGAGGAGGATCATCAAAATGATTGATGAAAGGTTGTATAGAAGGGATCGATTCGAGAACATTGGAAAGCTTTGTTGGTGGTCGACCGGGATTAACATCACCGGCTATCAGCGCCTGTTCGCACTCTGGCAATATCCTTTGGACTTCACGGTACCCTTGAATTGCTTCTTTCATTATAAATTTGGATGTGTGATTATTTATGTCAATGGCTTGTGCACACATAACGATGTACAACCCGTAAGTGTCAAGAAAGGACCACGTAGTGCGGCTTGATGCCACAATCCTTATAAAAGGGCGAAAGCTTCTTACTTTTGAGTAAAACCTATCAAACCTTTCATTTTTCAAGGTTTTGCTCAAAGGACAAGTACTTCCCGTATGATTTTCAAAACCTCAACCGTTTATATCACTTGTTGAGGGGAGTATTTGAATTAAAACTTTGTTCACAAATTGTTCATAGTGGTCATCTTCCCGCAACACTTGAAATGGTCATATTTATTCTCAACTTTTCAAAATAACATTTTATATGCCATTTTTTAGGGAGAAAATTATGTGATAAGAAATATGTTGTGTAAATGCAAATGAATCTTTGTGTAATAGACTTAACCAACGAATTGATGGTACTAAAGCGTTAGTAACTCGAAAAGACTTGTCAGGACGGGTAATAATTTCAAGCTAGTTCGCTAGTAATGTAAACGTGTCTCATGAAAGGACTTGTCCAAGTAGAATGTACCATTCGAAACTCTTGGTAGACATGAACTCGACGGGTATGACAACCTTTGAGGCTTGTCTACACCTTCAAGGTAGTTATTAGAGCTAGTTGTCACCTAAAGGCGACAATGTAACTCTTTAACTATGCAACGTAACCGTGTCTCGCGGGAGTGTCTATCTTGAGTTGATCAATTCAAAAGTCGCTCTTTCCCACAGTCATTTCCGTCAAAACTCTAAAGCACATGTGGAGGGTATTTACGCTAAAAGATAAAACTCTCACGATGGTTCAAACATGTTTTCATTTACAAACCCTTTGAGATATTTTCTTGAAAATTGGTTTTATGGCAACATAGGTTAGTCATGGGTGATAAGGTGACTAAGGTTAGGAATAACTGTCCTATGATCCGCCAGAGCCGGAGGGATCTACCCAAGGACATCACAAATAGTTAGTACTTAGAAGTCCTTAGGTACGATTATAAAAGGAGAAAATGAGAATCGGAGAAAGAAGGAGTTGAAGAATTAAAAGAAATGCAAAGAAAGGGTGAAAAGAAATAGCCCTCCAAATTATTCAACTTAGGATGAGATAATCGGGTTCAATTCATATACTCTTGGTTGTCACTTAGTATTGGTATTGAAGATTAAAGTCGTCATGGACCCGATGGCGCATGCACTATACCTTCTTAGCCACTCAAGTTTCTCTCAAAAGAAGCTTGTTTCATTCTCACAGGGAACCCACGTAAACTATTGGCTTTCTCTTGAGATCGCCGATATTGAAGAAGGAGACCCTCTCCTAGTCTCCGCTCGGAAAACCAAAAGCGCACTATTGAGTCTAGAGCCACGAGATTCATCAAAAGATCACTTAGGTACACTTGACATTTCATCACTTGATGTTCAACAATAAGAACATCGGTGGTACGTTATCGAGTCCTTCATGGATCTTAGCAATCATCGAGAACATTTATGAGAGGTTCATAATTCGCGAAAACCGTCAAGTCTAAAACAGGACTTGAAGCAATTCGGAACACAAATGCAAATGAAGATCGGAGAATCTGAGATTCCGGGTCGTTAAGTCCCAAGGAGACTCAATGGTGTGTTAACACTTGATCGAGACGATAGATTGATCACTAATGATAGCGATCGAGAAAGGATTTGATAGGATAATTACACTCTTGAAAAGGTTATAAATAAAAGCGACTTAAATGCAAATTAAGAAAATTAAAAAGATAAAAGATATTAAATAAACGCTATCACTATTTTTAAAGTGATGAGCGTTTAAAATTAAAAACTAAAACTTACGTTTTAAAAAATACGTAAGCGTACAAATAAAAATGTGAAATCTAAGATATAAAAGTCCTAAAAATATGAAAATACATTTTACAATCCTAATGATAAAAGAAAATTTATAGAAAAGAAAATTATTTTTAACACTATTATTCTAATTATTATTAATTAAAACTATTTTAAACTATTTAATAATACTCTAAAATAAAAGAAAATATGAAATAAGACTAGAAAAATAAGATTAAGACTTAGAAAATCTAAAATATGATAAAACTAATTTTAAAACAGAAAATATATTTTTAGACTTTTATATATTTATTATTAATTTAAAACTATTTAAAACTAATTTAAATTATTAAAATACCAAATAAAAGGAGAAAAATAAGGAAAAATATTTTTATGCTTTTATATTTATCTAAAACAATTAAAATTGAAAAACTATTTTTGGAACTTTTACGAATTAAATGCAATTTAAACTAATTAAAATGATTAAAAGCGATTTTAATCTAGAAAAATAGCAAACAGTGTCCAAAAATTATGAAAATTTCAGGAAATACTAATATGATATTCTAAAGCTGTAAAATTATAAAAACATGGCCCTATGTGGGAGAATCAAGTCGTAGTGTAAATGACAATGAAATAAGCACTTTGATTAAGCAAATAAGCACAAGGGTGAACCAAATGATTAAATAAGCTATAGTATAGCTAAACTACTCTAAAGCAACAGGTTTAAGTTAATTCTAACACCTAATGATCATGTAACCAAGGATTTAAGAAATCTGATCTATTAAGCCAAACAGAAATATGCCCTCTACTTTAAGCTGTAGCAACAGCTTATCTAATAAGCAAGTGTGAAAACAAAAAGTGGGGATCTAAAGGCAACCTATCAGAGAGTCTAAATCCAAAAGTTCAGCAAATATGGACCAGCAATGAACAAGTTATTGATCACACAAAAACAGGCCAAGTTGACATTAGATCAACATGCGAGCGATAATGGGAAGCTAGTTTAAGCTACTCTAACTTCTTATTAAATAAGCTAAAGCTAAAACTACAAAGGTGGTCTTAAAGTCCACCTAGCTAACTGAAAATGTGCCAAACATCAAACCTTAACTACTTAAAATGAACACGTGCAATCTCTTCAAGTTCTGCAAAACCGATTTCGGACACGGTGTTTGACTTTCAAAAGCAGATAAGCGAGTTTGACTAAAATGAGATTTGGAAGCAACTTATGGATAGAATAAGATGAGATAAGCTGAAATGCAACTATAGCAACCATGCTAAACTGATTCTAAACCCATTTGAGATGATGACAGAAGCTGATTTCCAACAGTAAGCTCATAAATCAGATGAGTAGAGATTTTGACTTAAAGCTCAAAATAAAGCAAACCAAAGACAGAAATGAATGCATTTAACCATATTACAACTAAAGCAACAAGTCTAAACCATTACAATACCCTCTAAGGCAGTTTAGACTAGCAATCCAAACACTCCCTATTCCACTGATTTGCAAAGTGAAATGAGAATGCACCTTGACCCGGATAGTACTTTTGATTAAAATGAGTTTATATGATCATATTACAACTATCTAAACATATTCTAACCATTGGTGACCACAATTGAATATTCAAACATAATATGCAATTTTGACTTAAAATTGAAATTGAAATCCACTAACCAATATATCCGACTTATACGAGGCCAAAACAAACCAAAACCTAAGCTATCCTAAGCTATTTAAACCCAAAATCCACCTCCGCCTCATCCTTTTCATCACCATTCCCATTTTGAGTCAAAGTTGACTTCTGTTGACCATCATCCAAAAGTGATAGAAACATAATTGTGACTTTGTGAAAAGCTATAACAAGCTCAAACAAGCTTATTTGAACCTGGAGAGAGATTATTTGAAGCTTGTATATAGAAACTAGAAATTGAGAATTTCAACAGAAGCTTGAAAATTTGGAACTTAAGCAAACTTTGAAATTGAAGTTCAAGATAGATTACATAGATAAAAGTACTTGAGTTAAACACTTAGAAACAAAAAATTACAACATTTGGATTAAACTAAGATAGTTATAATAAAAACGACATTGAAGGAAAATTAAAACTAGCTACCCTCCTTTCTTGCTTCTCTTGCCTCCTTTTATAGCTCCCATTGCATCTCTCTCCTCTTACGATTGAATCCGCTAGAATTGGGAGACTTTTGTGACTTTTGCCAACATGTCAATTTTGGCGGAAATGATATGAAGCGATTGAGGAGAGATTGAGTGTGGAAAGGTTGTAATGAATGTTATCTTGGATGTAGTGTTTGGAGGAGACATGTGAGTGGGATGAGTTTGGAGGAGGGTGGAGATGGAGTGTGGCGAGATTTGCGAGAGAAAGGTGGAAGAAAGAAGAAAAGGCGCCAAGGTCTTTTTGACCAAGTGGGTTTGACCGAGGCGGGGTTATTAATAGAAAAGGGGGTCCAAAGTGTTATTTGACAGGGGTCCAAATGTGTCAAGGGTCCAAAATTGGTTTAAGACTTATATAATTGACAAGGACCAATTGTGTACATTCTGAAACTTAAGGGACCTTTCCTGCCAATTCTGTAAAGTTGCTCAAAGGACTAAAAATGACAAAGTTTAATAATGCAAGGACCAAAGTTGCCATTTTCAGATTTTCCAGGGACCAATTCTGCCAATTTTCAAACTTGGAGGACCATTTTTGTAATTTTCTCAAACTTTTAATATTTTTCACCAAAGGACTAAATTTGACAACTTATGATTTTAAAAGGACCTTTGGTGACTTTTCTTTTGAAATTTTGAGCTCAGGGACTGTTTTTGACAATTTTTGAAACTTGGGGACTAAAGCGCAATTTTGCAAATTTGATACGTTTTCATCGATTTTGATATTTTGCATTTAAAACACATAAAACAACGATTTGTGATATTTTATCATTTGATGCGTTTCGAGTGTTTTCGGATGATTTTGCGTTTATATTACACAAAATGATGAGTATTTAGACACTCATCAATCCCCCACATCGAGATATTGCTAGTCCCTAGCAATGATTTGAGAAAACATAATGGATTTTAATCTCTTTACCAAAAGCCATTACTTGGGTAGCCAAATGTTTCAGTTCAAGTAAGAACCTTGGTACATCGATAACCAAATGATTTTGAGCAAATCATAAAATTTGTAAGCGGTTTGATTAGTCTTTACGAGCCGCACCCTTACGGACTAGCCAACTCTTAGATAAATTATCAATATTATCTTTGGTGAGTTGAATACCAATTATGGATTTTCCATTGCCTTTACCACAAGCCATAACCTTGCGGGCTAGCCAACTCTTCACTTTTTAGGATATGGTGAGTTGAGAACCATACAATTTTGGGCAAATTGCAAGCCATATAAGCGGATTTGATATATCTTTACCAAGAGCCGTTTGCTCTGGATTAGCCAATCCTTGTGTCTTCTGAGACATGGCGGATGATAACCAAGATGAGTAAGTGTAGAACACTTACTCCAAAAAAATTTTGGCCAAAAGGGAATTGGGTAGATAATATATGAAATTCGTGAGAATTCCCCCACATTAGAAATGAATATAGCCTCGATATTCAAAGTACCGGCATTATGCGGCCGAAAACGTAAAAGGAAATACTACGGCCATTATTTAGAAAGATTTTTTTTTTTTTTTTTTTTTTGGATAATATATAGATATATAACATGTGGGTAACTCCCCACACTTAGGTGGTACACGGGTGAAAACCCATGTTCGACTCTTGTTTTTGATTACCGAGTCGCTAGCTTGACTCGACCCCAATTCCTTGGTTCATGGGGAAGCAAAGTGGAAGAAACAATCTCCATCGGACTTCCATTCAAAATGTTTGGATAAACATTGAAGCACGTGAAAGTTCCACACCGATGAGATATAGAGAAGCAAACAGACCCGGCTCACAAATGATAACCGAAAATGCGGGGTCAAAGATAGTGTCCTCACTCCGAAGGAGTGAAGAGAGAGAAGTCACCAAGTAGGTGAAGAAAGAAGGAAGATCATGATAACAATCATAACTAGATCTTCTTCCTCGGGATTAAGTGCGATTGCACTTATTTGGATTTTATTGGGTGAGCTCTTTGGGTTGGAAGGCATCTCGGTGGGGAGGGTGGGAAGATTTGTCATAACTATGCAAATTGAGATTCTCTCCCCGATCATGATTTTGCCATCCAAACAATCATACTCCAGTGGAGATATGATATGAGAAAGTTCACCGCGAACTCCTCATGAAGAGAATCATTCACATGATGCGAATTTGTGAACTCTTGTTCCATTGTGGGCTCATCACTATCCTCAATCAGTATCAAAGAGTGGATTCTCGAAATTGAAGTGAATTGAGTCGAATTCAAATAGAGGATTAGTGAAAGTAGCTTTGAATGTTTCGGGAACTAAGTGATCAACATTCTCATTTGGATTGTTGGGATAAGAAGTGAGTGAGCGATCATTATCAATGAGACTTCGGTCTCTCCCGGATCGACCGAGATCAAAGAGTGGATTGATGTGAGTGAGTTCACGGAGAACTCCTCAAGAAGGGATCGACATCAGTTGAGGAAGTGATGCCTCAACGTACTCGATGTCTCCATATGAAGCACAATCTTCACTAAGATCGGAGAAAGTTTCAAAATGATCTTGAGAACACTCAAGAGGAAAGGGATATCACACGGATGATCGAAATTCCACTGTGACTCTCTCGGGATTGGGATAAGGTCCTTAACACTAGGCGATTCCATTTACGGAATAGTGCTAAGCTCATCCCCATGTTTAGAGAGTGAGTGGGAATATCGGTGTGATAACAACAGATGAGGAGATTAGATGGACTAGCATACATATGTTTAATACTTAACATTTGTTCTTGACTAGTAATTCCATCATAGTCTTTTCTCCACGATGGATCATGGAAGGAGTCTCAATGATGAACTTGATGAATTGTTATAAAATTGTAAGATATCAAGGATATCATCATCATCATCGTCATCGAGAATGAAAGCGGAATCGAGAGCTAGATTTGGCCGCTTTTTCTATTGCAATTGATTCCCTAATGATTTTTCAAACGCAATCTGGAATCTAATTTAGCGACCAGCTCTTGACTAACAACACTTCCATGGATTTCTCATTTGGATTATTTTGGGAGGACATAGCCGACTCCTCCTTAAGTTCTTTTAATAACTCCGAGTCTTGATGAAGATGCATCGTAGTTTCATGAGGAGTCGCTTGAATCATTTGGTCTGTGGAGGTTGGTCTTGATCTGAAGAGTCGTAATCGTTACAAGGAAATGGGTGCCTGTTTGACAATCCGAGCTAGAGTGAGGACCTCCACAATACTCACAATAGTACAACCGATGTGGTGTGAGTGGTATGTGTTGTAGTCATAATCATTATCGGGAACTGCTCATAGACAAGCATGTTTCTGATTGACAATCGAATCGGAATGTGAACCACCACGGTACTCACAACATAAAAGCTTTTGAGTATCACGGTGTGGTGGTGATGGAATAAATCGGTTGTGTTATGGTAGGAATAGGGATCTTGGTTATAGATGGACCCGTTTCCCGATTCCACCACACTACAACCGGGCAATTGCCACCATTATAAGGATCACCACACCATTGACAACCAAGAGGGTGAGGATAAGACATAGAAAGAATCAAAGGTTATCGGAGGGTAAGAAATGAAGAATCAAAAGGTGAGAGGGTAAAGAGGAATATTTTTGATATTTTGAAAAACATGATGATAAAACAAAGAATGAAAATATTTTTGGCGTTTTAACACTTTAGGAAAAGTGTTAATGAACTTTGGATTTTGAAAACTTTACAAAAACTTTTTACAAAGGATGGGGTATGCACAAGAATGGATCGAAAAGGCTAAACACACGCTAAAGCCTCCCGCAATGGCCAAAAATTTTAATTATGAAACCGTCAAGTCTAAACAGACTTGAAACAGCTCGAACACAAATGCAAATGAAGATCGGAGAATACAGAGATTCCGGGTCGTTAAGTCCCAAGGAGACTCAATGGTGTGTTAACACTTGATCGACGATAGATTGATCACTAATGATAGCGATCGAAAAGGATTTGATAGGATAATTACACTCTTGAAAAGGTTATAAATAAAAGCGACTTAAATGCAAATTAAGAAAATTAAAAGATAAAAGATATTAAATAAACGCTATCACTATTTTTAAAGTGATGAGCGTTTAAAATTAAAAACTAAAACTTACGTTTAAAAAAAATACGTAAGCGTACAAATAAAAATGTGAAATCTAAGATATAAAAGTCCTAAAAATATGAAAATACATTTTACAATCCTAATGATAAAAGAAAATTTATAGAAAAAGAAAATTATTTTTAACACTATTATTCTAATTATTATTAATTAAAAACTATTTTAAACTATTTAATAATACTCTAAAATAAAAGAAAATATGAAATAAGACTAGAAAAATAAGATTAAGACTTAGAAAATCTAAAATATGATAAAACTAATTTTAAAACAGAAAATATATTTTTAGACTTTTTATATATTTATTATTAATTTAAAACTATTTAAAACTAATTTAAATTATTAAAATACCAAATAAAAGGAGAAAAATAAGGAAAAATATTTTTATGCTTTTATATTTATCTAAAACAATTAAAATTGAAAAACTATTTTTGGAACTTTTACGAATTAAATGCAATTTAAACTAATTAAAATGATTAAAAGCGATTTTAATCTAGAAAAATAGCAAGCAGTGTCCAAAATTATGAAAATTTCAGGGAAATACTAATATGATATTCTAAAGCTGTAAAAATTATAAAAACATGGCCCTATGTGGGAGAATCAAAGTCATAGTGTAAATGACAATGAAATAAGCACTTTGATTAAGCAAATAAGCACAAGGGTGAACCAAATGATTAAATAAGCTATAGTATAGCTAAACTACTCTAAAGCAACAGGTTTAAGTTAATTCTAACACCTAATGATCATGTAACCAAGGATTTAAGAAATCGATCTATTAAGCCAAACAAAATATGCCTCTACTTTAAGTCAGTAGCAGACTTATCTAATAAGCAAGTGTGAAAACAAAAGTGGGGATCTAAAGGCAACCTATCGAGAGTCTAAATCCAAAAGTTAAACAAATATGGACCACAATGAACAAGTTATTGATCACACAAAAAGCAGGCCAAGTTGACATTAGGGCTGGCGATGCGCGAGCGATAATGGGAAGCTAGTTTAAGCTACTCTAACTTCTTATTAAATAAGCTAAAGCTAAAACTACAAAGGTGGTCTTAAAGTCCACCTAGCTAACTGAAAATGTGCCAAACATCAAACCTTAACTACTTAAAATGAACACGGTGCAATCTCTTCAAGTTCGCAAAAAGCGATTTGGACACGGTGTTTGACTTTCAAAAGCAGATAAGCGGTTTGACTAAAATGAGATTTGGAAGCAACTTATGGATAGAATACGATGAGATAAGCTGAAATGCAACTATAGCAACCATGCTAAACTGATTCTAAACCCATTTGAGATGATGGCGGTCGATTTCCAACGATAAGCTCATAAATCGGATGAGTAGAGATTTTGACTTAAAGCTCAAAATAAAGCAAACCAAAGGCGAAATGAATGCATTTAACCATATTACAACTAAAGCAACAAGTCTAAACCATTACAATACCCTCTAAGGCGGTTTAGACTAGCAATCCAAACACTCCCTATTCCATTGATTTGCAAAGTGAAATGAGAATGATTACTTGACCCGGATAGTACTTTTGATTAAAATGAGTTTATATGATCATATTACAACTATCTAAACATATTCTAACCATTGGTGACCACAATTGAATATTCAAACATAATATGCAATTTTGACTTAAAATTGAAATTGAAATCCACTAACCAATATATCCGACTTATGCAGGCCAAAACAAACCAAAACCTAAGCTATCCTAAGCTATTTAAACCCAAAATCCACTGCCTCATCCTTTTCATCACCATTCCATTTTGAGTCAAAGTTGACTTCATTGACCATCATCCAAAAGTGATAGAAACATAATTGTGACTTTGTGAAAAGCTATAACAAGCTCAAACAAGCTTATTTGAACACGGAGAGATTATTTGAAGCTTGTATATAGAAACTAGAAATTGAGAATTTCAACGAAGCTTGAAAATTTGGAACTTAAGCAAACTTTGAAATTGAAGTTCAAGATAGATTACATAGATAAAAGTACTTGAGTTAAACACTTAGAAACAAAAATTACAACATTTGGATTAAACTAAGATAGTTATAATAAAAGCGACATTGAAGGAAAATTAAAACTAGCTACCTCCTTTCTCGCTTCTCTTGCCTCCTTTTATAGCTCCATTGCATCTCTCTCTCTACGATTGAATCCCACCTAGAATTGGGAGACTTTTGTGACTTTTGCCAACATGTCAATTTTGGCGGGAAATGATATGAGCGATTGAGGAGAGATTGAGTGTAGGAAGGTTGTAATGAATGTTATCTTGGATGTAGTGTTTGGAGGAGACATGTGAGTGGGATGAGTGGAGGAGGGGTGGAGATGGAGTGTGGCGAGATTTGCGAGAGAAAGGTGGAAGAAAGAAGAAAAGGCGCCAAGGTCTTTTGACCAAGTGGGTTTGACCGAGGCGGGGTTATTAATAGAAAAGGGGTCCAAAGTGTTATTTGTGAGGGTCCAAATGTGTCGAGGTCCAAAATTGGTTTAAGACTTATATAATTGACAAGGACCAATTGTGTACATTCGAAACTTAAGGGACCTTTCACCAATTCAGTAAAGTTGCTCAAAGGACTAAAATGACAAAGTTTAATAATGCAAGGACCAAAGTTGCCATTTTCGATTTTCCAGGACCAATTACGCCAATTTTCAAACTTGGAGGACCATTTTGTAATTTTCTCAAACTTTTAATATTTTTCACCAAAGGACTAAATTTGACAACTTATGATTTTAAAAGGACCTTTGGTGACTTTTCTTTGAAATTTTGAGCTCGTGGACCTGTTTTTGACAATTTTTGAAACTTGGGGACTAAAGCGCAATTTTGCAAATTTGATCGTTTTCATCGATTTTGATATTTTGCATTTAAAACACATAAAACACCGATTTGTGATATTTTATCATTTGATGCGTTTACGAGTGTTTTCGGATGATTTTGCGGTTTATATTACACAAAATGATGAGTATTTAGACACTCATCGATTCACATCTGTGATCCTCAATGATTGAATGAAAACTCCTACCGTGGTCAACATCAAACGACACACAGTCACCGGTAACTCCCGTGGATTACGCTTAGTGTGTCTCAAGCGGTCTACGATCGTGAGGTGATGCTTGGTACCTCCTCGACTCATCGAGCTGTAGATGTACTTGGTACATCGCGTTATCTCACTTGTGGGACTCCGGTTCGAGAGCGGCCTTTGTAAGAATTAGAGTTGTGTTTTCACACTATGTTGTTAACACTCCGAAGTTCAAACTTGTAAGTCTTGGAATCAGCTTATTACTAACTGTTTGAAATGTTTTCTTATGGAAGCTCCGGAGCGGGATGATCGTGCGATTCTTCTCATGCTCACGCCAACATCATCACTAATGGAAGTTCTATCCAAAAGCAACACACAATCGTAATGATTCTTCGTCAAATCAAAGAATCTACAAAGTTAAAGACTTAAAGAACTTCATCGATAATGAATCCCAAAATCAAAGAGCGTGTGAGCATGTTGAAGAATGACGTGGAGACACTATAGCGGCGAAGCGCACACGAGGCGAGACTTGATGCGAGACAAAAACATACTATCACCTTCATCACAAAGAACAATGATCAAAGAACAAAGTTAATGATGACGTCAAAACATAACTGCTCAAAGAAAACTATCTCTACACTGGGGAGATTGTTCGAATCAAGGCATTCCTTCTCACAAGAAAGAAGAATGTCGAAGGCGTCAAAGCTACTATTACATCAACGCCTTCACGTTTTCATCACCAACACTTGAGGGAGATTGTTGGAATCACTCCTAAACCTTAATTCAAGTGTTAGTTACTCATATGTAATAGGTAGCTTATTATGGCCTTTATGTTTGTTTAAGGTCAAGCTTATGTAGAAGGCCCATAAGCTTAGGCCCATGTCCAATAAGGAAAAGGGAAGGAGTGGGAGTGTTGCCCTAGCTCCTTGCCTATAAATACTATGTAATAACCCTCTCTTGAGGGTTGGTTGTTCAATTTATTCTCTTTCACTCACATCTACGCATAACCGGTCTTACTCTTAACGTGTGTGTGTGTGTTTGGTTTACTGTTCAATCGCCTTTATCTCTTTCTAGTAAGCTTGTCTTTGTAAAACTAGTGACCTAACAATGTTTCTAGTTGTACACGGATAACCTCCGATGGCTGTTAAATGTGAACATAAATGTTTTGAAAGTGAAACTTTAAGCATTTAGTTACAATATTAACTTGAAAAGTATATGTTTGTCACGAGACTCGATAGCGTGTCGAAACGAGATTTTGATTATAGTTAAGCATGCTCGTGTTGCAACACAACCGCCCTGGGTGACCTTGACGGAAAATTACAGGAAGACCAAAAAGGACTTCTGATGGTTTTAGAATCATCAGAGGATGTAATTTAAATTTTTGGTACAACCTCCTGGTTGTACAATAAATCTTTACGTAAAAGTAAAAGTGAAAAGTTGAGGGTAAGTAAAACTATTTTCTAAAAATCACCGATTATCACATAAAGACTTGAGAATGTGTGTAAGTACATTGCAAAACTTGGTTATAATGGTGACTCAGTGTGTGAAAATATGCAAAAGAAAAGGTGGAAAAGCTTTGTTAAAATGGAAGCAAATGAGCTCTAATTATAGGAAAAACTTCCGCCCAAATCACGGTTGTCTACGAGCGAATCATGGATCCGTCCATTATAATAAGGGATCGGTGGGCGTCTGGAGACAATAATTTTTCTATTGTGTTTAACTTGTGTTTAACCAAGAATCTTTCCAAAGATTATCTAATCTTTTAAAATCAAGCTTCTAAAAGTTTAATGTTTCTAAACATGAAAATAGAAAGATTTACTAGATTTGGAAGAAAGGGGTTAGATTCTTTTCTTAATATAGCTTAATTATTTTGTCTCTTTTGTTTAATCATTTTTCCTATATGATTAAGAGATGACTAGGTGTTAAGCATGGTTTTATTATGAAAACATTTGTTTAGGCATGTGTAAGCAAGTTTATACAAATGTTACTATGTGTTATGTAATCAGGTTCTTTGATCATTTGACAAGCTTGTTTGTAAAAACGTTTTCATGCATTGTATGAAATGCAAATCAAGGTTCGGAAAAGAATGATTGTATTTTAAAATACTTGATACATTCTCAATGATTTGTTAAATGATTTGATCATAATGCAACATAACAAACATATACAAACTGCGTTGAAGCATGAGAGAATTGGAGACGTCGAGAAGTGTTTAAATATGTAATATTAGCTGGAATAACTACAAGGACTTATTGTGTCATCTTTGCTTTCTCGGGATAAGTAGTTTGATCTTGTGGGAGCTTAGTGTATAGGGCTGAAGAGTTAAGGACTATTATTGTCAAGTCGGAAGTTTAGTCGGTTGAGGTGTATAAAAGGAAAAGATGAAGGCATTCACTATCATGCCCTATTTTCTCTCCACCTTTCAAAAACTCTCACGCTTATAAACCCGTTTGATTGTTATTGAATCTGATCATCTTGATCAGTTCAAGTTGTTATAGATTGTTGTTTAGTTTCTGATTGAGATCAGATTGTTGTGTTCTTATAATCTGGTGATTAAGATCAGTTTGTTGTGTTGATTGGTTTCTTGAATAATAAAACTTGTTTTTCTGGATTCAATTTATCAGAGCAAGGCTTTCTAATCTTGCTTTAAAATTGATTTCTGGAAAATTAGGGTTTCATAAAATTTGGGTATTTTCTAAAATTGGTTGATATCTTTCAATTAACTTTTATTGGTTGATAAATCTAGTGTTTTAATTGTTCGATTCAAAAAATTTGTAAAACGCCTAATTTTGAAAAACTAAGGTTTAGGGATAATTTGGGCTTTAATCTTTAAAGGTTTACATCGTTGATTAAGTTGGTTTAATAAAATCTTTTGGTGATTCTTGTTTGATTGGAAGTGATTTGGGGATATTGCCTAATTTGGAGAAATTAGAGTTTACGCTTCGGATCTGAGTTGTTATATGCTATATCCTTTAACTAAGTGAATCAAGGGTGTAGTAGGTCTATTATTCCGATGATGATTTTCGTTTGCGTGCATTGTAACACCTCTTACGATCTCTCTTTAATTTCTTTCTTTATTTTCTTGCATTAGATTGCTAGAGGATAGGATTGGGACATATTCGAAGTTGAGGATTGATTGTTGTGGTGTTTCTGTGTATTAGCTGTTCAATTTCTTGTTTATTCTTGTTGAATTGCTTGTGTGCGCCCTTGACCTACCACCTTGAGTGGCAAGGAAATCCTTGGAACTACTTACTTTTCCTTTCTTTGTGTGTTTGTTTTGTGTAGTTGTTTTTAATCATGTCTATTCATGGTTCTTTTCATGTGCCTACACCACTGTTTCTGTTCATGGTGATGATGACTATATTTATCTTCATGTTACCTTAATCAATAAATTGGATATAAGTCACCATTGCATTTACACTTTGTGACAACCCGTACTTTCGTGTCATTTCGACACAATTCATGTCTCATTATTTCAACATTTATAGTAAACTTGGTTTACTTGTTTCAAATCGCGTAACCTTAAAGGTTTAGCGGCGAATTCATTATCATAACATCACGTACATTTCATATGGACTAAGATTAGTCTACATTTCATTGACATCATTTGCATCTCATTAATTCATTCACGACATTTCATTTCACATTCAACGCGTAATTTTTATGTTTAATAAACGTTATCGCGTGAGTTATTATTTAATATTTAAATCGTTACTTTCAAAAATGATCCCGATGTATTTTTAAACTCACATTTAGTTTATAAAAAGTATATTTTAGTTTTCCTAGTGTTCCAAATTTATTTGGTATATTAATCGTTAAAGTTAAATTATTACGTTGTGTTTCTTAAAAATTATACGATAATTATTTTATCACTCAATTTTCACAAGGAATGTATTTTACAATTTTTATTACACCATTACAATCTATTTTGACCTATCAAAACTTACTTGTACATTTTCTACATTTTACTTACCTTTTTCTTACAAAATTACACAAATATTATACAAGTAAATATATATATACATTTTAGAAAAAAATATATATATATTTGGTGGACAAAGCCCCAAAACCGGCCACTAGGGGGGGTTGGCAATTAAGACTTGGTGAAAATTTCCTTGACAAGTTTATATTTATACTCCATTCAATCTTCCATTTATTTCATTCATGCATCTCATTTTCTTGAAGTCAAGTAAAAAGTTCTTTTCTTCTCTCTTGCTCATCCATCAAAACCGGTTCTACATTCAAGAACACAAGGGATCAAAATTTTTATCAAGTTTAAGTGTTATTACAATCTAGTATATATCCTTTATATGGTTTTGAAATAAAAACCAAGGATATTTAAGTTAATCCTTGTTACCTACACCTCTTCATTATCACTAGTAAGTATGTTTTTATCATTTTCATGTTTCCTTTTCATTTCATATGTTTCTTTTCATTTTGGAGCTTATATGCATGTTATGTGATTTATACCATTTTCTTATGATTTTTGAGTTATATATATAATTATGGTCATCCTATAAATATTCCCATGGTAATCTTTGGTCTTGATGGTGATTAGGAACCCATGACACCCTAAGAAGGTGTATGGTAGGATTAGATTAGCTTTGGAGTTGATTTGAAGGGATTAGAATAGGTTTTGTCCGAGAAAAACTATTTTCGATATGTATATTTTTATGTTCTGTCCTTAATTCGAGTTTCTGGAAAAACCAACAGATTGTACGAAACTTTGGCCTTGATTTTTAGAAAATATACTTTAAAACGAATCCGTGGCCGCTTGAACGGATTAAAACGGACTTATAACGAAGCCGTGGTGAATTTTTAAAGTTTGACGACGAAACGTATTATTTTCAGAAAATTCAGCTTTGCTGTTTTTACTTGTTCGGGTCAAAAACGAGCCTTAAGCTTCACAAATTATTTCGACTTGTCAAAAATATATTAGTTTACTTCGATACGAAGCTAAGGACGTATTAAACGTAGAAAACGGATTTAAAATGACAAATATATGCACGTTTTTATAAAGTTGCCGTAACTATTATTTTCTGAAAAACTATATTATTTTACGTCACGAAGTATTTCATTAGCTGTAACGTCCATGTTTGCGGCTGTTTTTAACCATGATGTGAAACTTTTCGGAACGAAGTGTCTTCTAGTAAAATCAAGTTCATCGGCCATATTTTCAAAACAAAAGTGTTAGTCAAGCGGAGTCATAGTAAATTAATTACGGATGTTCAAACTTGGCGAAACTCAATTTTCGCACACAATTAGCAAAACCACCATCTTTAGCCTTTGATATCTTTATGATCGAGACCTTTTGAATGAAAAATCCTGAACTGAAACTTCTAGATATCGATACAAACTTTCCAAAACCGTCGAGTTCGTTCTCTAACGATTGACGTACACCATTTTACGACTACTTTTCCGAGTCATTTTGTTGATTTCATGATTTTCCGACGACAATGTTTTGCGACGAAAAGTGGTAATTTCACCAAAATCATTATAAAACCATTATAGGATGACATTTTGACGTAAAACATGTAAGGTCATTTTGAAGGGTCAAGACGTCAAAAGAGTATTTTCGACGACGAGTAATATTTTCAAACCCGCAAATGGTATAAATAACATATGAAGTGCATGCATAACATTACATTGCAACTCATTACATATCATAACATTCATCATAGGTCAAGATTAACGTATCACACTACATCTCGTGTACTCACTTTTGTCTTCGCATCATTCCACCAAGTGAGTTTTCATAGCCCCTACTTTTACTTGTTTTCATAAATGTTTTGGGAGATACATGCTCAACTATTTTTATGACTATCTTGATTATTTGAAACTACATGCTTAACCGAACTTATTGAGTAGTCATATTCTATATCATAAATCATTGTCTTTGAATGTCTTGGGATTATCATTGTCTTTGAATGTCTTGGGATTATCATTGTCTTTGAATGTCTTGGGATTATCATTGTCTTTGAATGTCTTGGGATTATCATTGACTATACATATCTTGGCAATGGGTTGTGAACACACAGTTGCAAGTTTTGTATGGGCGGGACTTGAACCGAGTGGATTCACAATGCCTTTGCTGCATAAACGATTTCTAAAGGCTTTACATTTCATCACAAACTCTATGAACTCACTCAACCTTTGTGTTGACACTTTTAGCATGTTTTATCTCGGTATCTAAGGCATTCACTTCATGGCATGCATTTGGACACATTATGGAGTCGTGGTGACGCGCGTCTCACTGGGTTTTATGTACTTTAAAACATCGTTTGAATTGTAACAAACTTATTTCCGCACAAGTTGATTTACATTTGGGACCTACTTTGTAAACTCGATTATTTTATTAAATCAAACGATGTATTTTCCAAACGACACTTTAGGTCGTTCAATATAACGTGATTGTGATGCTATGACAATCAATCCCCGTGAATTCCATTCCACTGAAAAAGCAGTAATTTGGGGTGTGACAGATTGGCATCGAGCTTGATTATAGAGAACTAGGTTGCATCATTGACCCTAGACTATAACTACATCATCATAGCATCTCATCATTTCATCATAAGTGAATGTTCACTTTACATGCGGTTTATACGTACATTTTTCGAGTTATTCACTTTCATTTCATATCGATTGTCACATGGATGCCCTTAAATGCTCATCCCATTATCTTTTCCCCATATTCTAACGTGGAGAATTCCTTGTCATTCCTTATCACAATTTTTTTTATATATCAGCTGATTCATCATCGATAACGACGAATGCCGAGATAAACCCTTATATAGGGCGAAGTCACTTTCACTCCTTTGTTTCACCACTAACGTGTCGAGTTACACTTTATCCACACATTAAGTCACTAAACCACCATACATTTGAAGCATTTACAACATCTCATAACCCATCTTTTCGGAACCCGACGATCATTTTTGAAACATAACCTCAAATTTATCATTTCTTATCACATTTCTTTGAGCGTTTATTATTAACATCGGATTTTGCTACGTCTCACCCTTTCCTCTTATTTTGAAGAATTATGGCGAAGAAAGCTACAGTTGAAATGACCCAAGCGGCTATTCGGAAGTTAGTGAATGATAGCATTGCTAATGCTCTAAGAGTTGAAAGGAAAGCGGTGGTCTGCTTGCTGCCGAGGTCATGATCTTCAGAGTAGCCGCTAGGCTAGTCTTCTCTCGGAAATGCTTGGAGGATCCGGAGTTAAGAAATGTTCGTACAAGGATTTCAAAAGTTGTGAGCCCACGAAATTTAGAGGTACCGAGGAGCTACAAAGAATGGTTCGATGGTTTGAAAAATTGGAATCGAGTTTTTGCTATGTAACTGTCCGGATGATAGTAAAGTTAAATTTACTACGAGCACATTACTCGATGGAGCATTATCGTGGTGGAATTCTTATGCTCAACCGATTGGGATGGAGAATGCTTTCAAGCTTACTTGGGAGCAATTTAAGGGTTTGGTGACTAAGAAGTTTTGTCCACGTCACGAAATCAAAAAGTTGGAGACGGAGTTCTATGAATTAGTAACCATTGGGTGCGATATTGACACTTACATTCGGAGATTCCAAGAATTGGGCGTGTTATGCCCGTCCATGGTTTCGATAATGAGAAGTTGCTAGAGGCTTTCATCGGGGACTTCCAAATTATTCAAGGCGATGTGACTTCTTCCGACCAAACGATTGAGGAAGCTATTCGATTGACTCAAAAGCTCATGGCCCGGTAGTGAAGAGAGGCAAGTACCCCAACACCAACCAAAACAACAACAACCCCAACAACCGCACCAACTACTACAATAACCAAAACAACAACTACAACGACGATAACCAAATCAACAACAACAAAAGAAAATGGGAAAATGACCGAGGAGGTTACAATAACAACAACCAAAACCGCAACACTAACCATCATCAACAATGTAAAAGAGGGCAAGAAACCGCAATGGTATATGTTCTTTGCACCAATAGAAAGCGAGAGGTTATCTGGAACCTACCCACTATGTAATCGATGTAAGTATCATCACACGGACTTTGTCCGTTAAGTGCTACAAGTGTCAAAAACTAGGACACCATGCCGAGGATTGTAGAGGCAAGACCATAGTTACGTGCTTTGGATGTGGGGAGCAAGGACACTATCAAGTCAATGTCCTCAAAATCAAGGTCAACAAGTCGAAGGTGCTCATGGAATGTATATATGTTAGAAGGAGGAGGAGGAGCTCGTCAAGGTATCAACGACGCGAAGACGAAGAAGTTCGGAGACTAACAGTCTTATTTCTCCTTATGTACTATGTCGTACTAAGTTTATGTTTTCCATCGTATCCGAAACTTTATAACTTAAAGATGTACTACTTTTCTTTGAACCACTGTTGTAAAATATTCTCATCTATCGTACTTTATTTTCTTTCCGATTTGTTATCATTTACGAGGATTTTAATTCTTTTACTTTATCGATCATTTTAACGACACTTCTCCATGTCTTCTCTCTCGATGTTCATCACAATTTTAACATCGGTTGACTCAACACCAAACAACATATGAGTCGATTAGTCCAAGCATTGCATAGTTACTCCTAAATTATACATAGCACGATCACCTATGTCTAATTCGGGAAGAATCACGCAATGAAGGGAGTAGTAGTCTCATATGAGTAAGCAATTCGTAATCGAGCCAAATTTTCAAAGATTTTCTTCAAACCACTTGTTTCAGTTTGATCCGCGTGATGAGTTCTTGTTTGATGAGTTGCAAAGATCGAGCTAGAAACAAGTCGTTACCTAAACCGATTTAGCCTAATCTCATGACAGTTCTTGTTTGATGAGTTGTGAGATTAAGTAAAAATCGGTTACCAAAAGTCTTTGAGGGTTTTGCTCGGAATGGGAAAGTTTGCCACATCAAACCCTAAACCCGATAGACTAACAACGATTGAATTAGGGATGAATTCCTTTTTAGTTGGGCGAATGTGACAACCCGTACTTTCGTGTCATTTCGACACAATTCATGTCTCATTATTTCAACATTTATAGTAAACTTGGTTTACTTGTTTCAAATCGCGTAACCTTAAAGGTTTAGCGGCGAATTCATTATCATAACATCACGTACATTTCATATGGACTAAGATTAGTCTACATTTCATTGACATCATTTGCATCTCATTAATTCATTCACGACATTTCATTTCACATTCAACGCGTAATTTTTATGTTTAATAAGCGTTATCGCGTGAGTTATTATTTTAATATTTAAACCGTTACTTTCAAAAATGATCCCGATGTATTTTAAACTCACATTTAGTTTATAAAACTATATTTTAGTTTTCCTAGTGTTCCAAATTTATTTGGTATATTAATCGTTAAAGTTAAATTATTACGTTGTGTTTCTTAAAAATTATACGATAATTATTTTATCACTCAATTTTCACAAGGAATGTATTTTTACAATTTTTATTACACCATTACAATCTATTTTGACCTATCAAAAACTTACTTGTACATTTTCTACATTTTACTTACCTTTTTCTTACAAAATTACACAAATATTATACAAGTAAATATATATATACATTTTAGAAAAAAAATATATATTTGGTGGACAAAGCCCCCAAAAACCGGCCACTAGGGGGGGGTTGGCAATTAAGACTTGGTGAAAATTTCCTTGACAAGTTTATATTTATACTCCATTCAATCTTCCATTTATTTCATTCATGCATCTCATTTTCTTGAAGTCAAGTAAAAAGTTCTTTTCTTCTCTCTTGCTCATCCATCAAAACCGGTTCTACATTCAAGAACACAAGGGATCAAAATTTTTATCAAGTTTAAGTGTTATTACAATCTAGTATATATCCTTTATATGGTTTTGAAATAAAAACCAAGGATATTTAAGTTAATCCTTGTTACCTACACCTCTTCATTATCACTAGTAAGTATGTTTTATCATTTTCATGTTTCCTTTTCATTTTCATATGTTTCTTTTCATTTTGGAGCTTATATGCATGTTATGTGATTTATACCATTTTCTTATGATTTTTGAGTTATATATATAATTATGGTCATCCTATAAATATTCCCATGGTAATCTTTGGTCTTGATGGTGATTAGGAACCCATGACACCCTAAGAAGGTGTATGGTAGGATTAGATTAGCTTTGGAGTTGATTTGAAGGGATTAGAATAGGTTTTGTCCGAGAAAACTATTTTCGATATGTATATTTTTATGTTCTGTCCTTAATTCGAGTTTCTGGAAAACCAACAGATTGTACGAAACTTTGGCCTTGATTTTTAGAAAATATACTTTAAAACGAATCCGTGGCGGCTTGAACGGATTAAAACGGACTTATAACGAAGCCGTGGTGAATTTTTAAAGTTTGACGACGAAACGTATTATTTTCGAAAATTCAGCTTTCTGCTTTTACTTGTTCGGTCAAAACGAGCCTTAAGCTTCACAAATTATTTCGACTTGTCAAAAATATATTAGTTTACTTCGATACGAAGCTAAGGACGTATTAAACGTAGAAAACGGATTTAAAATGACAAATATATGCACGTTTTTATAAAGTTGCCGTAACTATTATTTTCTGAAAAACTATATTATTTTACGTCACAAGTATTTCATTAGCTGTAACGTCCATGTTTGCGGCTGTTTTTAACCATGATGTGAAACTTTTCGGAACGAAGTGTCTTCTAGTAAAATCAAGTTCATCGGCCATATTTTTCAAAACAAAAAGCTGTTCGTCAAGCGGAGTCATAGTAAATTAATTACGGATGTTCAAACTTGGCCGAAACTCAATTTTCTGCACACAATTAGCAAAAACCACCATCTTTAGCCTTTGATATCTTTATGATCGAGACCTTTTGGACGAAAAATCCTGAACTGAAACTTCTAGATATCGATACAAACTTTCCAAAACCGTCGAGTTCGTTCTCTAACGATTGACGTACACCATTTTACGACTACTTTTCCGGAGTCATTTTTGTTGATTTCATGATTTTTCCGACGACAATGTTTTGCGACGAAAAGTGGTAATTTCACCAAAATCATTATAAAACCATTATAGGATGACATTTTGACGTAAAACATGTAAGGTCATTTTGAAGGGTCAAGACGTCAAAAGAGTATTTTTCGACGACGAGTAATATTTTCAAAACCCGCAAATGGTATAAATAACATATGAAGTGCATGCATAACATTACATTGCAACTCATTACATATCATAACATTCATCATAGGTCAAGATTAACGTATCACACTACATCTCGGTGTACTCACTTTTGTCTTCGCATCATTCCACCAAGTGAGTTTTCATAGCCCCTACTTTTACTTGTTTTCATAAATGTTTTGGGGGAGATACATGCTCAACTATTTTTATGACTATCTTGATTATTTGAAACTACATGCTTAACTGAACTTATTGAGTAGTCATATTCTATATCATAAATCATTGTCTTTGAATGTCTTGGGATTATCATTGTCTTGAATGTCTTGGGATTATCATTGTCTTTGAATGTCTTGGGATTATCATTGTCTTCTGAATGTCTTGGGATTATCATTGACTATACATATCTTGGCAATGGGTTGTGAACACACAGTTGCAAGTTTTGTATGGGCGGGACTTGGGCGAGTGGATTCACAATGCCTTTCTTTGCATAAACGATTTCTAAAGGCTTTACATTTCATCACAAACTCTATGAACTCACTCAACCTTTGTGTTGACACTTTTAGCATGTTTTATCTCGGTATCTAAGGCATTCACTTCATGGCATGCATTTGGACACATTATGGAGTCGTGGTGACGACGCGTCTCACTGGGTTTTATGTACTTTAAAACATCGTTTGAATTGTAACAAACTTATTTCCGCACAAGTTGATTTACATTTGGGACCTACTTTGTAAACTCGATTATTTTATTAAATCAAACGATGTATTTTCCAAACGACACTTTAGGTCGTTCAATATAACTTGTGATTGTGATGCTATGACGATCAATCCCGAAATTCCATTCCATTGAAAAATGTAATTTAGGGGTGTGACATACACCCTAATGATTCTGCTACTTTAACTATGATTTCTATTAAACTTGAAGGAACTAAAAAATTGTAATGTTTGGTCTTGTGCAATGCTTTTGGCCTTAGAGGGAAAAAACAAAACTGGTTTTATTGATGGTAGTTGCACTAGATCTGATACTGATGATTTTTTGGGCGGATAGTGGGATAGGGTAAATGCTATTGTTCTTGGGTGGATTTTGAACTCTATTTTCGAGGAGCTATTTTTGGGTCAGATTTTTCTAAAAGGGCTTCAGCTGTCTGGGATGAATTAAAAGAAACTTTTGATAGAGTTGATGGATATGTTACCTTTAATTTGCATCATAAAAATAATTCTTTGACTCAAAATGGATCTACTATTCCCGAATACTTTAATAGACCGTCCACTTTGTGGAAGCAATTTGATGCATTAATTCGGTTCCCATATGTACTTGTCATCTTGCTAATGATTTCAAAAACATAATCAACTTATGAAATTAATGCAATTCTTAATGGGATTGGATGATTCTTATATGAAAATAAAGAGTTATTTTGTCTAGAGACCCTACACGATGTTAAAGGGCTTTTGCCATCATCTCTAGTGAGGAGTCACACAGAGTGCCGTTATTGGTTAAGGGATCTGGTACCTCTCGGAGGTCTCAAACCTCTGGTGCTTCTTATATACCTAATAATGCACCTAGACCTAATAATAATGGGATGGGATAGTGGGATAGGGTAAATGCTATTGTTCTTGGGTGGATTTTGAACTCTATTTTCGAGGAGCTATTTTTGGGTCGATTTTTCTAAAGGGCTTCATTGTCTGGGATGAATTAAAAGAAACTTTTGATAGAGTTGATGGATCATACCTTTAATTTGCATCATAAAAATAATTATTTGACTCAAAATGGATCTACTATTCACGAATACTTTAATAGACCGTCCACTTTGTGGAAGCAATTTGATGCATTAATTCGGTTCCCGGATGTACTTGTCATCTCGCTAATGATTTCAAAAACATAATCAACTTATGAAATTAATGAAATTCTTAATGGGATTGGATGATTCTTATATGAAAATAAAGAGTTATTTTGTCTAGAGACCCTACACACGATGTTAAAGGGCTTTTGCCATCATCTCTAGTGAGGAGTCACACAGTTGTCGTTATTGGTTAAGGGACCGGTACCTCTCGAGTCGCGATCTTATGTGTTCAACTCCAATGTGCCTAATAGAGGAAGTTTTCAGAGTATCAAACCTCCGGTGCTTCTATATACCTAATAATGCACCTAGACATAATAATAATGGGAATAATAGGATATGTGGTGGTCCTACTATGGGTAAAAGGTCAAACGACCCGGTAAATGTATTACTCAAAAACATTTAAGTATAAAGGATATGGGTGAAGTCCCATATCTCACTGTTACATAGGTGATACGACATACATAACAAGGTAGCGACTAAGCGACTTAAAATAACAAAAACTATAACTTATGACAAGCCATAAGAACTTAACCAAGAAACAAAACAAACTAGCTAACCGTGACTACAGTGAAAGATGAACTTTCACAGAATTGGGTTAGCCGATTCTTCATTTACATGTGCAACATGTTACGCATCTTCATCTTCATCGTTCACCAATGCAACATACGAATTAGATGTAGTGATATTACCATCCCGAGAGGTAGGCGAGTAGACTTCAACATAGACGATTTATGTGGGTGCATTACCCACAATATTAGCTCCCTTAGTAGGTTCACTAGTGCTGCCTTTGGCGCATATCGACATTCCGAGTAACAGATGGACCAACAAACCGATTACCATTCGTAGACTTGGCTTTACCCTTCTTCTTCCTCTTTTTCTTACCCACCATTTGGAATCCATCATTGTTCGTAACCATAGTAGGAGTTACAACATGTGAATTGGATAAAATAGGAGAACTCACCACCTTTGTTGGACATTGATCATGAATATGACAAAATATTGGTGGTCCTACTATGGTTTGTGAGCATTGTGGTTTTAATGGGCATATTGTTGATAGATGTTTCAAACTTATTGGGTACCACGCTAATTTTGGAAAGAGAAATAATACTCTTGGTTCTAACTCAAATCGAAATACTCAAAATTTTAACAAAATATTCATTAATAACAAATATGTTGGTTCTAGCTCTTCTCACACTTTTTCCGATGAACATATTTCAAAACTTTTATCACTAATTAAAGATCCATCTATTAATGATTACGTAAAAGGAAAATGTGTACATGCCAATATGGCGGTATAGTTTTGAATAACAACAAATATTTTAATCAAAACTTTAACAATTTTTTTGTAATAACAATAAGATTAGGTATGCACTTGTTGCACCGGTATTATTGTTAACTCGTGCCAACCAACACTTAACATATCTTGATAAGTTTTTGGTTAATGTAATTGATATTTCCAAACTAGGAATTTAAGCTTCACATCCTAATGGGCTGAAGCTTTAAGGTTGGAAATATGGTTCTAACAAACACTTAACTCTATATGATGTTCTAGTTGTACGAGAATATTATGTAAGATTAATGTATGTTCATAAAGTGGCTAGAGACAACAAATTTGTTATTGCTTTTGATGAGTCAAAATGTTATGTTTTACCACGATTTGAAAGGAATGAATGTTACGGGGATTGGTAATCAAAAGGATGGTTTATATTACTTTGATGGAAATCAAGGCACCGACTTAGAATTTAATAATTTTAAGTCTTGTTGCAACTTGTCTAAAAGTTTGTGTACTTGCAATCCTTATGATCAAGTCTTAATTGTGCTTAAAAATGATATAAATTTTTATAATAAAATGATAATAAACCTTGTGAAATTTTCAAAAGACTAAACAAACTAGGGAACCTTTCCCTTTAAGTGAGCACAAATCCATTGTACTTCTTGAGCTTGTCCATCTTGACCTATGGGGTCCTTACAAGGTTGTTAATAATGATGGTTATAGATATTTTTTGATCATTGTAGATGACTTTACCAAATTTGTGTGGGTTTATTTGATTAAAACTAAAGATGAGGTGTTTGATTGCATTAATATCTTTACCATCTAACTAAGAATCGGTTTAACAAAATTGTTAAAACCTTTAGAAGTGATAATGGTGCTGAGTTTGTTAATCATGAGTTTTATGAGTTCTGCTAAAAATTGTATTATTCATCAAATATCTTGTGTTTATACTCCTCAGCGAATGGGATTATGGAAATGAAACATAGGCATCTGCTTAATGTTGCCGATCCCTTCATTTGGAAATTCTTCTAAATTTATGGTCTAAATGTATTCTTATTGTATGTTATTTGATTAACGAGTTGCCTTCCTCGATGTTGAATGGGAAATCGACTTATAATATGGTTTTAACGTAAAATGTTCTTTGAATCATTTAAGGATTTTTGGATGTCTCTATTTTGCTCTTGTTTTAAATAATTACGATAAATTTAGTAGCAGATCGAAAAAATGTGTTTTAATAGGTTATGCTTCCTTTAAAAGGGGTATAAAATATACATTCTTGAAAGGAAACAATTTTTATATTCGAGAGATGTTAAAAGTCTTTCTTTTCAAGATAAAAGTCTGTTTATGTGGACAAAAGTGATAGTCATGGTGCGGATCATACAAATTTCTTCAATGAAATTGTGTATAAGGCTATGACATTCTCCTAATGGCGATCCCACTATTGACCAAACGAGAGTTTTTAGGGCACTCTCATGGTTCCACGGGTTCTACCTTATGGAATGAGAGGTTACAACTCATGAGAGTGGCCCGAATTGGACCCTATTTATGAAAATGAAGCGCAAATTCGAGGGTGTCAATACGGTTTTCAAAACAAAACAAGTCAAAATCAACCTTTGAGAAGGTTTGAGAGAACATCTATTTTCCAAACAAGTATAACGAGTTTGTTATTGATTCAAAAGGCAAATATAGTCTTGGAAAGTTTGTTGGTTATTCAAAATTAAGTTATGAAAATCTTTGTTTTATAACCGAATTAAATAAAGCTTTGAACCCAAAACATATTGGGAAGCTCGCAAGTTTCAACCTTTGGGTGGAGTGGAGGCAATGAATAAGGAGATGAATGCTTTGTATAGTAATGATACATTTGATATTGTTGTTTTACCCTCTTGGTAGAAAGGCTCATTGGTTTCATGGAAGAGTAAAACAAAATACCTCTCTAAATATTTTGCGGAAGATTAATCTGAGCTTTAGCTTCAGAACTTCGAGATTGTTTGGGTCCTTAAGTTTTAAAGGACTTGAACCGAGAACATTTTATTCATGTAAAAGTTTTTGTAATAGTCAAGATGCTATTAAGATAGCAACTAATCACATGTTCCATGAAAGAACTAAACACTTAGAAACTCAAAAAATCATATCAAGATCAAGCTGCGATATTTTTACAAAAGGTCTTGATAAGCTTCAACATCAAAATTAGTTTCAAATATGGGTTTATATAATGTTTTCGAGGCTCGATTAAGGGGAATGTTGAAATATGTAATCTTAGACCTGGAATAACTACAAGGACTTATTGTGTCATCATTGCTTTCTTAGGATAAGCGATCGATACTTTGGGAGCTTAGTGTGTGAAATGGAGAGTTAATGGACTATTATTGTCAAGTCGGAAGTTTAGTCGGTTGAGGCCTTATAAAAGGAAAAAAATTACAAAGAAGGCATTCATTATCATCTCCGTTTTCTCTCTCTCTAAAAAACTCTCACACATTTATAAACCCTAGTTTGATTGTTATTGAATCGATCATCTTGATCGCCTCAGTTGTTATAGATTGTTGTTTAGTTTCGATTGAGATCGTTGTTATGTTCTTGTGAAATGCTAATTAAGATCGGTTTGTTGTGTTGATTGGTTTCTTGAGTAATAAAACTTGTTTTTCGGATTCGATTATGTTTCTTTACAAGAGGTGTTGATGAATGTATGCTTTGATGATCTATGTAAGCGAGTAACTTGCGCATTTCGTTATGTATCACAAGTTACATGTTTGTCATCATTAAAACATAGGAGACCGTTTATTTTAAATATCGTAATTGTTGCACTAACACCTTATGTATAGCGTTAAGATCCCGCACAATAGAAAAGTGGATTTATTTTGATTGATTGATTTGTGGTGGAAAAGTCGAAGAAGAGGTGGTGGTGGCGGTGGTGAAGTGGTTAAAGAATATGTATGTGTGTTAATGTGTGAAAGTGTATGTGTTTAATGGGGTTTTGGACATTAAATATTAAAAAACGAAAAAACCTTTGCGCTAGCCAACTAACGAGGTTTTTAACGGCGTAAGGGTTCGGATTGTAAGAGAATGAAACACGTAATGTTGGGGACTACGAGTGGAACCACAGGTTTGAAAACAATAATGCAATCCATGGACCAACGTGTAATTTACTCTAAATTTTATTTTTCATTTTTATTTATTATTAAAATTAAATGGAAATTTGTAAATGTGAAATATTTTATACAATAAAAATCGACATTTTTTAAATAAAACATAAATAGCAACTAATATGATTTTTTGATTTTTTTTCACTCAAAAGATTAAGAGGAGAGTTATTTTACATACCAAACATTTCTTGAATATCGAGACCCATCTTCACCATCAAATATAAAAGAAATCGATGGGTGAGATTAAAAGCGTTTTATTATTTCACATATTTTTATAATTTAAATATCTCTTAAACTGTTAATCGTTAAGCAAAAATAATTACACCATCATGACGAGCATTTAATTATCTTTCTATAGGCGATGACTTTGATATACTTTCGAAAAAGAAAAATCGTTTTTTCACGTTTTTTCATCTTATTTTTTTCGTTTTTCTTCGAAACTGGAATTTGCATGAAATATCATATATGATTTAACACTAATTTGAAGATCACATGTGATATTAGTGTTAAATTACATATGATATGTAATATCATATGTGATACTAGTGTTAAATCATATATGATAAATCACATATCATATATGATTTAACACTAATATCACATGTGGTATTCAAATTAGTGTTAAATCATATATGATTTTTCATGCAAATTTCAGTAACGTAAAAAAAGAAAAAAAACTTTAAAAAAAAACGTGAAAAACACGAAAAATTTTTTTTGTCGAAAGTATATCAAAGTGTCTATCTATAGAAATATAATTAAATGATCGTCGTAATAATATATTTTTTTTCGGCGATTAACGGTTTAAAGATTATATTTGAAAAAATGATGAAAGTGGGTTTTAATTGTTGAGATTAATCTTATCAATTAGATCTAATAAAAATGAAGAGTGGAGATTGATCCCTTGTTATGTAAATAATCTTTTGTCGATCTTAAATCAAAGATTAAATACAAAATGTTATCTTTTTCCTACGCTGCTACGCACACATAAAATTGCAACTAGCAAGGTATCCGCGCAATTCGGTAATGGTACCTTGTGACAAAATTTTGTAGATACGTTTTTGTTCTTTGGAATGAATTATCGGTCGAGGGACGAAGGGGTTGCTTGTTTTGGAGCCGACCGACCTTTGAAGACCGACTACTGCGGTGGTGGCGACTCGATCGGTGCGAGGCGACCCGTCGGTCGACCGACCACTGAGAGATAAAAGAGTGTAGTATTTTTTCCTGATTGATTTGTGGTTGTATAGGCTTTATATATGAATTATAATTATAATGTATGCATTAAAAAGTAGTTAAGGTCTTAGACCTTTTTTTTTTTTAAAATCACAGTGATAATGATAGATTAAATAGTGATAATGATATATTAAATGACTATTACAAATCAATTAAATGGCTGTTACAAATCAATTAAATGGGTTGTTAATTTCCGATGTAATGTAACTTATATTCATGTGTATGTATTGATTTCCTAGCAAAAGACATTTCTTTTCATTATAAGTAATTTATTGAATCTGAATTTTTAAGCCTTCTATTAATAGCATGTCCCAAATGTTTTATATAAGTAGTATAGATAGTTGCTTTTTCTGTATGTTTTAAAAATCTATCCAAATTGTATACTTTAAACTCTTAAGTTATAAACATACCAAATACCATAGTCCACGCTCCACAACTCCACATATAGTTCCTAGTGAAAAACAAAGTACAAAAATGAAAATAGTCAAAAGACCATATATCTGAATAATTCTGAGAAAAATTAGAGCACACTCATATTACTTGCTTACAAATTACTCAAACTTTTAAAAGGCAAATTTCCTCTACAAAACTATGATTACATACAACAGTGATTCTACCTGGTGGTGTTCATCTTGTCAATTTTAAGTGAGGAGCTTTTGAGTCCACAATGAAAGCTAAACTAATCTGAATATCATTACAACCAAATGGTACAGACCAGCCAACAAGTTGACAAAGATATTAAGTCACCTGTACATCAAAAAGCTATTTAACGATCTTCTGTGAGCCCACTCTTACACTTATAAAATGAACTAAACATAGAATTGTTATTAGTCCAGAAATGGTGTAAATTTACTTAGGCACTGTTTTCAACTTCATGAACTGGAAATAAGTATCTCCAATTAGAAACATGTACATTTTTTTGGGAAGGATGATAGTTTAATCACAAGCTAACCACAATATAAAAAAAAACAATGCTGACTACACTCGGGTGTTCATGTAGAATTGCTGCTGAGTAGAACTCTAAATGTTGTTTCTTTTCTTAGTCTATATCTTTAAGAAATGCTTTAGAGAGAGCATCTTTGATACTGCACATCTGATAGCTAGGAAACAACCACGAAAAACTCATGCCAGTGGTGAAATTTGAGAAAAGAACAACAGTAACACATCTCTGTATGTAAAAGAAAAACCAAAGTGTTCTACTATGTATTCTGTGCACAGTGACTGAAATCAAACATTGTCTTGGTCAAAAGACTCGAGCCAACTATAGTCAAACAATCTATATCATGACAGCCAATTTTCAAAATCATCAGATAGACAAATAGCTGACTGTTGGTGATCCAATGAAGCGCGAGTGTGTTGATCGAAAAGACCTCTCATATGGATCAAGATCAGCAGCATCTGATGGTGTTCTCATTCTGCGATACTCTTCAATCATATGTGTCAGTGATTCCAAGATTTCTGATATTGGTGGTCTGAATCCCTTCTCGGGCTGCATCGTGTCCAATAGTAACAAGTTATCAACTATTGGAACGAAAAATCGAACAAATAAACTTTTTTTTAGTAAAGTAGTACCTGAGTACAGAGTGAGACAATATCAGCAAATCGTGAGAGAGCCTTGGCGGGGATTGTTTTTCTAAGAGCTGGTTCAACCATCTCATCCAATGACTCATTGTCATGAAGCCGTGAAGAAGCCCAGTTCACTAAGGAGTTCTCTTCTCTTGGTTCCAGTCTGTTAAACAAAGGTAAGAATTAAGAAACCAAGTATGACATAATTACATAATAGATGTTGAAAAGATGAAAATGTGTGGCATACCCATCAGAAGACTTCTTTCCAGTTAGTAATTCCAGAAGCAGCACTCCAAAGGCATATATGTCATCCTTCTGGTTACCAGAGACCGGTTGGATGTATTCAGGAGCAATCCCACCATTATCCGCTTCAGACGCCTAAATCATCATTATAAGGATTATATTGATACATACTAATATAAACAAACTCATACTCAAGTTTGTTCTCTGTTCACATATAAATCATATACAGTTTCATAAAACAAAGCTAACGTCTGTTGCAAAATTTGCTGCAACACTGGTTGACCAGGAAAATAACTAGGTAAATGTAAAACATAGTCAACTATTTAAATTATTACTATTTATGTACCTCAGCTCTAGCACTATTGATAGTTAGGGCTTCAAAACAGCTAAGCAGCAGTCACATATGCGAGGAGTTAAATCTTCGTCAAGTAAAACATTAGCAGCTTTTAAATTTCAGCGCCAAAGGAGGCACACATGTGGAGTGCAGGTAGCTGAAAACATCATATTAATGTAACCAAAATTAGATAATAAGAAAAAGTATACATGTTTACTCTCATACCAAAGCGTTTAAAAATGGCAGACACAAAATGCTTACTTCAAAGCTCGGGCTATTCCAATAGCAATTCTCAGACGAATGCCCCAAGATAAAGGCATATATGCTTCAGAATGCAAAGCATGGTCAAGTGATAGATTTCTTACATATTCATACACAAGCATATGTTGCCCTGCTCTACACAGTACCCATGAAGTGTTATGATGTTCGGATGCCTTAATCGTGAAGCGTTCCAAATCACCTCTAAAAACTGCTGTTCTTCATGAAGAGAGAGTGCTACTGTGCTTATGCATTTCACAGCAAACACCTTACAGAAGCCAAAAATTCAACAAATAATCAAAATTAAATAGTTATACTTGATTCTAGTTTTAAAAAGGTGGTTGAGAGTGTACCTGTCCATCAGGGAACTCTGCTTTGTACACTGTGCCAATAGATCCTTCACCCAGAAAATTACTTCTGCCAAAGTTATTTGTTGCTAATTCCATTTCAGCGACAGTGTATAGCTTTGCACCTATTGGAACTCTACTCTTCTTAGCAAAACTTCTTCTTCTATTCACTCTCACGACTTTAGTACGGACTGGAGGTACATGTCTTAGGCCAGTAGTAGGTGAGCTTATAACCGAGGCTTCAGGACTCTCTTCAAGGGCTATAGATGAACAATCTGTAATTGAAAAGTTAAAAAAGAAAAGATGATTAACATAACAAAATCAAAAATATTATCCGATATATATGAAGTTATCAGTGAATTGTGAGCTTTTTTAGCTTACCTTTTGCCATACTAACTGGAAGAGAATGACACGAGCCTTCACTGCTCTCTGGTCTTCTACGCTTTCTGCCACATTTACGGAAGCGAATTATGGCGAAAAGTAGTAAGCACGCTACCACAAGAGCACCTACACCAATCAAAATGGCAGATTTTCCAAAGCCCTTCTTCTTGTGCTTGCTTGAGATAGAGAAAGGATAACTCTTAAATGCACTTGACTCGGTAGATGGTGGAGTTGTGAAATTCTGCAAATCAGATGGGTTGTCCAGAGGGAAATCCCAGGGTGGACCGTTGTTCCCTTTGTCAAACATATTACCCCCAAACCTTTAAGAGACAATGATAAAAGGTGATTAAAAAAGTAATATATTTTGCAAAAAAATTGAAATGAAAAGACTATTGAGAAAAGGTTAACTGTAGTAACTTACCACAAATTGTGTATATATTGGAATTGTTTTGGAATAATGCCACTAAAATGGTTATCTTGTATGTTCCTGACATTGTATGCAAATATAAATTTAGCATCATTATAACAAGGAAATAACTCTAGATACATAATACAAACAACTTACAAATCTGTTAGTTGAAGGCTAGCTAGAAAGATTACTGATCCTGTAAATTCATTATTCTGCAAGAACCTGCAAAGTCATTCCAAATTTCCAATTAATAATAAACTAAAGACTACTTTTATACGTAAAGATGGAGTTTATTAGAAGGTAAACTGACAGTCTTGACAGGCCTTTGAGCGTTCCAAACGAACTTGGTAGGTCTCCAATAAATTGGTTGTACGAAATATCCCTGTGAAGACAGAGTATATAAGGCTCAAAGAGGTCACATGCCATAAAGTCAGGCATATATAATAGTCATTTGAGTCATATTGAGAATAAGTTCATGTCATACATTTCTTTGAGAGATGATAGGCCTGTAAATACGTTTCCAACAGGTCCTGACAATTGGTTGTGGCTCAAATTCCTGCAAGGAGAAAGATCAGGAGTGTTTGGTTGTACGTAAGGGACTGAGGGTAAGTCAATGGGAGGAGTAACTTACATATGTCGAAGATTTCTTATTGATGATAATGAGTAAGGTATGTATTGGCTCAAATTGTTGCATGCCAAATTTCTGCAATCACAGGTTAATAGAATGAGTACATTAACAAACAGAAATGCTTGTCAAAGAGGTCCATTATGTATGGTAATATCAGTAGAGTGAATCTTACAGGTGAGTTAGATTCGAAGGCAGACCATATGGAATTTCACCATAAATGCTGTTGTTGCTAACATCCCTAGTATTGAAAGCGCCACATTTCAGATAACCAGATATATTTATACCGTAAAATGTAACCGGACTAGCAATAGCATGATCAGGACTTACAGTTGCTTTAAGTGATGGAAATTTTCGAGCTGGTAACCAAGGTTTCCACTAATGTGTAAGTTGTCTATTTTACTGCAAATCAAGCGAAATAAGGTAAGTTCATTACAAAATATCAAGAAAGAGCCAGCATTTCTGAAATTACTGGTTTTATAGCCACCCATGTGTCTCTAAAACTAAGCGTCATCTGATATAACACGGTTTAGACAACTGCACGTCTCCACTTCTTTTGTAACAATCTGATAAGCACTTATGACTCACTCAAATGGTTGTATTAAACTGAATGGAGGACATACTTAAAACTTACATTTGGACGATTGAAGAACCGACACAGGAAACTCCAGTCCATGATTCTTGACATGGATCACCGCCAGTTAATTTCCATCCCTTAAGCTGAGGCGGAGTATTAAACGACCTATACAGATCTTGAATAGCTTTAACTGCACATGTTACACAAAACTATTAGAATCAATACTTGTTGTAAAGTTTAACCACAGCAATAACCAAATCTATAACCGATTCAGTAACCTAACAAGAAAATTCAACACCTTCAAGCTATATCAGAATCTCAACAAAGATAAAGCAAGCACACGCTAATATTTTCATCACACGTTTAGCTATAGACAGTACTGTTATTAGGCTACCAAATAGTTCATGTGATATGGTGATGTGCAGTATGCATTACATAGATACGCCAACATCATTTTAATTAACACAAACTGTAGATAAAACAAAAATGAATGATTTTCATTGAACAACATCTTATCTTCAAAACCGAATAAAACATCAACACTGTGAATTCAATAAAGTTTATTAGGACTAATTCCTAGGCTACCATACAGTTCATGCAATTTGGTTCTGTGCAGTATAGAATCAACATCTTACAAAAATCACAAAAACTGCAGACAAAACAAAAACGACTAATTCCCGTTGGACTTTATGTTAACGCCATCACCTTATCTCCAAAATCCGACAGAACATCAATAACGTGAATTGAATCAAAAGAACCCATTCCAATATCTACTAACATCACTTTCCCCAAATAACGTACATAACTTAAAGTCCCATTACGCTAAAAACAAGCAACTTTCCATATCAACAAGTAAATAAGTAAATAACATCACCAAGAAACCAAAGTTCGCCAACAATCACTAATAAAAACGCAAACCAACACAAAATAACAAAAATATCTGAGAATCAAGAAGCATACCATCGGAATTATCAGTATGCGCAGAACACCGCGTAACCAGAAACACGAACAACGCAAATACACCAAAGTACAACCATCTACTTCCAGAATTCATCGTCTCAAAACTTATCTCTTCAATAAAATCATCCAAACAACTCCTTAATAATCACCTGAAAACACAAATCAAAGCAAATTAACCGTGGAATTAACATCAAAGGAAACGAAAGTAATTACTGTTTAACGCGGCACACAAACGAAATTGATCACAATTGCGTAAACTTATGATTAATAATGTGTTGAAGTGATTAAAACGACTAATCACTTAATAATCAAATCATCTCATAATAAAATTTCGACATTTCGCACGACATTACGTCAAATTAAACGAAACTAATCACTTTTTAACCGTACAAACACTATACAAGCGTTAAAAAAATGATTACGAATGTAATAATCGAAGTGATTGAGCAAAATTAGGGTTCTTGAAATACCTTTAATTGAAGAAGATTAAAAATTGTAAATTTAGTTAAAGAGAAGTAAAAATGAGTGACTTGAATGAATAATTGGGGGTAAAAAAAAGGGATATGTGGTGCCACGTCAGCAAAGAGCTGTTAGTTTGTTACGTTTTCCCGCGCAATTTTGTTGGTATAAAATGGGGGATAAAATGATGTATTGTAATTTGTGCTTAAGAAGGTGTGCAGAAAGGGTGGGTTTGTGATATTCGTGGTTTGTTTTATAGAGTTTTTGGTGTAAAGAAAATGAAATATATAAATATACGGGTGATCATTGGTCGAAAACCGGACCGGACTGATATCGAGTTGGGAAAAACCTTATATTGAGGACTTGACCAAATGTGATCGGTAAGGTTCAAAAAGACAAAATGGTCGGTTTGTACGCTGGACCAAGATCAAATTCGCCTAAAAACCTAGACCAAGATCGGACCACTGGTCCTTCGGTTCGGTCGGTTTTTGGTAAGTCTCGGTCGGTTCGTTAGTCGGTCTAGTCTGTTCGGTTGGTTTGCTCAGCCCTAAATAAATAGTGTCTTTAATTATTTATGAGTGTTTGGCGTGCAGTGTTTTAGAGCGTGTTAACACAACTAGCGTTTAACGTTTAAAAAATAAAGCTTGTTTGCGTGAAAAGCTCATTTAAATGTTAAACGCTAAAAAAACAATGAAAAATAAATGTTATTATTTGATACTTCTGCTCTTGTTATTTTGAGAAAGACAACCATAGTTGAATATAAAAAGTTTTAATCACTTATAGTTATGGAAAAATAAGATAAAAATACAGTAATATATTCAATCTACAATATTATTTATTTGTATGTTAGAAAACCAAAGATACACACAAACGAGATAGTTATGCGTCTCTCTGTAGGTGTAGAAATTGATTAAAACTGAAAAAGTACATGATGATTCAATATTAATGATTCAAGAAATTTTATCGGTACAATATTTTGCTCAAAGATGATAAAGGAATATAAGGGTATGTTTGTTTTTAAAAAAAGTCTTTACTAGCCTCTTCTGCTTACTGGTAAGAGGTGGGCGACGATTTTGGTTGTTTGTTTTTTCTTTGAGTAAGGCCAGGTTAGACGTATAACGTCTTCTACCGATGAGGTGGGGGCTTGTCTTCTACCTCTTACTCGTTTTGTAAACTTTATATAATATATTTGATTGTTTATTAACTATGTTATATTTATGATAAAAGTATTGTTTCGTATTTACATAAGTTCTTATTATCGCGTTGCGTTGGTTTAATAAGCAATTGCAAAAGCAGTAGACTTAAAATCATTCGGACACTTATACAAAACAAACAACGTTATTTCGTTCGATTTGAAACTTTCTACCACTCTTACCAGGTAAGATCGGTGGTCGATTCGAACCAAAGCATCTTAATAAACAAACACACCCTAAGTTTAAAGAATTTGCTATCCATAGTGGGCTATATAGCTAAGATGTTAAAACATGCAGTAACTATTTGTAACTAAAAAATGTAAACATTCCACTTTTACAAATATAACTATCATCAACAACCCAAAGTTACTAGCAATGGTTCATTAAAAGACTTGCAATTATTTTCCACAAGCACAAAAAGCTACTTAAGCTAAACACAACTTCTTAACGAAGATTTATGTTTTTTTGCTAATCATTTATAAATGCTTCTAACTTGACATTTTTTTTATTTTGATGTAGCGAATTCCAATCTTCGTCACTTTAGTGTATCTATTTTGTAATTTCGTCAACTTAGCGTACGATTTTACAAGTTCAAGAATTAAGTATTGAACTTTTAAAATTGTACATATAATTGACGATATTTAAAAATTCAGGAACTAAGTTGCAAATTTTTTTATTCGATACAATAAAATTGGAAAAAATGTCAAGTTAGATACAATTATAAATAATTAGTCTTTTAAAAGAAAACGTTGTGAGCTTGTAAATAGATTTTTTTTAAAGAGCAAAAACATTTCAATAAGAAAACACAACCACAAAGGCCAATACAAACACGACTATCAACATAAAAAATTTAAAAAAATGAATAAATAAATAAATAGACTCAACCAAAACAAATACATACACCTTATCACAACAAGACAACTTGAAACATGATCGATTATGAGGTTTGACATAATTACTCCTTAACTTATCTCAAACAAAACAAGCTGTTTTTCTACTTAACTATCATCCGTTATAGATATTTATATACAAGATTTAAACGAGTTGCATTTTGTTGTCTTTTTAGTTACTAAACAAAAACGGATTCAAGTTGTGTAACATAAGCATAAGCATGTGTACCGTTTCAAACTTTTTATTTATTTATTTTTAATGCCTGTGTTTCTATTACCAAAAAGAAAATACCTTTATCGAGAAGAAAACATTTGGTTGAGAAATCATCATATCTTATAGTCGGATGGAAGCAAATCCATGTAGGGGTGTGTAGACTCCCGAAACTGATTGAAAAATTATGGTTCGATTTTTATAATTTATAAAAACCGAAGTTTATCGTTCCATTTGTTTTTAGCAAAAACACCAAACCGGAAAAAACCAAACCGACAAAATTCATATAATCTTAAAAACTCATGTTTCAATTCATCTTAAATGTTTTATTTACTAGGTTTTTAGCCCGCACTTCGCTCTGAGGTGTTAGCTCACAATTGTAATGTAGGCACAATTTAGTGGTAATAATATTCGACTACAAAGTTTGGGACTAACAATCTGATGATTGCAAGTCATCAAAATCGAACGGCACATAGGTAAATGGATCCAGTCCTACCCTTTGAAACCTCGTAACTTTGCAATGGGACAAAATTAGATCCAAAGAATGCAAGTACTCAAAAAATGGTCTGAATGGATTGAATATAATCATATATTAGTTTCAGCTATCTCTCCCCTAAACGTATGTTCCTACCAACGTTTTCTATAAGGCATACCTTACATCTTCTGTATATATTATCGTTAGTTAAATTACAGCGCATCATGTGTTGATCCATCATTTGTTCCCTCTTTTTGGGAGTCACTGTTGTCAACTTTATAGGAGCTGGAACTTTTTGGCTCGTCCTTTTGATTCTCAGTATCATTCTTCGCGGGTTTCTCAAATTTGTGCTCGCCACCTTGTGGTTAGTATGATAAAGACAGTTTATCAGCAAAGGAAAGAAAAAAAAATGATATATGACATGTACCTTGACTTAACAGAGAAATGGGTACAGGTCGAAATTCACAATGCATAAAACCTCCTAAATTGGTTTATTTATTATTTTCAATTATCATTATCATTGTAGCAACAAAGGCTTTTAAAATTATTTGAGAAGCATTGTATTCGTGGTTCGGTCCAGTTTGACGCTTTTTGACCCGCTGCCGAACCTGCCGAGCCCACCAAATTTGCCACCTCAAAGTTTTTTTACATTTGATGCTTACAAACAATCAAAAAGCAAGGGAGCAATGATTTAGAATTAAGCAAGTACGGTTATTCAATATTTGAATGCTGTAAATGGTGCTAGTACAATTATTATAAACCCCTAAACAGGTAGAGCAACATATGTGTACATCAATAAAATGACTTCACCATTTGAGTTCGTCAATCTTTTTTGGACACGTCCGCCAATTCCTGGAAATCGCAAACGTATAAATGAGCCGGAATTATTAATCGGCAAGTAACAAATGAAAATCATAATTATTAACTGTTTACAAACAAACTATATAAAAAAAATTCATTATGTACCTTTCTATCACCTCGTTTCTCAAACATTGTGTCCCTACTTATCACAATCACCATCGCCTCTTATTTCAATCCGTGATTGTGTTAAGCTGTGACAATTCGAGCATATTAAGAGTATAAGATATAAGATGTGCCGGTAAATGAAACAATGCCCTAAAATTTGAATTAGACTTCATGTAAATTAGCTAATCTCATGATTTGCAACTGATAGTAGATTCGGTAAAATTAATAGACCAGGCAAGTGAGAACTACCAGTGGGAAAAGTGACGTTTGGCTAATCATTTTGAGGCTAACTAATGCATGTTCAGAGCCCTAAAGTCGGCTGAAATAAACAGTTCCTTATGCCAAATTCTTATGCCGCTCCAAATATTAACAACCATATACATTCAATAAATCAAATTAATTATCAACTTTACAGTTTAATATTAATGATTATAAGTATTTTGGCTATAAATTTCTGAAATGACTCAACTTTTGGAGGATTGTCCATATCCGGAGTAGTTATACCTACACAAAGTACTATTTTAGTTATGATATAAAGAAAGCAAAATACATGTCTGCAGTTCCGGATGATATTAATTTGTCCTTACCAAAAAAATTAATGAAACTCATTATCCTAAAGTTGTTTCTAATAAGTTCCAAAGACCAAAACAGGTTCACAATCATGAAATGAGCAGCCTAAATTTTTTGGTAGTCAGAATTATGTCAATACTCAGCGCAACTCATCCACACTATACTATCTTTAACATAGTCCAAGCAGAGAAGGTTGTACCTGTCCAACCAAACGCTCAAGTTTCGCTTGTAATTGCAGCTTCTCTTCGCCACAATTCATGACAGCTATAAAAATGCTTAAATAAGTAGACATGTCTGAAAATAAGCCTACGGTTAAGCCGAAATCAAATAAGGTTAAACAAACACCCTCTGCTTATTATAAATAAGGCGTATAGGAAATAGTGTGTAACAACAACATTTTCAGAATCAATAAACAATCAGAAAATTAACAAACTTAAGCATGAGGATTCGGTTTTTACATCGAATCAAACAAAACCTATCTCACAAAAGCCTAAAAATAAAAAACCAATATCCAAATTCATTGCCTTATAATGAAACTTATAAACCGTTTAACTAAATGTACATGCACCAAACTAATTATGATTCAAATATTGATTGATAGAACAATCTAAAACTCAAACCTAATCGACAGTGAATCACTTACCTTCACATAAAAGAGACACAATCGTATGCAAGAAAGAGAGAGAGAGAGAGAAACCGCCAGAACCAAAAATCTTTGACAGAGAGAGAAACCATGATAAACAACAATAAATACCAACAAACCGCGACAGATGGCATTGATACAACAACCCAAACCATGATAAACCCTCAAGCAAGTGGTGGAGTGCAGTAAACCATGACAAACCCTAAAGCAGGAGGTGGCCTAACCATGAGGTGGAGAGCACAGTACATTCTACTGTTCATCAGCCGGGATCTGGCGGACATCAACAAACCACGACAACATAAGCAAGATCGGACGGAGATAAGTGTCGGACCTAAAGCGAATGGCGGGTCGAGGGGTCGGGGCAATTGCTAAATGTACTTTAGTAGAAATAGCACATAAACAATTATAATCTTGAATTTTTGTGGTCGTTAGTTTTTTTTATTATCATTATTGTGTCACTTTACGACAAATAAACAAATCCCTTATATATTTTTTCACGATCAATAATTTTTTATTATCATTATTTTGTGTTTCCTTTTACTTGAAACTTGAAAATGTTATACTCTATTGCATTAAAGACTCAACCATTGAAAATCAAACCGCGATAAACAAAAAAAACAAAAAATAAAACCGGAAATAGACCAAAAGCCGAACTTAGAATAAACCGAAAGCGAAGGGTTTATATAAAGTTAAAACCGAACGATGCTCAACCCGACACCATGTCTACAACTTTCCAAATATATTGTTTCTCGTTAAGAAATCTGAATTAAGTTAAAAAAAGAAAAAAGAACGACACCTGAGAGATTCGAACTCTCGCGGGGAAACCCCATGTACTTAGCAGGCACACGCCTTAACCACTCGGCCAAAGTGTCGAATTTGCATATGAGCTTCTACTTTTCTCATTTTAATAATAACGGGCTGTGTAATAAAATGGACCCGAATAGTCTCTTCGGGTATTAAATAACCCGGTAAAACAACCCAAACCCTAGTATAAGAACAATTTCAAATACTGCAATAATTAACAAAAACCAATCAGCAAAAATTGTTTATAAAATGGTGAATGAAGAAGAAGATGATTACATGGGTGACCTCACTCAATTTCTACCTTCCCAATCTCAACCCACTTCAAATCCTCCATAAAAGGTACACTTATATTTTAATTACAAATAGTTTTGGGGCTGTTTGTTTTAGCTTATGTTACATAAGTTTATATAAAAATGAAGTTATGAAACATAAGCCAAAATAAAAAAGCAAACAAATACCCCTTTGTCTAGGGTAAATAATCCTAGTTTTGATAAGCAGGTATTTGAGATCATCTATAGAAAGGGCAGATTTAGGGACTGTTTTGTTATCGAGTCGGGGACAGGAAGAGCCAAAGGTGCTCCCTCCACGAACGTGCCCTATTGCCATTTGGGCGTAACTTTTCCTGTTTTATCAGGTCCATAACACCAATAATAGCAGCAAATCACAATTTTCAAAAAGGGACCGAAACCACGAAACTGGCAAGAACAAAAGACACTTAAGCGGCAAATCAAACAAGTAGAAGAAGGCAGACAAACCTAGCTAACTTAGAATCAGCAATCCCTCAATCAACATCGGTTTCAAGATGTTGAAACAGATAGGATACACCCTGGGTCAGGTTTGGGTGGTTCGGGCGGGTGGAGCCTGTGGGTGTCGAGATTAGGAGGTCGAGAGCTGGGATCGGGCGAGAGGATCCTGTGAAAGAGAGTTGAGGAAGGAGGAGGGTTGGCTTGGGAGAATAGAAGGAGAGAAGAGGAGTTGATGGTGGATTTTGGGTGTCGGGTTAAGGAACGTTGGCTGAATAAACGAGTAGTTGTGAATTTTCATAAAGCGAAAGGTGTGTTGGATCAGTTGGAGAATAAAGAGGTTGTGGTTGTTGAGAAGGAAGACGATGCTGATGATGATAAAGAGGATGAAGAGGAGGAGGTGATTACAGAAGAGGTATATCGTTACGTTTATATATTTGATTATGCTTATGTAAATTTGAGTTAACTGATAGTTATGCTAATTGGTTATTAAAAATTGACTAGATGCGTTTGTGAGTGTATTTCTTGAAAAGCTGACAATGGTTCTGTGACGCAGGATTTGCACGAAATACTAATGAAGCTGAGGGATGATTTTCGGTACTGTCTTTTTTGTGGATGTCAGGTGCGTCAGTCTTTTTATGCTTTCAAGTTTATGATCTGATTTTTGTTTATTTGAAATTTTGAATTTGATGAACTCTATCACCAGTATGAATCAATGGAGGCACTCTTGGATAATTGTCCTGGGATAAACGAAGATGATCACTAGATTTGAGACATCACCTAAAAGGGATTGATATGCAGGTATAAAACTTTTCTAACCACCATTTACCAGGTGTAATACTTTAATTACTATTTTAACACATGTTTATTTGATAAGCTTTTGGCTTAGTGTGGTTGAACATGTAAATTTCCGTGGCTGATCTCATTTTTTCGTCTCAGAAAACATTTAATGATCTTGACCTAATAGCATTGCTAGTCAATTTATGTGAAACACAAGGATGACAACTCAAATACACCACACATACATTGAGTTGAAGGGGCGAGGCCAATGTTTAAATCACCAACCAAATCTATCTTGGCTTTTTGGAGATAAGTTGTTTGGAATGCTAATTTGAATTGATTGGTTTCCTGTTATACCCTATTGTAATTCAGCTATGTAAATCTCTATACTTATCAATCTCATTAAGGATGAACCTAATCCTTCTGATTTTATGATAATTGTTCTGACAATATTTCTGTTATCGGTTTTTCGTATTTTAGTGGTACAATTTAGGTTTTGCTTGTATGTTGACATGGTACTGTTTGTAGCCAACCTCTTGAAAAGGAGGGCTTTACACAGTTAAATACGTGTGGCGGTGGGTTCAAACCACGTGGATTAGTCGGCCAAAGGTCGGAAACCATGGTTACCAAAAATAAAATAAAAATAATAATGTTACAGAAATTACAAAGATGAAGGCAGCATAGTTAGAGATGGCTTATTTAGGACAGGGCGACAGCATCGTTAACCTAGAACAAAGCACTGATGACAGTCACCTCAAGCTTCTCCCTTTAGATAGATATAGGAACCCCACAAATCACAGTGTAGATGAACACAATATCTTGAGACGGTATAATCTGATGGGGGTAAATAAACATAACACTCTACTGTATTGTCACTGGAGGATTCATATTGTGCTCCACTTTGTTGACCAAGTCCAACTTCACCAAAGCATATTCATTTTGTTGGATTTGACCCCAACGATAATGGATTCATTAGCTTCATAGCCTTAAGAAGTCATGGCTGAGAAGTTAGCCCTGGCCTTAACTGCTGGCTACACCTGTGTTTCCCAGCACCAGCATCAGAAGTAACATGGTATTCAAGGCTCGATGTGGCCGCTTGTAATATATCAATTCACTTTGTTGCAGTTTGACTAACATGAAAAAATCTAACATGATGTGGTGGCTAAGTTGGTAGTATGCTGCATGTTACTCGAGTAATGTTACAGCTTGCATTGATGCTTTCTCTACCATATGCAGATTTAGGTGGATAGTTATACTTTCAGTTCTGGAACAGCTTTTGAACATTATAAAAATGTGAAACCGACCATTGGCGGCCCCACACCATTGTCCCACGGCCATGAGAGGAAATCGTGTAACATTATGGTTAAAGAGACATAGGGACATGATTTGAACCGTGACCTTTAGGTTATGCTACATGTCCCCATTATTGGGCTAAATGTGATTACCATATTGATGTTAGTTGTAGATTCGTACATGAAAAATCACACAGAAGTTCATCTTGGGCACATCCTTTCCTTGGTTGAAAACAAAAATGGAATACGATTGGTGTTGCCTTTGTCATAGGTATATTCCAAAAAAGTTTACGTTCAGTTGTCATAGTTGTAACATTCATCTACATACTAAGTGTGCTTTTGCTTTTGCCGCGTAAGGTTAGGCACAAGTATTGACAAACATCCAATGAGCCTAAGTTACTTACCAATTGTAAACCACTATAGTGAATACTTTTGCGAAAATTGTGGAAGAACTTCATTCAGTGTCTTGTTTCTATCATTGTCATCGGTGTGCCCAGTTTATCCATGCGTCATGTGCAACATCATTAATTCAATCTGAAGCAAGTACATATCCCGAATATGGTAACAGTGTTTTTCAATTGTGAATATAAAGCTTCGAGGCATTCACATGACCAAATTTCACCAACACCCGCTCTCGTTTGTTCAAGGAATTAAGAGTGATGGTACGTCATACGTGTATCCATTGTGGTAGAGACAGATGCAGTACCAGATGATGTTCAGGTGTCTGCAGTGCAAGTTTACAATTGATTTGAATTGTTGTATCCCTTAAAAAAATGGTGAAGCTGTTGAATTTGCTCATATCCATCTGAGTAAAATGAGATGTGTGGTCTACTTTATATTCTTTAGATAATCATATGAGGTGTTCAAACCATGTATGTATTGTAATCATCGAGTCACTTTTCTACTTATAATGTACAACTTTTATGTGTATGAAGAGTGTAATAAAATTCTGGATCCAATGCATTAAGAACTATATGTATATCCATTTGTTGCCAGGTGAAATAGTAACTAATTCTTGGAAACTGATCTTGACAAACGATACATAACAAAGTACTCCCTGGATCAATTGATCGAGTAAAATATAATATTATTGAGTTTGGAGAGAAATGATATATGTGATTCATCCTAAAACGGTGTTCTTTTTCTCTTTTGGAGAAAAAGGACATGCCCTAGTTTTTCGGATATCTAAAGTGGGTAGTGTTGGAAGTGAAGGAAGACATGATGAAGAAAAGGAAGGGATTACCGAATAGGTGAATGGTTATGTAACATTTATTTAAATCTCACATCTGCAGTTTATCGATGATATTGTTTGGAATAAGTATGATAAACAATAATCCATTACGAGTGGAGTTTAACGTTATAACCGGATTAGTTGATTATGCCTTTGTAAGTTAGCATAGACTTTTTGGATATCAAGACAAATTATACTGATTGTATTCGAAAGTTTGGTTCTTGAAGAGCAACTATAATAAATTCTTCATGAACTAACTTAAAAATCATATGAATGTTGCGGAAATGTATAAAGCTCTTTGGTATGCTTATCATTTCTATGTGCGGTCTTGGTGATTTAATTTATATACTTGATTGCAAAATCTCACTTCTATACTCGAAAGTTAACTTGAAATGTCTGTGTAATGTTTGTGTTTTAACTAGTACTATGATGACCATCGTGGTGATTTGGAGTCTGATATTGTGCAAGTACTGTCTTATTCAGATTCAGAAAATGGCGGCGACGACAACAACAATGATGATGATGATAATGAAATTGCTTCAAGAAGATGGCAGAAGTTATTGAGAATCTTTCAGAAATTAAATTTGAAAAAAAATGGTTTTAATACAAGCAAAAGAGCTCCTCATAAATCTCTTATTGAAAACAAGTGACTTATTTGTCAAGGTTTTCAATTTTGTACCACAAAGGGGTCTTACTCTTGTGACCTATTGAAGAAGGCCGATGAGGCGATGATGATGGGCCAGGTGAATCGAGACACTAGGGATAGTGTTGAAACACCACACTGATGATGAAGTTTTTTAAGGTTTAGTTCACCAAAAGTTTGGTATCAGCTGAGCAACTTCACTAATAGTCCAAAATGTTTACTTTTTTTTTCACCATCTTAATGATATTATTGATAACCACGATTATTAGTGAAGCCAAGTATATCTTGTTTCTTTTGGTGATTTTTTCAACTATTAATGAGCAAAGAAAATGTAATAAGCAGTGATGAAACCCAGCGATCGGTGAGGGATTGCTTTAATAGGCGTGAATTTGGATAGGGACTATTTTTGCCAAATTGCTATAAAGTTTGTGCGGATAGACATGGACCGACCATGTTGATGCGAGGATATGCTTTCGACTTTCAAGTTGGAAGATTTCTTTTATTTCCTTCTAATTTATGTCGTAATTAAATAATGACCAAATTGTGTTTGGTTAGGAGTTTGATTTCTTTCCTTGGTTTGTGGTGATGAAACCTTATTAAGGTCTTTTGTTTTGCAAAGAAAAAGCGGTTGACATTTTCGACTATTGAATAAGAAAACCTTTTAAGGTTCTTGTTTGAAGCTTTATTTGATTAATCCTTAGTATTTTGAGCCATTTGATTGTAAATCTACATCGGTTGGTATCGAGCTTTGGTTGATTCAAATGGCTCGTTGTGGAAGTGGGTATCTTAATCGTAGAATGCAAGCGAGAGGCAGCGATGGAGGTGCTTGGATCTGTTTGATCATGAGGTTGGCGGCCCAACGACTCGCGTGGCTTACCCACGTTGGGAGGCGGTTGATCGGTCGACGACTACAACCTAGTCCTGGATTGGGATTAGTATTATCGTCGGCATTGGAGAAAGCAAGCTGGTTGAACCCGTGCAGGACGAGTCCACTAGGGACGAGGGTATCTTACCAATGGCGATTTTATCTATGATTCACAACCCGTGTATGATGAATCGCGGACGAGAATAGTATTCTTTGTTTATTCATGGTGATCGGAACTTATCCGGTGAAAAGCGGTTGAAGGTGGTGCTAGATTAGGTGGAGCGGCATTGGGGTGGCTCTTTGTTGGTGATTTCGAATTTGAAGGTTCCGTGTTTGTGTAACTACGGAAAGTTTGAATTTTGAGCCTGGCGAATAACCTTGGATGTCTCATTCTAATGGATCAATGATGAATACGGTCGGAAAAGTTAAGTTGTTTATGGAGTTATGATGATAATAATGAAGGGAATCACGTTGATGTTCTTTTCGATCCGGTGGTTCGTTTTAAGGCATATCAAAACTCGAGGCGAGTTTTTTTCGAAGGGAGGAGAATGGCGGATAGACATGGACCGACCATGTTGATGCGAGGATATGCTTCGACTTTCAAGTTGGAAGATTTCTTTTATTTCCTTCCTAATTTATGTCGTAATTAAATAATGACCAAATTGTGTTTGGTTAGGGTTTGATTTCTTTCCTTAGTTTGTGGTGATGAAACCTTATTAAAGGTCTTTGTTTTGCAAAGAAAAAGGCGTTGACATTTTCGACTATTGAATAAGAAAACCTTTTAAGGTTCTTGTTTGAAGCTTTATTTGATTAATCCTTAGTATTTTGAGCCATTTGATTGTAAATCTACATCAGGATTTACTTTGCAGCGACACTTAAACCTTAGGGACTATTTTTGCCAACTTGGACTTACTTTGCAACGACACTTAAACCTCAGGGACTATTTTTGCCAACTTGCGAAAGTTGGCAATTAATGCTGAGACACGTGTCAAGTGAAGACCTTGTGTCTTGCCTTTTATGAGACACGTGTCAAGTGAAGACCTTGTGTCTTGCCTTTTAGTTAATATATATAATGTATGGTAAAGTTTTTAAGTGGTTTCTCATGGTGTTGTTTAAACTTCGAGTGTTAGAGTTCTAAGTTATATTCTAATAAACTGATCCGTTCCAACCCGTACACGAAACAACCTGTTTTGACCCGTTATCATAAAAGCATGATCATCATAGCACTAAAAAGTGAACACAAAACCATATAATCGATTGAGGTAAACAAGCATAGCACTCAAAGTCACCAATGAATATGGTCGTGGAGGAGTCTCACCCATATATAGGATTCATTACTTTCATTGGCCCAGAAGGTATGCTTGAGAAGTGAGCCTTGATCTCAATGTTGGTGCACCTTTGGTTGGCGCTAAAATCGATGTAGCACTCAAGGCCTAGCGTGTATGTAACTAGTAGAATGTTGATAATGTATTATAATTAGTTAGTAGTTTACGGGTGAATGTTAGGCATATTCGGTTTTCATTGATATTTTCTAATTTCTATATTGCATGCAGATTTGGGTGGATGAACATCATCAAGAATGTTTATTCATAATGGATTCAATAAGCATTGTATCCGTTTATGCTTTTAATAAGGCTATTTCTTCCTCGTATGGTTTATGTAAAGAGAAAAGTTTGAGATGTCTATACATGTGACTCATTTCATGGTTAAATATGCGTGACGATGCTCATTATTTTGTGAAAAATCGTCCACTAATTTGCAACTAACAAGATCTTTGGTTTAGGCATGAAATTAGGCATTATGTAAAACAATGAAAATGAAGAACATGCTGACATAATGATTAATTAACCTTCTTAAAGCTTATCTAAACATTTTGATTTTGGTCTTGATTAGATCCCTATTTTTTACTAGAGTTAGGATCAAATGACGAGAAGATCACAGGATGAAACTTCTTGAATCAGAGTTCCATCGCTATTTTTAGGCTTATTCTTGGGTTTGCTAAGTATTACGATTATATATTCATTTTGATTAGTGTTTATTTATAAATCGAGCTGGTTGGGGATGAGCACCCCGAGTCAAGGTTGTCATTGATCCTACATAAGATCGTTTTAGCGTTGCAACATTAGGATCAGCGGGATCATATCGAGTTAGATCAAATCCTACTAATGCTCTTTTTCTAATAGGAGTTATACATTTTAGATATATAATACCAAACACGACAATATCTTGTTGGTTTATGAATATGTTTAAGGTTCAAACACATACTAATAGCAATAATACAATACATCTTTTAAGTTCCAGTTCAATCGTTGAATTAATGTGAGTGGGCCTAAAGTAGGCGAAATGGGCGAGTTAGCCAAAAACAATAAGAACATGGGCTTGTATTAGGATCATATCATTTCTGATCCTAGACTTACTCAAATTAAGATCGTACTATGATCCTCTTGGTTTTCTTATATGTGGGATTGTAGAACCGTGCGTTCTAAGATCGAGGATTATGATCGAGACAACCTTGTCCAGAGTCCGTGCTTTATGTAAAGTCGTAAAGACCGAAAGAGTGTATATTCTTTTCTCCTATGCAAGGTTTGCATATTTAATTTTGTTTGGTGATATTTACTTTTCTTTATGCTAAATAAAAGATTGTTGGATAACTTGGTAAAAAATTTGTTGGCAAACATTATACGACCTTAAATGTACTTCATCTTTTCTTTAGAATAAAAAAGATGTAAAACCACCAAGCAAGTTAAATATGCAAAATTTGAAAATAAGAAAGAATATATACTCTTTGGTCTTCAGATAAAACATGGATAATCCTTGTCTATATAAGTAAGCATATAATGCAACATTACTTCTAAAGAGTAACAACAAACATACAATTATGTCGGTGATAATCCTTAAACACGAGCATCCACTCAAATCTCATCGATTTGCAACGAACTATCCACATTCACAGTAGTATATGATGGCGATGACAATGATGGTGGTGAGCTAATTACACGTCAAAACTTTGATGTCGTCTGTGTAATCGATTGTGGCGAAGAAATCACTTGGTTTCACGGTATTACTATGAGTGTGCTCGTTCATGTGACTACTCGCTCCTGAGTGCATGGAGAGCTTCCTTCAGCGTTAAAACACATCTCACCCACTCATACTCTTACTTTAGATAGAAATTTCACACAATATCATTGTTCTTGTGTTTTATGTGGAAGAAATGATACTCGTGGGCTCGATTACTCTTTGTTGTTCGAGGTGTTATGAATTTCTAATTCATAGTAATTGCGCTATTGCTTGGTAGAAAACCGGTGATTTATCACCTAGCCATCGACACCCGTTAAGCGGCTACCCTCGAACCACTTTTATGCAGATGTAGCGTGATGACGTATAGTCTATATTCGGGTCGCGAACCCGACCAGGTCCGATACTAACGAGCCCAGCATGGTTGGGTGGGCCGATAAGTGTTTAGGCCCACGAAGGCCCAAACCCAATGTTATTCTGGAATAAGATATTGGATATCTCAGATTATGGAATAATCGTTTGCCAACCGACTTAGGCGGGATCGCGATGGTTGGGGAACACGAAACCAACAAGGACTTAGATGCGTATATAAAGGGAACCCTATCTCTCATTAAAGGTGCGATCAAACCCTAACTCTCCATAACCACAAACCGATTACTTACTCTCGCGTGGGAGGATAATCGTGGAGACAATCCCGATAAGCTAACGGTGTTTCTGTTTACTTAGTGCGCATGTCTCGGCGGCAATAATCAATTGATCGAGGCAGGAGCTCGAACAAGGCAGCCAACTTTTGTATCAACAAGTGGCGCCATCCAGTTGGGACCCTAACTAAGAACTAGAATGCGAAACATGGAAATCGTGATCGCGCGCGACCTTACGGAAAGAAGCAACAAAGCGGATCGGCTTCGCGAGACTTACGGGACAACCGATGTCGCCAAAACCAAGGATTAGGTCCGGACCTAGTCTTCTCTCACGGTAGAACAACGCTCGGGGACAACCCAAGCCACTACAACCACCACCGGTAGGGAGATCCATTGCGTGCCGTTTCGACTCCCGCTGTCGGTGTTAAGCGACCTCTCGAGGCACGGATGCATCCGGCGAAACAAGGGCCCGGTGGTAGAAGCGGGCACCTCTCTCGAGGGGTCGCATGCCGAGACTTCACTAGGGAGATTTCGTGTCTCAAAATTACGAAACCAGCGGCCCTCATGCAGAGGAAGCAAAAAGAGGTCGGTCGAGCAACTGCATACTCGACTCAATTTCGACTCGAATCTGAAACATCCCCAGCGGCGTCGGAAGGAGAAGCGGGAGGGATGCCGCCAGACCCACAGTGTTTAGCGGTGGGAGGAGAGTTGAGGATGATGAGACATCTAACATGCACATCCGGAAGGCGAGGAGGATGAGCAGTGCCAATGTCGCGCCCGAGGCTTAGTAGCCATAAAGTTCGGAGACGGACTTGGGCGGCGATACTCCCCAGTGAAAGCCCTTCAGTCACGGACTACGAGGCGGTCGGTAAGGCCTTGAAGAAGGAAAATTAGTCCTCAGGTAATTCCTCGGACAAGGATAGCGGCCGGACCTTTGGAAGTCTAGGAGGAATACCGTGACTAGGAGGAGGAAGACATGTCTCTTCCATGGCGCGCTTGAGGTTGATCGTTCATGACGTATCGGTAACTTCTCGAGAGAAGATAAGAAGGCGCATGCTCGCTAACGTCAAAACCTATGATGGAGCAGGTGATCCATGATCACTAAAAATTCGAATCATTGCTACTATCGAAAATTGGCCACAACACGTGTGGTGCCATGTTTAATTCACGCTAGTGGAAGCATGAGCGGTTGATGGCTTCCATGAGAAGCATCGATGGCTTTGAAGAGTTGAGAAGGCATTCGCCTAAACTTCGCTCAACGGAAGAAGTCGCTAAAACCCTTCGAACTCTTGAGGTAAAAAGCGCTTGAGAGATCTGGCGCGTATGGGCGCTTCAAAGATGAGTGCACTACTGAGGTTAAGGCATGCCCGAAGTCTTTGAAAATCTCGGGGTTCATGAATGGGATCAATAACCCGAGAACTCATCAAAAGGTGAAAGACAAGATCCCCAAACCTTGATGAATTAATAAACGGACAAGGTCCTTCGTCGAGGAGAAGCCGCCGCGAATATGAAAAAGCTACTCAACTATCGGTCACAGGATCAACACAGGAGACAATCCTTGACCGGAGTAGCAACGTAACAAGAACTACCAGCGGTCATGGGAGGCGGACGGGATAATGACAAGTATACCCGCTTACAAGGCGCCAAGAAATAATCGCAGAAGGTGCGAACTTTCTAAACCCCACAAATCGCACTCAGGAGGATCGGCGTGTGGGGAGTGGATATGTGACTATCATGGACGGAAGGGCCACCACGATGAATGTGTCCAAGCTGCGACAACTCATCGATAAACTAGTGAAAGAAGGATTGGACCATTTTGGTCAAGAAACATCAAGGAAGGAAAGGATGAGCGGAAGAATGGGAACAAGAAAGAGACACCCGAAGACAAAGGTACACCATCTACATGATACAATCATGGCGAGTAACTAGAAGAGTCGGCGAATTTTTCCGTGGAAGTGGAATCTCTTTCCCACCTTAGCTACGGACAATAGCGGTGGGAAACCAGCTCGCCCGCCGAAATTAATGCGGGGTCACGATATCCACCGCATGTATGTTGATAGAGGAGCATCCGCCGACATAATGTCTGAGCACTATTTCAGAGCATTGCGACTGATATCTGCGATCGATTAAGCCCGATCATGGCAATGTTGTTGGTTTTACGGGAGAAAGATATGGCCTATGGGGCGAATCGCCCTCTGAGTCGGTGTGGGCAATAAAGAACACTCATGACTGCTGGATGAATTTCATGGTGATCAAATCCCTTCGCCATATAATGGCATTATCGGAAGACCGGGGATATCTCGTATGCAGCGATCTGATCTCACGGCACATGGGATACTCAAATTCCCGGTGAAAGGTGGTATTGTTACTCTCTACAAGCCCGGCTGTACCACATAGAGATGTAACACGATTACATGCGAGGCGGTACCTATCGAGCAGTAGCATGACAAAGTTCCGTCGAAGGTTGCAATTCATCCGATTACGAGCAGGAAGTATCGATCGGAGGTCCTGTCGGACAGCGACGAGGAATCGTATGCGCACTCTTGCAAAGAACACTGAACATCTTTGCATGGGGCCAAAGCACATGTTGGGGTACCCGTTCAATCACGAACACAAGCGAGGATCAGACAAGGATACTCGCTTGTCGCCTTGAAGAAGCGGCCCGAGCTCGGAAGCAGCGCAAACAATTACAGGGAGGTTCACAAGCTTGTGGGCGGGGATCATGAGATAAGTCTACTACCACGACTAGCTTTCCAACCCGGTAATGGTAAGAGAAGCGGCGGTGGGCGGGCGGATGTGTGTGGACTTCACAGATCTCGACAAAGCATGTCCTGGGCGCTACCACTACTGGGAGATAGGCGGAAGGTAGAATCTTTGTGTGGATACCCTCAGTGATTCCTAGATGCATATAAAGGATACCACCAAATCCGGATGGCTAAGGAAGGCGAGGAAAAAGGCCTTTCATACAAGCCGAGGCGTCTCTTGCTATACCAAAATGCCCTTTGGCTTGAAGAGCAGGCGCCGCTTATCGGTGGATTAGTAGATAATGCATTTGAAAAGCAGGTGGGCGCAACTTAGGGTTTCGTTGACGACCTAGTCATAAGCGTCACGAGGATGAGTTGGTGCGCGACATGGAGGAAACATTTAGGAGACTCAAAGAGATCAACATGAAGCTAAACCCTAAAAGTGCACTTTTGGCGCTTCTGAAGGCATGTTTCTCGGATACACGATAGAACTGATGGCATCAAACCATGTCCGAGGAAAAACCAAAGGCGTCATCGAACTTCCTTCACATGCGTTGAAGGAAGTCCAATCTCAACGGAAAAGCGGTTTGGTCTAAGCATTCTTATCAGTCGGTGAGACAAGTCACTACCTCTCTTGAAGACACTTTCGAAGTGTATAAAGGGAGATTTTCTTTGGACTACGGAGGCGAAGAAGCCTTCAACGAGCAAACACACCACTGGCGGCGCTCCCATTAGTCGCACCCCTACCGGGAAGAGTTAATTATGTGTACTCTGCGACACATGGGCGGTCGGTGATCTTCTTGCGGCAGACGGTCGGTCTGAAACACGGTGTACTTTGTAAGCAAAGCGCTTAAAAACGGAGATCAATTAGATTACAATGGAAAAGTTGGTCACGGCTTTGGTATTCGCATGCGGTACGCGAAAATACTTCAGTGCATCCAATAGCGATGATCGGACCAACCAATCAAGCAAATCATCTCGAACTGACGCGTCGGGCGACTACTGATGGAGCATGTTGCTGGCGAACACAACATCTCCCTACAGACCACATCTGACGATAAAAGGCGGGATACTAGCGGATTTCATCATCGAAAAACCGGACAACGATCTTTGTGTTGGATCGGACACTCTCCTTGTGTCAATGATATTTTGTATGATATTATCAAGCAAGCGGAATTTACTTAAGTAATACTTAGAGGCGAATAATATGATGTATGAAAATAAACACAAGTTAACACAAAACTCAAGCTCAATATTATTAATGAATAATAAAGTGATCTTAACTTATCACTAGGGTTACACCTTGAAGCTTTAGTAGGTAATCTTGTAATATGTCGTACCTAAGACAATGACCTAGGATCTCCTTTTTATCTGACAAGGAGTCCTTTACAAGATAAGTATAAAGCTAACATAATAGAATATACAAGATCTATTCTATACTTATCTGAGCAGTTTAACTTATCATAAAGCGATAGCGGTGGTAATGAAGAACTTGCGGTGGGAATATGTTTCCCTTGCTAGTAATAATCCATGCGGTGTAAACCATAACTTCTCTGTAGTAGCAGTTATTCTAACAATCCTCCCACAAACTTATGATTTCTCTGCAAATCAATAATTTTCTTCAATATGCATTAACTTCAAGGATTTGGGAATTCAATCAAACACTTCACTTCTTTCTCTTAACTTTTGTATTGCTCTTGAACATTGATCTTGAAGTCTTTGTAACAATGCTCGACCTTACCATGTCTTCATTGACTCTTATTGGTAAGGTTAACATCACTTTAAGAGCTCCGACTCTAAGTGGATATTCTTTCTCGACAAGCATGAAAAAGTCTTCTCCATTAGTAAATAGAAACATGATGAACTTCACATGAATCATAGTAAAACCATTTAGTACCAAAACTTGTGAATAAGGTTTTCGAAGTCATCATCAACATTTGGTTCATAGAGCCTTCTAAGATTCACCTAACTTGCATTTCCTTTGTATCTTTGAGATCACGAGCATTAAACCTTTCTTGTACTAACCTCCATAGTGTATTAAGGTCATCTCTATCAAAAGCTTTAACAAGATCTTCAAATGTCATGAATGATGAAGTTGCACCACAGCCTTGTGATCTTCCATGATGGAGCAAAATTGCTAGCGATGAAAACTTCCCAATCAATAATAAGATGTCGAACTTGCGGTGGTTACGGATGAAAATCTTCTTCAACTATCATCATCATTCCGATCGGTTGTTACGCGGTGAACTTCTCGATAGGAATTTCCTTCTCGATAGACTTTGTATGATCTTGCTGAACCTTAGTCTTAGCTGTTTGAGAATCACTTACTTTGGCCTTCTCTTCCAATCTGAAACATTCTTTCTTCTTCTTGAATCCTTTGGAATAAAGATTTATCTTGTTTCTGATTACGTAGTAAGCCTTTTAACTTGATCATCGGACATTCCTTTAAATTGATGCTTTTCCGATTTACCAACATGACAACAATAAGTCTTCATATATGCACAGTATTTGTGCCTTGGTTGGTTGTCTTTGTTTCTTAAACCTTTTGGTGAAATAATCACATTATCAAGTGCTTGATTGTTCTTCATTATAATAAAATCCTTCAGTGAGCATTTCTTTGTTCCTCGATTAAGGATGCATCGACAACAAGGTCAATTGCCTTTCTTGATTTACGCATTATTTGCGATCAAAATTGAATATCTTCTTCGGTAGGAACATAACTAAACTACGGAGCTTTCTCTTTCATAATTGTAGGTTGAGCGATGGAAATTGAATCGGTATTTTCCATTTTATCCAATCTTTTAGCTTCAGCTTGCGACTTCTCTTTCTTTCAATCTTTCTTTTCGGCAACTTTCTCGACAATTTGATCTTACGCTATCTTCTTGCAAGTTCTCTATCAAGATCAATCGAACTTGTCTTTTCTTTGAAATCTTACTTTCGAGTTCTTTGTACATCTTCCATAGCTGTTTTACCCTTATCATCTTCAATTGATCAAATTCTTCACTTGCGGTGGCAATATTTGGCTCTGCGGTGGAAATAAAATCGATAGTAAAATCGGTTGCGATGTGGAAAATGTCTTGATCTTCAAGTTGCTCTCCATGAGTTTCGACTTCCTTTGTCCTTTACTTATCTCCTTAAATCTTCAAAATCAATTTTCCTCCCCCGGTTAACGAACTGTTTTCCTCCCTGTTTGGAAGAATTTCCCAAATCATGATCGGTGAATCATCATCGGTGAGGATGAAGATGAAATCACCAACTTCTTGAGGCCTTGTTCTTTTCAACCTCTGCATCTCTCCCTTTAAAGTCGAATATACATCATTAAGAGTTGAACATCCTTGGCATCTTGCTTCTTGTGATGTGAAATCCTTTGTAGAGACTCAACACCTTTGCTAATTTGGTACACAAAACCATCAATTCAATTGGTTACCACTTGCCTCGGCACTTCCAGCGTATTTACCTGTTGGGAGGGTGAATCATGAACAGCGGTCGATTCCTCCATAGTAGGACTAGGTGGAAGTCTAGAACCACCTTTGCTTGTTCCTATACCATAAGGTGCGGAAACTTGCTTGTGTTGTCATGAGAGGAGTAGTGCGATTAGACCTTCTCTCATAGGTTCTTGTTTCTTCAGTGAGTATAATCAATGTTTGGAACATTAATTATGGGTGTGTTTTGTTCAAATGAAATTTTAGCAAGCATTTGGGGTAGAAGAGGTGTAAAATCATATTGCCATCTTTATTCAAATTTTGAAAAACTTTGGGCTTTAGGCAAGCGATTTGATAAGCGATGGTATGAGGTTGCGGTTGAAATTCATTAAGCATAGCTTACCTGAACCTTGGATACATTAAAAATTTGGTTTTACTACGTACATTGCCTTTCGTACTTGTAAAAATATAGTTGGACCGTTGAAAATCTTATCGGTGACAAGACAAACCAAGGATAAGCCATGGTTGAACTAAATTGCTCATAAGATGTTTTATTAGGACTAAGGCAATGTAACAAAGTATGAATCAAAATCTCCATTGGGACAAAACCACTCTTTTTGAAAGTAGCCTTTTTGTCGGTTGGTATCATACCCCATGGATGATAAAGTATCATGAATATCGGACATAGGTAATGTGATGAGACCATTGAGATCATCCAGTGAAGTACTCTCCTCGGGGATGCCTCGGTAACATCAATATTTACCCATCTGGTGGCTCTTAGAGCATCCACATTTCATGTGTATCTCCAATATCAGTGTTATGGACTTGGCGGTGGTCAAAAGCTGTTTGATTTGAGAGATATAGATTAATGAGTTTAAAAGCAATGCATACCTTATATGAGTGGTATGAAGAAGTCCACAATCGATGAAAGCAGGAGCCACTCTTCTCGTTAGACTTTTGTAGGTGAGCCATGGGTTGTGCTCATCGCAAATTTCAAAGAAGCCATAGAAACTTTTGATGAAAATATTATTATGTCGATAGAATTGAGTAATGATTAGCCAATTGAGAGAAAGATATATATATATATATATATATATATATATATATATATATATATATATATATATATATATATATATATATATATATATATATATATATATATATATATATATATATATATATATATATATATATATATATATATATATATATATATATATATATATATATATATATATATATATATATATATATATATATATATATATATATATATATATATATATATATGGTTAGGGTTTAGAATTGATGCATAAGTAAAATTATCTTTAGAAAGTAGTTATAATATAGAAAGAAGATAATTTACTTAAAATTTTAACCCTATATATATAACTATCGATGGTTACTTTCAACGCTAGTAAAAATAAACTCATGACAATAATCGATTGTAACAGCTAGAACAACGATGGTAAAATAACCGTTGTGGAAAGCTGTGGAACTAGCGATGGTAATTTTTCACAAAAATTTCAAAGCGCAAAGGAAAATAAAAGCATTAGAAAACAAAATGCTCCCATTATAGTTTTAGCAAACTATCGCCTATCAATCAGATTTGATATGTCTTTACCATGAGCCGTTTGCTATGGACTAGCCAACTCTTAATCATAAAGAATATGGTGAGTTGATAACCATATAGTTTTGGTAAACTATCAACCATAAGCGGTTGTCAAGTCTTTACCCGTGAATTTGCTCTGGACTAGTTGATTCTTATGTGTATTAGACATGGTGAATCAATTACCATTTGTTGTGTATCTCGGACATACACCTTTTAAGTCCAACTCCTCATCAAAACTTGATATACAAACTCATACAATTGCATTACCTACGACCTCCTCAACACGGAAAAACATTTATGGATTTAGCATTCCAAGACTTGTTACCAAGTCTTGAAATCTTCCCATCAAGACCTTTTGTTAATAAATCGGCATAGTTGTCATCGGATGTGAATTTTGACAACTTGAATTGATCCTTTTCATAGCAATCTCGATGAAATGGTGTCTAATTTCAATATGTTTGGTCTTTGTGTGTTGAGCAGGATTCTTTATTATGCAAATGGTCTTTGCTATTGTCAATATGTATGATAGTATTCATGAAATTGTACCCATAGTCCAAAAGTTGATTTTGAAGCCATAGAACTTGACACGACAACTTGCGGCAGCTATATACTACTGCTTGAGTTGAAGAATTAACCACCATTATTTGTTTCTTGCCTTTGCCATGACACTAACTTGTTGCCAAAAAATTGACATCCACCAGGTTGTAGATTTTCTATCTAAGCTAGCTCCAACGCAGTCACTATCCGAGTAAGTAACCCGGATCTAAAGGAGAATCTCTCGAGTACCACAATCCCGAGTAGGAAATGCTTTAAGATATCTGAAAATCTTCTTCACACGAGTCAAATGAGAGAACTTGGAGTAACTTGAAACCTTGCACAAGCACACACATTAAACATAATATCGGGTCTAGATGATGTAAGATACATCAAAGAACCAATCATAGACCTATACATGTGCACATCAATAGCTTCACCACTATTTTCCTTAAAAGTAGATGTGTAGTCTTGTCTGCGAAGTCTTTGGATGACTTTGCATCGAGAAACTTGAACTTCCTTAGTATCTCGACTACATATTTATCTTGATTAATGAAAATACCCTCAACACGGGTACTTGAAGTCCTAGAAAGAATGCGAGTTCCCCCATAAAACTCATCCGAAATTCTTCTTTCATCGGGTTTCTCAAAATCTTTGCACATCTCTGTTTGTAGCCAAAATGATATCATGAACATATACTTGAACAAGCAAGATATCATTCTTGTCTTTCTTGATGAACAAAGTTTGATCCACTCTGCCTCTATGAAACCCATTTGTAAGAAGATAAGTAGTTAAGGTTTCATACCATTTCCTTGGTGCTTGATGCAAACCATACAAAGCTTTAACTACCACTCAGACTTTGTTGGGGTATTCGGGGTCTTCAAAGCCTGGAGGTTGTGAGACATAAACTTCCTCATCTATCTCGCCCATATAAAAGCACTTTTTACATCCATTTGATAGACTTTAAAGCCCATAAAGATGCATAGGCTAAGAACAACCTAATTGCTTCAATCCGTGCATGAGGGCAAACACTTCTTCATAGTCAATACCTCTTCTTGAGTATATCCTTGAGCCACAAGCCTAGATTTGTTTCGATAACAATTCCCTTCATCTTTCTTGTTTCGAACACCCATTTAGTACCTATTACCTTCTTGCCGAAGGCAAATCACAAACACCCATACCTTTTGAAGCTTAAATTGGGCAGTTCTTCTTGCATTGCTTCCATCCAACTTTCATCTTCAAGTGCCTTGTATACATTCTTTGGCTCCATTTGTGAGAAAACACATAAATAGACATTCATTCTTGCCTTCATGTATTTTAGATTCATATATTTTACTTATGAATCCATGAACATCGAGCAACTTTGTTTGTATTCTAGTCTTCACGGTGAATAGACATCCCCAATCACATTTTCAAGAGGATGTGATTTATGAATAGAAAGTGTGGGAGTGCGAGGAGCGCAATTTCACTGGCATATTTGAAATTTCAACATCATTGGCTTGAGCATCCATAGTGGCGGGTGGTGATTTCCACATCCGGTGTTGCGGTGGAAACACTTTGCCGAAACGATGGAATCACAATTTCCACCGCTTCGAACTATCGCATTCAAATTACTATTTCTTCTTTTCCAAATCCCTAGAAGGATGAGCGACTCGGTTTTAATTATATCATTATTATCGCATAGTCCCAAAGAGGTAGACCGAATTCATCTTGATCATCGCATCCTCTTTGCTTGGTTCATCATCATCAAGAAACTCTTACGAACACCGCAAAATCAAAGAAGATGTTCTAGTCGAAGCGAGCACATAGTTCATAGTATTTGTGAGAGTATCAAGATCTGTCACACCTCACGGAGGCGGAAACACGAGGTGTAACGGAAGGAACATAAGCACAAGATAATAGAACATACCAACATTAATATTTAAAAGAAAGAATACACCATTACAATACTAGTTTAGCCGTCATGGCAAATATATTACAAAGTTTAGTTCCCAAAATATTGAGTTCTATTACATAATGATTTGTAGTGACAAGTGAAAACTTCATTATGCAAGACTTGGTAGAAAAAGCTTACTAACGATCACGAAATGCATGAGAGAAAATGGGTCAACTATGAAAATAGTTGGTGAGTAAACACGCTTAGCAAAATAAGAAAACTCGTAAGAAATATTCAAAGCTTTCGATTAACGAAAATGGTCCACAAAGCAAAGGCATTGTAAATCCACTCGGTTCAAGTTCCGCCCATACAAAACTTGCAACATGTGTGTTCACAACCCACCGCCAAAAGTAGTATGTCTAATAGTCAAGTATAAGCGGTCATAATAGTTCACAATATAGTACCACGAATATAATAATTCGTGGATGCTCCGAACATGGGAGACTTTGCCTTTGCTCCAACAAGGAGACTCACCGACCACCTAGGCGAAATTATTAAGAACGCCCACCAATAATTATTGCACACTCCAATCGATAAGGCGAGATTTATGAGAACGCCCACCAATAAGGCGAGACTTTGCATTAAGGCGAGGTTTATTGAGAACGCTCACCAATAAGGCGAGACTTTATAGTGATGTCTGAATCATGGGAGACTTTATAGTGATGCTCGAACATGGGAGACTTTAGGACAAGGTCATAACATGTACGGTTCAATAAATTCCAACAAGTCATAAATTGTAATTAAGTTCAAGGATTTGATTCGAGTTCACAAAGTAAGATTCAATTTAATTCAAGTATAGTTCATGCATTCATTTCCAAAATGTAGTAAAACGGTAAAAGGGATGTGATTACTCACTCGGAAACTGGAATGATGACAAGAGTGAGTACACCGAGGTATAATGTGATGCTTTAACCGGACCTATTACGAATGATATGATATGCAATGAGTTGCAATGTACTGTTATGCATGCATTTCGTATGCTATTTATACCATTTGCGAGTTTTGAAAATATTACTTGTCGTCGAAAAATACTCTTTTGACGTCTTGACCCTTCAAAATCACTTTTCAAGTTTTTACGTCAAAATGTCATCCTACAATGGTTTTATAATGATTTATGGTGAAATTTTCACTTTTCGTCGCAAAACAATGTCGTCGAATTTTCATGAAATTAACAAAATGGCTCAAAAAAACTAGTCGTAAAATGGTGTACGTCGATCGTTAGAGAACGAACTCAACGGTTTTGGAAAGTTTGTATCGAAATCTAGAAGTTTCGATTCAGAGTTTTCGTCCAAAAGGTCTCGAACATAAAGATAATAAGGGTTAAAGATGGTGATTTTGTCTAATTGTAGTTCAAAAGTGAGTTTCGCCAAGTTTAGACAACCATAAATAATTTACTACAACTCCGCTATACAAACAAATAATTGTATTGAAAAATATGCTCGGTGAACTTGATTTTATTAGAAGACAATTCGTTCCAAAAGTTTTGCATCATGGTTAAAACAGACCCTCAACATGGACGTTATAACTACCGTAACACTTGTATCGTAGAAATAATATAGTTTTTCGAAAATAATAGTTACGGCAAGTTTATGAAAACGTATATCTTTGTCGTTTCAAACCGTTTTCACGTATAATACGTCCTTAGCTTCGTATCAAAGTATACTAATATATTTTTGATAAGTCGAAATAATTTGTGAAGCTTAAGGCTCGCTTTTGACCCGGACAAAGTAAAACAACAGTCGAAATTTCGAAAAGTATATTTTTCGTCGTCAAACTTGTAAAATCCATAACTTCTTCGTTATAACTCCGCTTTAATCCGCTCAAGCGCCACGGATTCGTTTTAAAGTATATTTTCTAAATATCAAGGCCAAAAGTCGTGCCTACTGTCGGATTTTCCAGAAAATTAAAACAAGGACAGAACCTATTTTATAATTATCGAAAATAGTTTTTCTCGGACAAAACCTATTCTAATCCCTTCAAATCAACTCCAAAACTAATCTAATCCTACCATACACCTTCTTAGGGTGTCATGGGTTCCTAATCACCATCAAGACCAATGAATACCAAGGGATAATTATAGGATGACCATAATATATATATAACTCTAAAATCAAGTAAAATGGTATAAATCACATATGTCTTGCATGTTGCTCCAAAATGAAAAGATACATATGAAATGAAGAGGAAACATGAAAATGATAGAAACATGCTTACAAGTGAATATGATGAGGTGCAAGTAACAAGGTTAAACCTAAACACTCTTGGTTTTATTTCAAAACCTAATAAAGAGTGTGATTCTAGATTGATAAAACACTTGAGCTTGTAAAAATTTGATCCCTTGTACCCCCTAGATGGTGAACCGGTTGTGAAGGAGAGAAGAAACAAAGAGAAAACTTATGCTAACTTGAAAATGAAATGAGTGAAAGAGATATGAGATTGAATGAAAGATTTTGAGTGTAAACTTATACAATTGAAAATTTTTCAACCATTAAATGTCCACCCTCCCCTAGGCGGTTTTAGGGAGGATGTCCACAATCTATTTTTTTTTTTTTATATTGTATAAATACTTGTGTAATTATTGTGGGAAAATGTAAGTACTTGTATGTAGTTAATAATACTTGTAAGGTAAATGGTAGTTTTAGGTACAAGTAAATTTTTAGTAGATCAAAATAGAGTATAATGATATCATAAAAATTGTAAAATACATTCCTTGTGAAATTTGAGTGATATAAAATTTTCGTGTAGTTTTTAAGAAAACGTCGTAATAATATAACTTTAACGATTTATATACCAAATAAATTTAAAACACTAGGTAAACTCAAAATATAGTTTTATAAACTAAATGTAAGTTTAAAAATATGTCGGATCATTTTTGAAAGTAACGGATTAAATGCTCAAAATAATAACTCACGCGATAACGCTTATTTAATATCAAATTTACGCGATTAATGTGAAATGAAATGTCATGAATGGACTAATATGATGAATATTTAATTTAAGAAATGACCGAATTTGAGAATTGTGACATTCTTCCCATGTCGTGGAATCACGTCCCGTGATTCGATTAACGATACTATGGTCCGAACCTCGACAAGAGTTCTAAAAGTTCATGCTCGTACGAACAGCCTAAATGATCATATCAATGCCCATGCATACAGGTTCCCCATTCAACTAAGTACGCGTCCGTGATTAGATTGGATAGGTAAACTTGCCCAATATCGAACGTAGCTCTCAAAGACCTTTAGGTAGTCGATTCTAATTTAATCTCACAACTCATCAAACAAGAACTGTCATGAGATTAAACTAAACCGACTTGAGTAAACTTGTCTCTTAGCTTGATTTTCGCAACTCATCAAACAAGAACTGTCACTAGATCAAGCTAGGAAACAAGTTGTTAGAAAGATAGGAATCAACATCCTTGAATGAAGTCTTTTGAAAGATTCGTTCGATCTTGGATTTGCTTACACAATTCAAATCAAATCAACAAAATATATAACAATTAAGGTCGATATCAATAGGTCTCAAATTAATCAATGTCGTGAACGTGGTAAGAATTGGGAGGAAGTTATGCACTCAAAATCATGTTGCACATAAATAAAGTGGTTGCTCAAAAGAATGTACCCGTTACGCGTTGCGGGCTTCCTCGGTGCCCAGATAGAATGCTCGACCACGTGCGGGAGGAATTTCAATGTTCTGATCTTGTGGGCCTTCTATTGCCAATGCCAGTTTTGACGATTACCTCCTTGATTGGGAGTTCTTTTCGACTTTGGATGTGTATTGCGAAGGTGATCTAGACTTCCACACTCGTAACATGCTTTTCTCGTCCTGATTTCCGCTTTGTTTGAGCAATTTTTCGCAAGTGGCCCGTCTGTCCACATTTGCCGCACCTTAGGCGCCTCTAAGTGATGATAATTACATCGAGTACACAAAGGATGTGGACTGCGATATCCTTTGCGCTCCCGGTGGTCGCCCATAGTTCGAGTTATTCACGCCTCTTGTTTTGCCGATTCGGTCTCGGCTTCCTGTGATCCTCCCGCCGCTTTCGTCCATTGTCGTTTGCTTTTGTTAGTTCTCCGGACTGATCACATCATTTGTCAAGCGATACGCCATACTCACGCCGCTTGCGAGTGGTTGGTTTCGACGGTGACATCCCTCCCAATTTCGTATCAATCCCCATATATATCGGTCAATCAACTTCTCCACAGTGGAAACCATGTGAGGAACCATCCTAGTTAACTCGTGGAACCGGATCGTGTACTTGTCGATCTCTACTCCTACCATCAAGTGGTTCCAAAATTCTTCTTCCGGTTTACGACTTCATCTTTTCTCGCAGACTCATCGCTTAGTAATTTCTTGAATGCTTCCCAAGATAATGCATTTGCAGCCCTCTTCCTCGATCCGTAGTTGGTTGTTCCACCAGTCAAAGCTCGTCCTCGTAGTAGACCAACAGAGAACTCAACCTTGTTTCCTTCAAAGACATTTCGTGATACTAAGCTTCGACTCAACATTCTCGAACCGTTAGCGATCAATGGCACCCTCGGTACCATGAAATTCCATTGGCTTACATGTCATGAAAGTTTTGTAGTCGCATCCTTGACCGCCGTTTGAAGTACCTTCTCCGTTGTTGGTTCTGCCTAGCATCGAGATGTGTTATAATTTGGGTGAGTAGATCCGCTATTCCGCAGCGTTGTTGTCCGGATTGTCATTGTTGTTTGAGTTGCCGTTGTTGTTACCTCCCGAACGTGTGTTTCTTGCAGCCATGATCCTACAGAGGACCAAAACATCGGGTTGAGTAAACGACATTCGAACGAAGTCAGATGAGGTGCAGAACGGTGGTAATGTGTTATAGTGATCGAAACATGACAGGAACAGAGACATGCTATGTCTAACAAGTCGAAAGATGGAAAAGAGAAGATATGAACAAGGTACGGTAATGTAGACGTGAACGTAAAAACATGCCATGCATACCCACCCGACCAATGCAACTTCAGGTGACCAGACTCAAAAGACTCGACTAAACATGATTTAAATTTACTCTTCTTATCATTGCATGGTTCTTCATAAATTAGACATAGTTGATCAGGCTATGTATAATTTATGAGTAACGATGCAACGATAGGACTAGTTGACTCGAATGGTGTTCAATGTTTAATAGAATAATATACAAAAAATTTTATTCCGGTTATAGCTGTGATTTTTATTTTTGAAAAATCGGCATTCTCTATAACCTTTGGCTCGGTACCAATCATCACACCCTCACGGAGGCGGAAACACGAGTGTAACGGAAGGAACATAAGCACAAGATAATAGAACATACCAACATTAATATTTAAAGAAAGAATACACCATTACAATACCGGTTTAGCCATCATCGGCAAATATATTACAAAGTTTAGTTCCCAAAATATTGAGTTCTATTACATAATGATTTGTAGTGACAAGTGAAAACTTCATTATGCAAGACCTGGTAGAAAAAGCTTACTAACGATCACCTGAAATGCATGAGAGAAAAACGGGTCAACTATGAAAATAGTTGGTGAGTAAACACGCTTAGCAAAAAGTAAGAAAACTCGTAAGAAATATTCAAAGCTTTCGGTCGACGAAAAATGGTCCACAAAGCAAAGGCATTGTAAATCCACTCAGTTCCAAGTTCCGCCCATACAAAACTTGCAACCTGTGTGTTCACAACCCACTGCCAAAAGTAGTATGTCTAATAGTCAAGTATAAGCGGTCATAATAGTTCACAATATAGTACCACGAATATAATAATGTAGGGATGCTCCGAACATGGGAGACTTTGCACTTTGCTCCAACAAGGAGACTCCTTTGTCACTCGACCACCTAGGCGAGAATTATTGAGAACGCTCCACCAATAAGGCGAGACTTTGCACACTCCACCGATAAGGCGAGATTTATTGAGAACGCCCACCAATAAGGCGAGACTTGCACACTCCACCGATAAGGCGAGACTTTATTGAGAACGCTCCCACCACTTTATAGTGAGGCGGGAGACTTTATAGTGATGCTCGAACATGGGAGACTTTGGGACAAGGTCATAACATGTACGGTTCAATAAATTCCAACAAGTCATAAATTGTAATTAAGTTCAAGGATTTGATTCGAGTTCACAAAAGTAAGATTCAATTTAATTCAAGTATAGTTCATGCATTCAAATTTCAAAATGTAGTAAAACGGTAAAAGGGATGTGATTACTCACTCGATGGCGGAATGATGACAAGAGTGAGTACACCGAGGTATAATGTGATGCTTTAACCGGACCTATTACGAATGATATGATATGCAATGAGTTGCAATGTAATGTTATGCATGCATTTCGTATGCTATTTATACCATTTGCGAGTTTTGAAAATATTACTTGTCGTCGAAAAATACTCTTTGACGTCTTGACCCTTCAAAATCACTTTTCAAGTTTTTACGTCAAAATGTCATCCTACAATGGTTTTATAATGATTTATGGTGAAATTTTCACTTTTCGTCGCAAAACAATGTCGTCGGAATTTTCATGAAATTAACAAAATGGCTCAAAAACTAGTCGTAAAATGGTGTACGTCGATCGTTAGAGAACGAACTCAACGGTTTTGGAAAGTTTGTATCGAAATCTAGAAGTTTCATTTCGGAGTTTTCGTCCAAAAGGTCTCGAACATAAAGATAATAAGGGTTAAAGATGGTGATTTTGTCTAATTGTAGTTCAAAAGTGAGTTTCGCCAAGTTTAGACAACCATAAATAATTTACTACAACTCCGCTATACAAACAGCTAATTGTATTGAAAAATATGCTCGGTGAACTTGATTTTATTAGAAGACAATTGTTCCAAAAGTTTTGCATCATGGTTAAAAACAGCCCTCAACATGGACGTTCTGACTACCGTAACACTTGTATCGTAGAAATAATATAGTTTTTCGTAAAATAATAGTTACGGCAAGTTTATGAAAACGTGTATATCTTTGTCGCTTCAAATCCGTTTTCACGTATAATACGTCCTTAGCTTCGTATCAAAGTATACTAATATATTTTGATAAGTCGAAATAATTTGTGAAGCTTAAGGCTCGTTTTGACCGGACAAAGTAAAACAACAAGTGAAATTTTGAAAAGTATATTTTTCGTCGTCAAACTTGTAAAATCCATAACTTCTTCGTTATAACTCCGTTTTAATCCGTTCAAGCGGCCACGGATTCGCTTTTAAAGTATATTTTCTAAATATCAAGGCCAAAAGTCGTGCCTACTGTCGGATTTTCCAGAAAATTAAAACAAGGACAGAACCTATTTTATAATTATCGAAAATAGTTTTCTCGGACAAAACCTATTCTAATCCCTTCAAATCAACTCCAAAACTAATCTAATCCTACCATACACCTTCTTAGGGTGTCATGGGTTCCTAATCACCATCAAGACCAATGAATACCAAAGGGATAATTATAGGATGACCATAATATATATATAACTCTAAAATCAAGTAAAATGGTATAAATCACATATGTCTTGCATGTTGCTCCAAAATGAAAAGATACATATGAAATGAAGAGGAAACATGAAAATGATAGAAACATGCTTACAAGTGAATATGATGAGGTGCAAGTAACAAGGTTAAACCTAAACACTCTTGGTTTTATTTCAAAACCTAATAAAGAGTGTGATTCTAGATTGATAAAACACTTGAGCTTGTAAAAATTTGATCCCTTGTACCCCCTAGATGGTGAACCGGTTGTGAAGGAGAGAAGAAACAAAGAGAAAACTTATGCTAACTTGAAAATGAAATGAGTGAAAGAGATATGAGATTGAATGAAAGATTTTGAGTGTAAACTTATACAATTGAAAATTTTTCAACCATTAAATGTCCACCCCTCCCCCTAGGCCGGTTTTTAGGGGAGGATGTCCACAATTATCTTTTTTTTTTTTTTTTTTTTTTTTTATATTGTATAAATACTTGTGTAATTATTGTGGGAAAAATGTAAGTACTTGTATGTAGTTAATAATACTTGTAAGGTAAATGGTAGTTTTTAGGTACAAGTAAATTTTTAGTAGATCAAAATAGAGTATAATGATATCATAAAAATTGTAAAAATACATTCCTTGTGAAATTTGAGTGATATAAAAATTTTCGTGTAGTTTTTAAGAAAAACGTCGTAATAATATAACTTTAACGATTTATATACCAAATAAATTTAAAACACTAGGTAAACTCAAAATATAGTTTTTATAAACTAAATGTAAGTTTAAAAAATATGTCGGATTAAATGCTCAAAATAATAACTCACGCGATAACGTTTATTTAATATCAAATTTACGCGATTAATGTGAAATGAAATGTCATGAATGGACTAATATGATGAATATTTAATTTAAGAAATGACCGAATTTGAGAATTGTGACAAATCCTTAGAGAGAACAAAGCACATATCTTTGGTAAAAGAACATTGTTCATCTTGTCACACATTTGTGACACACTAAAAGATTGTTACTTAAGCTCTTTACATATTACACAGTTCAAAGTCCAAGTTACCAGTTTAATAACACCTTTACCAAAGAACTTTTCCATTTACTCCACCTCCAAAGTCGACATACTCGTCCATCATAATGCTCAAAATCAGAAAGATAGGACTTGTTGCCACCATGTGCCTTGAACACTCACTATCTCGATAACCTTGATCTCGACCTTTTGTCCTTGGATGTTCTTTGAGTCGAGAAAGCCATAAGAGCAACTTTAGCGTAAACAAGAGCAAGATTCGCAGTGTTCTTCTTCAAGATCATCACCATGAAATAGCTCACACCATCAATAGCCAACATTGCCTTTGGTTCTTCCACAGTTGGTCCCTTCTTTGCTTGTACCATGTAGATTTGTTGTCCTTGGTCTTTGGTCTTCTAGCCTCTAGCAAAATGTCCAAACTTGTGGTAGTTAAAGCACTCCACTTTCTTCTTATCAAAGCCCGCAGATCATCACCATTAATGTGGATAGGCTGCCGATCTTCTTGTAGAATTTCTTAGCCCTCATGCTAATAAGAGCTATCTCGCCATTTTATATCCATCTCCTCCAAATCATCTTCATCGATTTGGTTTATGTCTTCATGAGTTAAGAGAGCCATCAACTGTGTGAGATAAAAGCATAAAAGGTAGGATCTCCAATACTAGCAACCTTCTTTCTTTGATCCTGCGGTGGCCAAGATTCACATTGCCGCTGGAAAATTTAGAACCTCGGTGGCAATATCATCATCACTTTCATCTTCGTAATCATCACCAATAGAATTTGACAACAATGCCAAGCTACTAGAGCTTGTACCAAGTTTCTCGCCTTCTTCAACCTTTGCTCAATAAGTTTGAAGTTGTTGTAAAGATCATTGAGCTTCATTGTTTTATGTCCATTTTGTTTTCCCGCATAAGAACATTGGTTTGAAACTCAAGGCAAACTTTAGAAACTTCAAGTTGAGGTCTTCCTTTTCTACCTCAATGCCAAACACAACAACAGGTTGTGTAACAATCTTCAAGTTTGGTGAAAATGCAATCAAGAGAGTCATTGCTTGCAGTAGAAGTTTTCATAACTTTGCTTAACAATGTTCTTTGAGTCTTCTTTGTAGCATCATTACCACCAAACACCGAGCAAATCTCTTCAAACAGCTTCTTTAGCGCCTTGAACTTGCTGAATGCAATAACTGTTTCTAGGAAGAGTCATGACATTGGACTTCTAGCTTTAAGATCATTCTTTTTGAGCTTTTTCAAGATTTGATTCAGCACATAAACTTTCACAACATTTGTGTCACCAACTTTTGAAGTAGTCACAGATTTGAAAGAATCACCAAGTTGAATGATCCCCATAGAGCATAGTCTTGTATGAGGAAGTATTGCTCAATCAAGATCCTCCACATCTCAAACTCATTAAGCTTAAGCTTAGTGGAGTCCGGTGTAGAAGAAGAGTTTGATTGGTTGTTTTCCATCTCCATTGAATTGAGTGAGTAAGTCAAGCTAATTCCTTGGATCTTCTAAAACAAAATATCGTAACCTTCGCTCGATACCACTTGTTGGATCTGGACACTCTCCTTGTGTCAATGATATTTGTATGATATTATCAAGCAAGCGGAATTTACTTAAGTAATACTTAGAAGACGAATAATATGATGTATGAGAATAAACACAAGTTAATCACAAAACTCAAGCTCCAATATTATTAATGAATAATAATGGTGATCTTAACTTATCACTAGGTTACACCTTGAAGCTTTGTAGGTAATCTTGTAATGTAACACGTACCTAAGACAATGACCTAGGATCTCCTTTTATACAACAAGGAGTCCTTACAAGATAAGTATAAAGCTAACATAATAGAATATACACAAGATCTATTCTATACTTATCTAGACGCTGCTTAACCTTATCATAAACCGACAGGCAGTTAATGAAGAACTTGCGGTGGGAATATGTTTCCACCGCTAGTATTAATCCATGCAAAGTGTAAACCACAACTATCCGTGTTAACGGATTATTCCCAACATGTCGCACCGTATTTAGGCAAGAAGGAACTACAAGATCCATGGATCTTGTTTACGATGGATCTTCATGTGCGGATGGGTCGAGTGGGCCTCATCCTCACAAGTCCGGAAGGAATGGAATTTACTTATGCATCGCGTTTTGAATTACGACAAACAATGAAGCAGTAGTACGAAGTCCTAATCGCTGCACTCACGCATTCGACCGAATGGGTGTACGCAACTGAAGCAAATGTAGATTCTGGTTAGTAGCCAACCACGTGTTGGCGTAGTACGTACAAAGAGGAGAATATGATCTAATACCTCGACAAGACCAAGTCACTAATCCAAGTCTTTGACAGTTTACCATCAAAACAGTCCCTAGAGGGAAAATCGAAAGCGGATGCACTAAGCAAGATCGAATCCACAAGCCGCAGACACCGCCAAAACAAGTTCTAGTGGAAACATTGAAGAACAAATCCATCTCTGAGATGGAAATATCCACAGAATCGGGGAAGGCCCACGTGGATGACAATCGATAAGGGGAATTCAGCAAGGGCGTGACACCCCAAGATCGGAAGGAAGCCGGAAGAATACGGCACGACAAAGACGTAGGTTTGAGCTCAGAGACTATATATATCGACGCCCTTTCTCGCAACCATGGCTCATTGTGTGGGCCCCACAAGCAAATTATGTATCGCGGAAATCCACGCAGTTCATGCAGGATGCATTCTGTGACCACGGTCCGTGGTTGTGCGTGCTTACGGTCGAGATACTATGGCCCACCATGCACCGTGATGCGTGGGAATTGATAAGAAAGTGGTGACCATCTGTTCATAGACCCATCCCGCGCCAACCACAACAAGAACTAACGCCTTATCACGGCACCATGGCCATTCTACAAGGTATCGACATTGCGGTGCCCTTCCCGCAGCAAACGAGGAGGATTGAAGTTTCTCATAGTGGCCATAGACTACTTCACCAAGTGGATCGAAGCAAAAGCGGTCGTAATAATTATCCGCAATCAGTCAAACGCTTTGTTTGGGACAATAATGTATGCCGCCTCGACTACCGGGGAAATTATCTCGACAACGGAAACAAGTTGTGACAATCCCTTCAAGGATCGGTGCGAAAAGTTGAATATCACGCAAAGACTTCAGATCGCTAAACATCCACAAACCAACGGCTTAGTGGAGCGCAAATCAAGTCTAGTGAAGGAATTAAAGCACGCCCGACAAGCACAAAGGAAGGCGGGTAAGAATTATCGCATGTTCTGGCGCACTACACTTCAATCAAGACCAAAGACATGGGACACCCCCTTTCTAGTCTATGGGACAAAGGCCATACACAACCGAAATTGGGATGCCAACTATTCGCACCATCAAGTCAATGTGGCAACCAATGATGAAGAGCGCGATCGACTTGGACCTGTTGAAGAAAGACACGAGCGCAAACCATATGTGAAGCGAGGAAGAAATCAAAAATGAAGGGATACTATGATGCTAAAGTGCTAAGTGTTTCATTCGCATGTGTGACTTTGCTTACCAGACCAATGATGCGAGCCACGGTAAGAGACACAGGAAAACTTGGAACGGCTGGAAGGACCCTATGAGGTCATCAAGTATTAGGACAAGCGCGTATAAGTTATGAGACATGATGGTCACGAACTACCGCAGACATGGAACATTTGCAATCTTAAGCGATGTTATCTCTAGGAATGGCTACGCCCAACAAGACGGACACTCTTGCATTTTAGTGAAGTGCCTAATAAATATCCGTGTATTTACATTTTGTTTTACTTAGGAATATGTCTTATGTATTTTCTTTCATAAAACTTGCAAGTATCAATAAAACGGCGGTGTCTAGCTAACTCGCGCCACATTTTAATTTGTTATTTCCATATACCTTATGTCTTAACATTTTTATCTTGCCTACATGGCGCAGCATGCACTTAATAAACCCACGATGGTAAAAGGATGAGTAAACCTACTAAATAACTCGTTGAGTAAGAGGGTTGCAAACCCATCAACAAAGGATCACGATCCTTGTTAAACACCTTATTATCAAGACGTTGAATAAGTTACGCGCATCCCACGCATGAATGCAACAATGCATACTATGCCGCTTAACAAATTAGGAATCAAGACACTGGCTCCTTACTATGATATTCGCAGACGTCGTGATACCAACATACACGATTATGTTCGAAATACTTAATAGTTTATAAGTATGATAGTTCATACATAATTATGAACAACAACGATTACCGCGCTTATACAACAGTTTGTTCTTAGACAATACGCATGTTTTTCATGGAAAGACAAGTAACTAAGTACAAATATGATAAGTCGCCATGACATTCATCAAAAGTAATATTTTATTAAGTACCATACGTTTACAAAATATTATTTACAACATAAGATACAATCCATACATTACCAACTATGGCAACGCCTCGTAGATGAACTACCCATGACAAGCAGCAGCGCTCTCCAACCTCATCCAACTTCTTCAATAGATCGGAGTCTTGGCGAGATACCGTGGCAACACTAACTGGTATTCCGTCAGATCTGGGAAGATGAGCTGCACCAACGCCACAAAAAACTGCCTTACCTTTAATCCCTTCCTTTTTCGCAAGCCTGGTAAGATGCGCTTCCAACACTTTCTTCAACGACACTTCCTTTTCTAGGGCAAAGGGATTCAAGATATCACGAGGACGAGCAAAAACAGCACTTGAGGTCGGATTCATCAGCCAAAATAATCGACTATGGTTCCAGATTTTCAAAGACGGTGCCGAGCTAAGGTCACCCTCCATAATGACCCCTATGGGAAATCTGGTCAACGCTCTAACTCAGTGAGATCATGGAAGCTCCAATGACTTCATCTTCTCATAGTGTACCACCACCATCATATGATTTAAGATTGTACCTGTGTACCTTATCCACGGCACCTTCAACAACTTAGCCCCATGCGCCCTCTCAAATTCTCCGACTTACCCCGCCAAAGGCACGCTGAACCACTCCACCAAAGGCATCCACCACTTCGCGACTTGCCAGTACCGAGCGCAAAGAAGTCACATGTCATGGCCAATGAGCCACCGCGCCGCAACGATTGTTGATGTTGGGGATACAACCCTCATCGTACTCCAGCCGAGTTTGCGCAATTTCATCTCTGCGCTTCAGAGCACCGCTCACGTTGGGCGTAAAATCTTCCAACCGCGAGGTTAACGTGTCCTGCCATTCTCCGTATATTTTATCGCCAGAGACACGAAGCCTTATACCCTCACGACCAAGACGCCTCGCTTATTTGGCCCATCGCCATCTTCTCTTTAGCACGCTTTTGAGCGCACAAACTCGCTGCTCGCCTTGGTCTTAACGCTAGCCAACCGCGCTCCAATGACTCAATGTTTTGGTCCTTTTACGCAACTTGGCCGCCTTCCCGTATATCTTGGCCTTTAGCTTTCTATTATCGTCACGGGCAGCAATTGACAAGATTTAATTCTTCCACAACTCGCCTCCATAGGCACATCCCTGGCACGATGGCTCTGCTGCTGACCGGTTGGCTCGGAGAACGCAGAGCGCATAAGACTATCTCGGGGGCGACTCCAGATCGCTTCAAACCTCATACAAGAAAAGGAATTATTAATTTCGCATAAAATGTACGCGATAAGCCTTTGCCGACATTACTTATCGTGGGCCAAATGTCTCAAAGAAGAGGGAGGCGACGCAACGTCACTAGATGATGATTCCACCGTTAGGATAACGGGCGCTTCTTCCTCGATGAACTTGTGCCATCACCTCCAAGCGACCTCTCGCGCTCAAACCCGGGTCCTCCTCTTCCTCTTCTTCTTCCATGTGTTCGCCATCACGTTTACTTTTATTGCTGGTCGCACTAATGGAGAAGGCACTCTAGGGCCCTAAGACGCTTGCGGCCAAGGCCGCCTTCCAGAGCTTACGTGCAGAGCCGGCCCCCGCCTCCCGCATCCATCTCCAGGTACGCCTCGCGGTAGCATCAAGCATGGGCTCTTCTCCTCTCTCGGGCGGTCCCTACATTCACCGCGGCTTTGCCACCGCATCGACCTCGAATAGATCCATCTCGCGCACGTAAGACAACAACATACAAGTTATTATAAATACAATAAGGACGGAAAGCTTACATTAATAAAGTAAGGAATGCGGGCGATCGAGCACCCACCCCGCCATCCGCGCCATAAAGATTGGAACCTCCTCGTGCCTACCAAAATAGTTGCGACTAATGCCCATGTGCACCAAAATTCCTCGTAGGAATTGATGGGGATGCGATTGGTGTTTATTGTATCCGCATCCTCCACATTATACGATCCGTGGAGGGGCGCCATCCTTCGGCAGAAGGAACCCTAGGTATAGAAATCAAGCGTGAAGGGAATCACGCGCGCTCACCCGTAAAAATGTTTCTCCAACCCTAAGCGCCTAATTTTTCCGTAACATCAAGGCGCCCGCCGCGCTTTAGCGAATCGATACCCACCCGTATGACCACGCTGTGTGGTAAAACGCGCGAAAAGTCGATAGTCGGGTTAATTGCCGCAATCGGCAATTAACCTCGAATTGAATCTTCACCGCACCTACGCAAAGGCGTACCGGATATATGCAGCACGGTAATAGTTCAACACGCCGCCGTGAATAAAGATATTGGCACGCGCTGATTCGAGAACTCAAAAACGCCGATATACCCCTATCTTCCTTCGGGAAGTTCGCAATGACGATTCGCAAATGAACTTCGTGATGCACCGCGAGGGAATGTAATAATCGGAAGCGAACTAGAAGTTCACCCTCGCTATGTCGGATGTAAAATCGATAAAACTTTAACCATGATATTGTTTTTCTAAACGCACCCGCGGTTACCTTTGAAATAGTAGTTTTCGGGTTGCAAGTTGGAGGTTTGTTAACAATGGTGGAATGTTTTACCGTGATAATCAAAAGTGAAAGGAATATTGATGGTTATATAAGTTTTCTCATCCGCACGATGCATGACACGTGATCCCACTAACTCCGAATGAGTGGCCGTGATATGTTGAGGTGACAAGGGCGGCCATTTCCCGACTTCCGAGGCATTCATTTGACATATCTTGATTAGATTCACCGTGTATTTTTAGCTCCGCTACGCTAAGACGAAGTTCATGGAGTATAGTTATTAGTCTAGCATCCGCAGCTAGTCACCAAGATACTAGACTGGGGACATGATGACGTATAGTCTATATTCGGTCATGAACCCACCAAGGTCCGATATTAACGAGCTCAAGATGAATTGGGTCAATGATAGTGTTTAGGCCCACGAAGGCCCAAACCCAATGTTATTTACGGAATAAGATATTGATATCTCCTAATTATGGAGATAATCGCTTGCCAACCGACTTAGGCGGGATACGCCGATGGTGGGGAACACGAAACCAACAAGGACTTCAGACGATATAAAGGAACCCTATCTCTCATTAAAGGCACGATCCAAACCCTAACTCTCCATAACCCTAAAACCGATTATTTACTCTCACGCCGGAGGATAATCGGGAGACAATCCCACGATAAGCCTAATGGTGTTTTCTGCTTACTTAGTGCGCAGTGTCTCAAGCAAAGAATAATCAATTGATACGAGAACCGAGCTCAAACAAGGAACACCCAACTTTGTATCAACATAACGCTTGTGGTGAAGAACACGAGGTACTTTTATATATGTACAACGTGTTTTGGCCTCTTCATCCACAAAGGATCGTGGCTTTCCTACCAAAAAGTTCATGATTCAAAATGCTACAAATGATGTTTTCTATCATTCTCACCCGCCACCCTTTCTTATTCCTTCCCGTAAAAGATCAAATTAGTAAATGTCATCCTAGGTGTGTGGTATGCCATGGTACCGAGTATGGTACAAACACCGGATTTTAAATGAGAAATGCAAATACTATGCACATATTCATTGCGCGACATCAAAGGGTGAGTCAAGAAACTTATTTATATAATCGCTTTGATTGGGTTTAACTTGTTTACATCCAATGATTTTATATTAGTTGCGACATCAAGAGGCTAGTTTAATGTGCATATATACTTTTAGATTTTAACCATATTTTTTTTTGCTAGCCTCTTGATAGCGATAAACAATCATAAACTATATATGCACATTTTTAATGTGAATATTCGCAGCGACATCAAGAGGCTAGTTTTAGTTTTAACCACATTTTTGTTTGCTAGGTACCCAAATGTATCGTCATAAAAATTATGAAGATTCGATTATCCAAATCTCTCCACATCCCATTCCCGATGAAAGTTACAAAGATACAAAACACTGCTTTCTAAACTAGTTAAACATGGAACATTTGGAGTGTATGAGGGAACATAAAACACGACTTTCATCCACACCCCTAATTCGAGTTCATAGAGAATGCAATGATATTGAAAGCACATCAACTTCCTCAAAACTAATGTTATATCTTGTCATAACCCAATAAAGAAGGTTCAAGTATTATGCAATGCATGTGTTAGACCAAATACAAGTGTTCCATTCTACAAGTGTGTCAATGATGACCGTAACTTTGTTCTTCATGAGTGGTGCACCCGCCTTTCCTACTCAAGTAGAAAATACCCAAATCACCCCGATCATACACTCATTCTCCATTCAAATGCCCCTAAAAAGTTTTTATCCGTTTCAATGCGATGTTTGTCGGTTATATCGTAATGGGTTTGTCTACAACAGATTCAATGTGATTATCATGTTGATGTTACCCGTAGTTTCATGCCTCAAAACGTCACACATGAGGTTCATCCAGTCACCTCCTTCCATTTCTTTCAAAAGAGAGTACCGAACACCGTGGTCTTATGTGTCAAGCTAAAGTTAATTGTTATTATTTCGCTTGTCACACTTGTAAATATAAAGCTCTTCTACATGTTGAGTGTGCTTTGTTATTGCCTCGTGAAATTAGGCATACGTATGACAAGCACCCTATGAGCTTGAGTTACCTCCCGTAGAGAAAATCATAAAGGTGATTACTTTTTGAAATTTGTGAGGATGAACTCAATCCGTAGAGTGGTTTTACCAATCGTTATGAGTGTACCCAATCAATCCATACCGCTTGTGCACACACATACTTCAATCAAACATCTATGCCTAGTATTTACAAACATTATCAAGGACCTTATGATTATGTGAATATAAAGTTTGGGGTATTCACAAGTTTATAGATCTCCACCTCACCCTCTCTCGCTTGTTCAAGGGATTCGTAGTTATGGACCATGCGCCGAGTGTGGATATGCATCTAGTGTGAAAACCAACTCGATCTTAAAATGTCGCAATGCAAGTTTGTAATTGATTTATATTGTTGTTGGCGCAAGTGGAGGAATGATGAAAAAGAGGAGCCCACATGAGTGTCAAGCACCATTATGGTTTTGATTATCTCCTTTAAATATATGTAAAAATAAATCAGATGCATCGCAGTTGGTTGCTTGTAATATGATATTTATAGTATTTGTAATATTACCGATTCAAGGTTCCCGATCTCCTTAATTTATCGCTTCAATTTGTGGTTTTAAGTCCCGATATTGTGGCTACGAATGGCTAAATTGGTTTGTTTGGTCTCGATGAGTTTTAATCAATGGATTGATAAAAGGTTCACATTAGCTACGAAAGTCGAGGAATGTAACATGCTTAATCAATCCTAAAGATCGGAGATTAATCACAAACAAGTAATTGAATTACAAATCAAGACGATGAACCCGGAGTTAAATGTTTATTGAAAAATTATAGATAGGTAACCGAATTAAAAAGAGAAGAGAGAAAGGATACCATCTAGTCTAACTAATGAAGTGAAATGGTGTATTTATAGCCATATGGAGGAGGGAAAGAAGTTATTGTTGGTTAAGGGGCACGCTTGGTTTATTTGAACTGCACGTACACACACGGTCTTCCTATTTCAACATATTACATTCCATCCTCTTCGCTGATACTTGTCCTCAAGTATCAAGCTCAATTTTTATTGGCCCCAAGTAGCACCACAACTCTTCCATTGACCCATTGGATCAACACACACCACAACCTTGAGGGAATCCCATCCGTCTCAAAGACCTTTAACCATTACCTTCACTCCACTCACTTAAACCATAGACCAACATTTTGTTACCATTCTTAACCATATCTCGCTAAAAAATTTACCCTTTCGCCACTTTATGAGTTACTTTCAAGATGTGTTCTTATGATCAACTCAAGTCGTGTGTCAAGTGTTTTTGTTCATCACCCATATCATCAACTTCCTTGCTCACAACACTCTTAATCGCCACTCAACTCATATTATTTTGGTTTATTTCATCACTCTAATCAGCTCCCAACACCTTAAGCTCAATGTAACACTTTATCATAAACTCAAGTCAAGAATTTTGATTGTCCGCTATCTTAATCAACACCAACAACTTCCAAAGAACTTTTCAATGTTTCTTCCAACCTTCCGATAAAGGAATCACTATCTCTAAGCGTGACAAGTCGACACACATCTATGAGTTCTACACCACACACATAAGATCTTCTAAACACCACTTGTTGAATCATCAACTTGAATTGTTTCAAAGAACCTCACACCCTTAATCAACACCCATCGCTTGAACTTCAATCTCTGTGTTCAATCTTCAACATATGTTCTACCCATGAGCAACTAAACTTCAACTTATTTGTCTTTTCTTTTCCTATTGGCCATTTCCATATGTCAAATTTCCACTTCCCATATCTCGAATTTGCATTTTATACCCACTATTTTCTTCTTGGGCCATTTCCATTTGCCAAATTTCGTATGACCAAGATCATTCTCCTTCATTTTAGCCACCTCTAAACCCACAACCAAAGGATTTCCTTTAAATCACTCATTTTTATTTCAATCACGTAATATTTCGTTTAAAGTTTGGTGTTCACTCAAACATTCCACCATTACCTCCTAATCGATTCAACACAAGTGTAGAAAACAATGAATTACCCTTTCTTGTTTCATCTTAAAATCACACTTTAAACAGTCAAGGATAATCTTGAAGTCGTACTCAAATTACATACAACCAAATTGTCATTTTTCCTCCTCTGCCTGCCTCTGCTTCCCATCAACTTTATCACATCATCATCATCAATATACATATCATCATAATTGTACATTCTTACCGAATCCATCTTCATACAAAGAACATTATTAACAAAATTAGCCAAATCACATACTTCTCATTCACCTTAACCCCATCATCTTCCTTATCATCGTGACATTAGTAACACTAACCATAATCTTCGCAACCATCGTAGCCATTCCCTGAAGTAGAACAATCACAACCATTTCCTTTTCCTATATCATGTTGGTTTGTGGAGTTAAACACACGAACGATTAGAAGTGTGCGAGCCTATGGGGCAACACACGCTAAACACTAGAGTACGCGACGAATGTTTATACTTGAATATATAACCGATCCTTTCTACATGCATACAACCCGACTATACTACACAACTTGTTCAGGTTATTTTGACCGATCCAAGCCCAAGGTTGCAGTGCCAATGTAGTGGGTATTTGATCATAGTTGGGTCGGTTTGGGACCAGTTCTAATCGGTATGGTTTTGATGGGTCAAGACTGAGCTCAAGTCTGAGCCCAATGCTAGGTCGCTTCATGAGATTATATAATCATGGTCATGTATCCTAAAACTCACGATCAAGGACTATCCCCAGGTTGCACTGGACACGACACGGACACTCGATACAAGCAAAGTCTAAAAATATAGGACACGGACCAGCATGGACACGGAATTTATATATGTTGGGTTTTAGGTTCCTCGATAAAGAATTACCTAAGTAATCGAACCACTGGACAGTTTGATGTAACCACGGATCAAGAGTGTAACCATAGATGAAGACAACCGCGCTAGTAGTATTATGTAAACCACGATAGTATATAGTAAGCAATCGCTAGTCTTGTATAGCTCTGTTAGTTTATTGTATTAGATAAATATGGAAAGATATTTATCTGTAGGTTACGATTGATATTGTATAGACCCTTAGCCTATAAAAGGAGGTCCCGGTTAGGTTAGATATAATGATGTTTTATATCTAAGGTCGATACACTTCAAGGTTGCAAAACCCTAATACAGTAAGAGTATTCAGACAATAAATAATATTGAGGTGTTGAATGTTAATTGTTCTTCTTCTTAAGATTAAGTATTAAATTCGCTGTAATACTTGATAAGCTTTTGTTACAAGTCGGGCTTTATATTAGATCGCTTGCTCAACTGGGATCAACAAGTGTATGTGAGCTTGTGATCTAGAACCGTAACCAAGAAGAAGTCTCATAATCTTACTCAAGTAAGTTGAGATGTCTCAAGAAACTCACATGGTGACCGCCTCAAAAGTGCCCTATGGGATGTTGTTGAAAAGGAGACACTCTTCCTTTGAAGGTGTGGATGGTAAGGAGGTTGCTATTATTAGTGAACCGATAAAGCTAAGAGGAAGATGGAGATCAAAGCTCACAGATTCTCCATGGGAATACCTAATGAGTTTGCATTAGACTTTGATCAATAAGAATCTAAAGAGTTATTGGATGCTCTTGAATTGAGGTTTGCTGTAATGAAGCTACTAAGAAGTCAAGGATGAATATGCTCAAGCATCGCTTGAAACCTTCAACGCTTCTTAGTGGAGAAAAGATTGATGGTACATACAATAGGCTTCAAAACTCATCACCAATCAAGGCAAGGGTTACAAGTTCCTTCAAGAAGATATTAATTTGAAGTTCATTAGAGCTTATCATCCGATTGGGCTATTCATACAATTGTGTGGAGAAATAAGACGGACTTTGCTACAATGACTTAGACAATCTCTTCAATAACTCAAGGTTTATGAGTCCGAGAACAACTTTTCTAACTCGCCTTTCTAATCAAAACATTGCTTTTGTATCCACTAATCACAAAAGCCCACAAGATGTATCCATCACGCATATGGTATAACCATCGGCTATTGCAAACAATACCACCGTAGTGATAATGTTAGTGATGGTAATCAGGCTTTTCCGTCGATTTAACTACCAGTGCAGTTATCAGTCCGAATCAAGATCCGATGAAATTGATCATGATGATCTTGAAGAGATTAATCTTCAATGGCAAATGGCAATGTTGACTCTCCAAGCAAGGAAGTTTCGAGAGGACCTGAAGACAAAAAGTAAGACGATGGTCAAAGGAGAGTCGGATTCGACAAAAGCAAGATGGAGTGCTTTAACCGCAAGAAGAAAGGTCATTTTGCTAGAAATGTCGAGCCCTAAAAGAATTGAAAGCTTTAAGAAGACAATGAGCCCGCTACTTTCACTTTGGTTGCTCGTGATGGACTTGGTGATTATGATTGAGTGATCGATTGAAGAAGGTCCAAATGCAACTTTTCTTGCTAGTGAAGCTTCAAAAGAGCATAACTTTTCTCTAATGGCCTATGCTTCATCTTCTCGGTTCGATTCTCGAGGTATCTAATGATTCTAAAACATCTAGTTGTTCTTTAAATCATGTTCGATAACTTAGAATCTCAAAAGGCTATCACCGAGAGTATGAGAAAAGAAGTAGAGAGATTGACTAGATAACTTAGGATATAGAGTCGGTTTAGAGGGTGGAAGAGAAGCTAAAATTCAGATTAAATGTGAGTTTGAGTATGTAGAAAGATCAATATACTAGGTGGTGAAATTGATCTTAAGAACAGAGAGATTAAAATGCTTAAAGATAAACTAGCAGAGGCGTAAAGTGTGAAAATTCAGCCCTAGATGAAAAAGAAAACATGTTGTTAGGGTTGCAAAACACAATATGCTTCCGATCTAGTAAGGAAACCAATAGGTCAAAACTGCTCAAAGATGGTATCGGGTTTAGGTTACAATGATATGCCACCACCCCTTTGATGGAACATGCACCACCACCTAAAGAACTGCCATTTAATAGTGAATTCGGCTTTTAACAAACCTCGTTGAAGAGATTGAAACACCTAAGATAAGTTCTGATAAGTTATCCGATGCTCTACTACAATTGAAGATTGGGAATCGATTCGAGGATGATAGAACCGAATCAACTAAACTCGAAAAGATAGAGACAGCTAAGAAAGTTGATTCTAAGCAAGTCAACCTTGTACCTAGATTTGGAGCTAAAGTTACCAAGAAAGTCAGAGAGACAGGAAATTTAGGAACATGAAACAATATAAACCTAGGGTAATCAAAGAAGCTTAAATGGTCTAATTTCAATGATTAGGTGATGAGTTTCAATGTGTTAAAAGGTTTGTTTTGTGTGTGGTAGTTTTGAACACTTACAGAGAAATTGTCATAAAAATGTACCACAAGTTTGGAATCATCGAGGAGGGTAAATCATCAAAACTTTTCAAGAAATTCAAATCCTCATCCTAACAAAGAATATGATTCCAAGAGCAAGCATTGATGAGGAATGGGAATACAAAATTAATTGTCACCGCTTCACCTAAATGGGTTCCAACCATCGCTAAGCAAAATGTAAACACGTCTAAAGGTCAAACCATCATACAAAATATCACCACCGATTCAAAAGAAGTTTTAAAATTCCAAAGGTGATAACCGATAAAGGGTTGGAAATCATTTTATGTCATAAGGCCTCAAAGAAGTTGGCAATGGAAGCCTAAGACCAAGGTTTTACCACATGTCAACCGTGCATCAATGGACCTAAAGAAATTTGAATATTTTGATGATTGTATGCACCCAAGTCAAGATCGTGGGTCCACAAGAGGAACTAACTTGTAATTTTATGCAGGTGGCAATCTTCAAACCGAGCTAAAAGATAAAGGAGTTTTGATAGTGGTTGTTCTGGCACATGACTTGGGATGGAAGCAATTTGGAAGATTTTTGAAGCTTATGATGGAGGATATGTGCATTTGGCAATGATCCAAAAGGAGGAAAGATACTTGGCAGAGGCAATAATCGTAATATGGAAGCTAGACTTTGAAAAGGTCTATTTGGTATGTGGACTTAAGTATAATTTATTCAAGAGTTTCAAATGTGTGATAAGAAAACTGGTACTTTTTGGGGAAACTAATGTGGTGTTATCTCCCGAGTTTAAGATGCTCGATGAGAAGTTTATACAACTTAGGTACCTAGGAAGGAAAATATATTGTTTTGATCTTAAAAATGTTCTTCCTAATAGGTCCTTATGTTTGTTTGCTAAAGCATCCGCTGATGAGTCAACACTGGGCATAGAAGGCTAGGTCATCTCAATTACAAAACAATCAATAAACCGTCAAAGGAAACTTAGTGAGAGGGTTCTTCAAAGGTTTTTGAGTGTAAGGAACTGTGTGGCCCGTCAAAAAGGAAAACAATATAGAGCTTGTAAGACCAAACTCAGAAACACCATAACACAACCATCAAGCTTATGCTTCATATGGACTTATTTGGACCAACCTTTGTTAGAAGCTTGAACCATAAGTGATGCCTAGTTATCACCGATGATTATAGTAGATTTTCTTGGGTATACTTTTTGGCTACTAAGAGTGAGACTAGTGAGATTCTTAAGAGTTTCATTACTAAGATAGAAAATCTAGTAAATCATAAGGTCAAAGTAATCGATGATAATGGAACCGAAGTTTAAGAATGATGTGATGAATCGCCTGTAGCTAAAGGATTGAAAGATGCTTAGTGTTGCTAGAACACCACAATGTAATGGTGTAAATGAAAGGAAAAATAGAACACTAATTGAGGCCGCTAGGACAATGTTGTCGAGTCTGCTACCAACCACCTTTAGGTAAGTCAGAGAATTGCATGTTATGTGCAAAATGAAGTAAGGTAGTGAAGCTTCATAACAAGACCCCTATGAGTCTGTTACATGATAGGAAGCCAATGATTGCATTCCTAAAACCTTTGGGTGTCCTGCTACCATTTTGAATACCATAGACTACCTAGGCAAGTTTCAAGAAAAGGCGAGATGATGGATACTTTTAGGCTATTCAACAAATAGCAAAGCCTTTAGAGTATACAATAGGAGGACTAGATCGTTGAAGAGAACCACATGTTCAATTCTGAAAAGACTCCTAGTGTAGAGACCAAAGGACCAGATCGGCTGCTTAACATTGATATGCTAACCAAATCCATGAATTATGAGCCTATCATTGCAGAACTTCCACTAATGTCATGCAGTATACAAAAGGATTCTGGCAGATACATCTTCCAAGGAAGCCGATTCTCCAAAGGAGTTCTATTTGGTTGAAAAGTGGAAAGTCGGTTCTGCTCCATCCATCATTCACAAGCAAAGTCCTCCGTGATGATGTACCAATTCGAGGCAATGTTGATCATCATCAAGATAAGGATGAGTTTTGCAAGATAACCAAAGGTCGGTAGAAGAAATTGAAAAGAAGAAAAAGCAAATCATAAGCGCTAAGCCTACCGAAAGTGCCGATAGGCTATCCAGAACGCCGACAAGCCATCTTCTACCATCGATAGTTCAAGTGAAATTCTGGCACAAGCACCGGTGATAGTACTTTATTTGGACCTAATCCAAAGCCACTATTTGGTGATGAGGAGTATCCACATGATCCCGATATGCCCAATTAATAGAGATTGATACTCCCACCGATGATGAAGACATGGATGAATTCTTCAATGCTAATTTGACTAATTTGGAAACCGTGATTAATGAAAGTCCAATTACTACTACCGTAATTCACAAGATTCATCCCAAGGAAATGTATTCTTGAAATTTGAATACTCAGCTCAAACAAGAAGTGTGGTAAAGAACATGTAACCCTTTCCCCGAATATGGGTTCTTTGCAAGATCACTTCACAAAAGAAACAATATAAAGATCTCGCAAAATTGCTTGTTTGCTTGTTTTCTGCCCTCAAAAGGAGCCCAAGAGAGCAGAAGAAGCTTTAATGTAAGAAGGACGGGTAGAATCAATGCAAGAGGAGCTTCTTCGCTCAAACTTCAAGAGGTTTGACATTGGTTGATCTTCCTAATGGAAGAGGGCTATTGGGACTAAATGGGTATTCGTAAACAAGAGGATGAAAGATGAATTATTATGAGAACAAGTCAAGGTTGGTTGCTCAAGGACACACACAAACCCAAGGTCTTGCATCATGGACTAGGCGACCACAGGCACCAAGCTTCCTCATGCTAGTGTTAGTGGTATGGTTAATGAGGTCGCCACATGGAGTGGAGGTGACATGATTGGAAGGGCTTCCACCATCGATTCATGCTTAGATGTCGTGATAGTGGAAACATCAATAAGACCCAACCTTGGCAACTCCTAATGTGGAAAGTTCTTTGAGCTAACACGTGGAGGTATCCCTAGCCAACCGGCTGCTGAGAAGTATAGATGATCGTGCCTGGGCTCGGTGCTATGTTTTCTATATCCAAGGATTCACTCTCTGAGCGCTTAACACACCCAAGTGATGAGGATAGATTGGAACCCGACAATGAATTGATGGTTAATGACTTTGTACATGATGACTTTTTCAATGAACCACTCTCTCGGAGCCAGTCACAGTCGGTGGGAGGATATTCTTGAACGCTTAAATGAATCGACGGCTCAAGCAAAGCTAAAATGGAAGATAAAATTTCGTGTTTGCTGTGCTTTAACCGTGCTTGTGGTAAGGATATTCGGAGGTTGAAGCATAGGGTCTTGGTTTTGGAGAGTGAAAAGACCGAGTTGTTGCTTTGAAAGCTATGCGGCGAAGAAAAGAAGGTGGACTCTACTACTACGAATGTGAATGATGTATCCAAACAGGGAGGAGGATGGCATGAATTGTGGGAGGCATGGATGTATCTCTAGTGTACCTATGGAAGAAGATGTTGATAGTGGAGATCAAGATTTTTGGTTTCGATAAAGATGGGAATGAGGTTGTTCGGAAAACGAAGAATGTTGAAGTAGTGCGTAACATAACAACTGATAGTATACCAAACCCGGTTAGTACTCTTGTAACCACCGATGCAGCTTTCGTATTTAGCTATTGTTCCTACTACTGCCACACCCATCGCTATCATAACCACTTCCACCGTTGTCACAACTCTCTCTATAATACCACCTAAGTCTAAAGAAGTTGAGAAGGAAGTCGCAAGTACCTTGATTAACTGAGCAAAACATCATCTATACCTACAACCATCATTGCACCTGCTTTATCCGCTCACCATCGCTACTAAACCCGCAGGTAAAAGTTTGGTTATTGGTGAACCTTGAAGAAGAAAGAGATTAAATCTAATGTTGGAAAAGGTAAAGAAGTAGTCTTTGAAAGTTTAAGAATAAAGCGTAACAAGAAGCTTATGATGCGTAGTATGCTAAAAGTGTTGAAGCCGAGGATAAAGCGCTTTGATGAAGAGAAAGCAAGATGAAGAGGAAGCTAGTCGAAATTGTTAGCTACATGGTATGAATCACAAAACTATCTTGAAGCTTCCGAATTAATATATGATGAGTATAATCAGAAAAGAATGGGCTTTATTTGATGATGAAGAAAAGCTAGACTTTGGGTATATTTGCAAGGAAGGTTAGTAAAGAAAAGAAGAGAGTTATAAGAAAGAAACCTCCTACTATTGCTCACCGAGGAATGTATTGATGAAGATTATCAAGAATTCGTGCATATATGTTTCGATAATCTTAGTAGATGTTCATTTGAAAGAATTTTGAGCTTTATGAGAGATGTATGAGGATTAATCAAGATGATTTCTCATTCAATGAATTCTAAAAGGAAGAAGAGTGGATTAAAGAACATGATGAATGGATGCAAAGTAAAAGAAAAGAAAATCGAGGTTCGTGTGACATCCGATTCTAAAAGATTGAAAGTTGTTGAAGATGTAGATGTAAATCAAATCATTTCTTATGAGTTTAAGCTTTTAGTTGGAAGTGAAGGAGTTTGGAAAATTCAAAGACTTAACAATGAAGTTTATGAGTATAATAAATTTTCACAAATGCTTCAAGATTTTGATAGAGATGATTTGTCAATCTTTGGATACTTTACAAGAATAACTTTGGTGAAGTACATCCGGATGATTATCATGAGAGACGATTTATCATAATTTGAAGATTCTATTTGAGCCTACTCATGATGAACCCGAATGGCAAGGACTCTACAATGGTAAAGTTACTAATGGTTTTTATATCAAACTTGTGGAGTTCATGTTTTAACTGCTTCGGAAAGGTTATTCATATGCTTGTAGAAGGTAATTATCCACAATTGAATAAGCATCCGTGAATAATTGCTCGATGTTGAAACCCCGGTTGTATCAAGATGTTAGTATCCTATGATGGTCAAGCTTATGATTTATTGAAGAAGTATGAGAAGATACTTAAAGCTAGTAAGTGTTTGGCTACATCCTCCAATTCGATGTTTTGAGTTTAAAGAAAACTTGAAGAATTTCTTGGAATTTATCAAGTTTAGGGGAGGATTGTTGGGTTTTAGGTTCCTTGGATAAAGAATTACTCTAAGTATCTGGAACCACGGATGTGCTTGATGTAACCACGGATCAAGAGTGTAACCACGATGAAGACAACCGCATGCTAGTAGTATTATGTAACCACGATAGTATATAGTAAGCATCGCTAGTCTTGTATAGTCGGTTAGTTTATTGTATTAGATAAATATGGAAAGATATTTATCTTGTAGGTTACGATTGTATATTGTATAGGACCCTTAGCCTATAAAAGGAGGTCCCGGGTTAGGTTAGATATACGTATGTTTTATATCTAAGGTGGATACACTTCAAGGTTGCAAAACCCTAATATCAAGAGTATTCGTGATTAATAAATAATATTGAGGTGTTGAATGTTAATTGTTCTTCTTAAGATTAAGTATTAAATTCCACGTAATACTTGATAAGCTTTTGTTACAAGTCGCTTTCTATATTAGATCGTTTGCTCAATGTGATCAACAATATATATATATATATATATATATATATATATATATATATATATATATATATATATATATATATATATATATATATATATATATATATATATATATATATATATATATATATATATATATATATATATATATATATATATATATATATATATATATATATATGTATGTATAAAACATGTATAAAACATTAAAATAAAATGAAATACCATGTTTCATAGCCAAATTTAAGAGTACATTCATAAAGTCATAACAAAGCGAAATAGTAAAAACATGGTTTCATAGCCAACAGCCAACTAGCTAGTCATCTTCATCATCAACTATATCATCCGTTGTGAATAACATTGCTTCCATTTCCTACTCATCAAGAGAAAGGTTGGCCATTCCAAGTATCCCAACATCATCTAAAGTGTCAAATCCATCTCCTCCCAAATCCCACATGCTACTCTCACCTTTATGTAGTCGGAGATTGCCTTGATAGAAGACGAAGATTTGAATGCACAAAACTAAGTCTTCGCCTTTGGGGTGTAATCTTGTTCCTAAGCAAAGAGTTTATGAAAGAATATGTACTCCAATTTCTCTCACAACATGAAGATGAACAAGGTTGCCCAAGTAATTTCAATGCTAAATTTTGAAGCAATGGAGTTGAAGATCCATATGTAATCCACCACAAATCGGGATCCAAACATCCACGCATACTAATCGAATCAAGATTTGCAAACTCCTCACAGCCCCGAGAACTTGGCAAACTCCGTCGGGCTTCTTTACGCTCAAGTGGGAAGGAAAATATTTCACAAAAACTTATGCCTTTCATCGTAAATCTCTTTATCCTTATGTGGGGAACCCGATTGGTAGACTTGTTAAGCCATTCAAGACTATAATACCTACATCAATATTTTTACAATTATATATAGTAGAATATGAGTATATAAATATGAAGATTTGCAAATGCAAATAATAAAATAAAAGTAATGACATGAATAGTACCTTGGGTTCAAAGAGTGAGCCAAACAATGAAGAGGTGTGTTGCTTTTGGCCCAACGATCCACTAGTATAGTGTGCATAATAGAGTAAAAGTCAGAATCTTCATCTTCTCGTTTTCCTTCATGGCGGTAGATAACCACTTTCACCTTCTCTATCATAGAATCCCACCAATTATACACCAAGTGAAGACATGGTTTATCGGCATCCGCCTTCCTTAACATCTCATATATAGGCTCAGAAATCAATAATGTAATCAATCTTATCCCACCACAAATCATTCAATATCTTCTCCTCGACCAAAGTCGCTTTTGAACATCATCCTCCTATAGTTTGCCCAATTTGGGCTAATTACCATATTCAAAAGCCCTTGCTTGATAAGCTTAAATCTTTTAAGCATGATAATGCTAGAAGCAAAACGAGTCTCTCAGAATCGAAAGCAACTTCAACCTGAATTAGCATTAAACATTGACAATCGTGATAGAATGATTCACAATGAAGTTCTTAATAGCCATTATCTCCAAGAACCTCTCGTAATCCAACTACACTCTTCATATGTTTCTACATTCGCTTCAGTATCCTTTGCAAAGACAAATACTTTTCAAAGCAAGATTCAATGTATGCACCACACACGGAGTCCAAAAATATGACTAAACCGGTTTTCAATTAACAACCCCGCACTCCTACACACGTGCATTGTCCAGAATCACTTGAACTACATTTTGAGGGCCAACCGATAAAATAACTTCTTTGAGTAAGTTGAAAATGAAGTGCTTATCTTTGTATTTACCCTCACAATTGACCGCTTGTAAGAACATTGGACCACCTTCACTAGCCGCCATAAAATTGATAATTGGCCTTCTTTGAGCATCTGTCCACCCATCACTAACAATGCTCACACCTTTTTCCTTCCAAGCCATCTTAAGAGGTTCAAGCAACCCTTCAATGTGTCGTCTTTCCTTTGCTAAAAGCGAGGTTCTCAAAGCATTATAACCTGAAGGAACATAACCAGCAAGATGTTTGCTATTTGCGGCTCTAGTAAATGACCTAATGTAGTATGGATTTTTGGCAAGAGAAAATGCCAAACCCGATGAATAGAACATCCTTGCAATCTCAGAATCTAAATCTTGTCGAGCTTGTACATTGAAAGCCATCTCAAGAGGGGTGTCACCCGCTACCTTCTTTCTTTTGTTTGGGAGTGGATCATGACCTTGAAGGCGAGTTCCCATTGAAGTTCCCGTAGAAGCCGATGATGAAAAAGAATTAGTTCGACTATTAGATGGTGGAAGTGGTACTTGTTTAGGTAAGACTCTAGCCACCCTTGTTTCATACTCTGCTTGTTCTCTTTCCATCGTAACCAAGTCTTGAGAAGTTACCTTGGTACATTTAGAAACTCCGGTACCACCAATCTTTAGTAAATGACTTTTTACACGTAAATAAGAACCCGTGAATACTCTACTACAATAGTTACATGAAAACCGAACATTTCCTCCTCCACTAATCTTCTCTCCAACAATAACATACTTCCAAAGAGGTTGTTTATTGCCTTCGCGCCATTGTTTAGTGTCTATCGCCTAAAAGTCTATGACTAATCTACAAAGTGCAAACAATTTACTTATTTACTCTATTAGAAAAGACAAAAGACTAGTCTACTAAATAAATATAACACTACAAAAGTGAAATCACTTTCGTCACCATCATCACATATTCGGATGTGAAACAAAACAAATATCACCAGCTCACCACCAACAACTCGATCCTAGAGAGATATGAAGGTCATCACCAAACAAAACAAATATCATCACAAAACAAATATCATCACATATTCAGATGTGAATCTCATTCAAGAAACAAAACAAATAAATCCCTAATTCGAATTCCCAAATCAAAATTAGTATGCCCTAATTCCTAGAGAGATCGAGATATGAAGGTCAAGAGACAAAGATTCAAATTAGAGAAAAATAAAAGATGGAGACCGTGAGAATCATGTGGAAGAGACCAAGATGGAGACCATGTGGACCGGCGTTGGGATAAATGAGAGAAATAGACAACTTTTAGGTATTTTTTACTTATTAATTGATTATCCGTGTCCGACCCGTGTCCAAAATGAGTCCACTAAAGCGACGCGGACACGGCACGGCGTGTCCGACACGTGTCCGAGCCGTGTCCGTGTCCGACACCGCCACATCGAGTTTTTAGCCGTGTTCGTGCTACCTAGACTATCCCTAACTCATGATTGCATGATCTCCAAGATTCATGCCAAAACGTTTCCATCTCATTGGTATCTAACTGATCGGATTTTTAATCAAGATCCGATTAGGTTTTGAGTTTGGTTTTAAATTCTAAAGCTTGCATCTTTGATCCAAGAAGTATTTAGAGTTTTGTTTTCCCGCTTGTTCCATGTCCCGAATCGCATCAAGAAAGATTGGAATCTGCTTTGTTTGTGGGTTTTCCTGATGTAAAGGATAATATATCGAAAACTTTTGTCCGATATCGGTAAAGAAAACCGCTTCGCGCTTGGTTTCTCGGCGCATTAGAAGAGAAGTGTTCTTGGGTTTCTTTTGTTCGTGGTATTCAAGTAATTCAAGGGTTGATTGTTTAAACTTTAAACGTTCTCGACTAGCTCTTTATCGAACATACTCGGTTTCGTGTTGTGTGTGATACTCATAGAGGTATCTATTTTAGATGCTTAGTTTCTTTGGTTCCTTGTTCGTTGATAACGTGCGCTTGACGCTAAAGGTTAGTTTTCTTATTTACCTTTTATTCATTAATGTTTATTATTTACGTGTTAATCTAATTGCATAAACTAGATCCATATTCCACTGCGTGCTCGCTATGCTACTTGGTTAACTAGATTCTAAAATCTCAACAAAGGGTATACTGAGCCATCTCGTTTTTATGATTATGGGTTACACGTTTTTTTTAATAAACATGTTTAAAAGGTTGCATGAAATCTAATTAGTTATTCGTTTTATTTTTGTTTTGACAACTATATGCAATACTTGTCAATTATTAATAAAAAAAATAAGACACACACAAATTAAATTAATTGTTAATTAGAATTAATTTGTTAATTAGAATTAAAAGTTAATTAGAATTAATTGTTAATTAGAATTATATTGATAATTTGAATTACATATTGTTTATTAAATACATAAAATAGCGTAATTATTGTCAATGAGTTTGCCATGCTCTTTACGTGTTTTTCCTACCACAAGACACACTCAATTGCTTTTGTGATGTATGGGCGATCTAGGTTTTGTACCTAGTGACGGTCTTATGGTTCTCCTTTGGGGAAGACTCATGAGAACTTCGGAACAATATGTGTTTATATTGTTGTTTATGTTTATATGTTTGTGATTCCTTATGCATAAATTGTTACTTGTTTTTACACCTAATTGTATGCAATATGGAATAAAACATATCGTAACCATAACATCAATATTGGTCTTTATTTACACGCCTAAATATCATGCTCATTGTGACCGCTATTTGTTTCGTGGAAAATCGCTTTTGTTAAATAAAGTGACCTAAACTATTGAAACAAGTTTTCATGAATTTAAAAACTAGACGCTATAGACACTTGGGATGTACGGCTCACCCACTAGAACAAACTATAAAGGGGGTTTAAGGAGGTGCGCGCAATACACCGAAGGATTTCAGTTATTGCTTCAATGACGACCGGTCCTCTGCCTCCCTGTGAGTTCGATTGGAGCTACTGTGAACCATGATGATCACTATAGTATCATTACCAAAAGTTTTTAAAATTAGTGTTACAAAGTTGTTTTGCATGCTTCTTGTACACGAACTTTACCACATTTATGTGAATACCTATTTGTTAATTTTAAGTCTATGTCATCCAACTATGAACATGTGCATTTGGATTGACTTCTCTGGTCAGACCTCAGGGCCTTTCCAACCCATGGTAATTATTTCACTTAGATCAGACCTTTGGTTATTTTTACAAGTTCATACTTGGTCGACTTATTTCGAGTTGGCTTGGTCAGACCTTTAACCCGAGGCATAAGATGAGAACTAAACATGCTCATGACATTATTACTTGTCTACTAATGTCTTGATCAGTCTCATAAATCTAAGAGTTGCATTATGAAATTAACGCTCGTCGCTTACCTCTTGTCCCACTTAGTTACGCATTGGTCATACCTCTGGTAAATAAGTGGGAGTGCAAGATGAATCTTAGTCTTAATTAGTAATTAATTGGGTAATTAATTCTTTTAAGAATGTAATTATCAAAAATACTATTATTGAACTATCTATGTTCTGAATAAATTGTGTTGATTGCAACATAATTCGTAAACAAAGTTGTTTTTTCTTTAAAATACAAACCTAGTCTCTTTTCCTGGTAAGAAGAGTGAGACTTATTCCTATCTTTTCTCCTTAGTTGACAAACTAAGATAGGATTACATACTATTAAACTCACTTAAAATATTTCATTACCCTTTTGTGGTCTAGAAATAAATGAAAGATAGAATGTTTTGTGTAACTAGAAAATATTTTGTTTATAGCTACCAAAATAAATGACATCCTGCACTTGTCACGATGTATGAGTTTAAACAGCAAAGTGTAAAGAAATTACTAGAATATTCGCTAGATAATTTTCTTGGACTCTTGATTATTCCTAAAGTGCTAAATACCCTTGGGGCTATGTAGACGATAAAGGAGAAATTGCATGCTAAAGATTCAAGTTAATTAGATGTAAGAATGGCTGGTCCATAATCTACATAAGTAGAACTTCATAAACCTTGTTGAATACCTAAGTACATTGTTACTCGTAGGCATTCAAAGAGAATAGAAAAGTGTATAAAATTGCTATATGCTTTCTACTGGAAATGTAACACTTACAATATTGACAAATCCAGTGGGAGCAATTGCATTTTATTACTGAAATAACATTCTTGTAATGTTTTCTAATTCAGTGGGAGCTACGGGATTTATTTCCTTGTTAGTTACCCATCTCATTTCAAACTTGCTTTGAAATAATTCATTACTTTCCGAATATGAACAACCATTGCTTCAAGGAAAATTGCATTTTATTTTATAAGATAACTCGTTGCGTTTCTGCTGTTGCTCTCTGAAGCGTTATCTATAGAATAATAATCCACAATTCCTTATTATAGGTTATGGTGTGAAAACTACTTGTAATATCTTTGACATTATCATATTGTTTACACAATCAATCACGTGTTGTTTGTTTTCATAATATGATGTTGTGCCTTACACAAGTGGGAAAATCTTAAAGTGTGTGCAATGAACAACAATATTATTGGTATCTCTTGACCGCAAGGTAAGAAAACTAATAATTCTACTAGGACTTAAACACGCTAGATGTTTATTGCCCTACTACATGTTAATAAGAATTTATTAGGACTTAAACATGCGAGATGTTTGTTTCCTACTACATTCTAATAATGATTCTACTAGGACTTGAACACGTAAGATGTTTGTTGCCCTACTACATTCAAATATCATGATATAGTGTAAAGATACTTCAACATTTGACTACATGTTTTAGTCAACATAATTATGGTTATATGATAATGATCATAATTCAAGTATAAAATTAACTTGAAATTACTATAGAACTCAAGAGTTTGCTCATGATTACTTTTGTTAGTATAATTATGCTTACATGCTAAGACATAATTATAATGTCCTTGAATTGATCAATGACTTATAACATAAAGTATATATCGTATAATTGTTATGTCTTCTAGTTAACACATAAACATGAGGCATTTGAATTATTCAAAGACTTATAATATATTATTGACATGTTATGTATTCTTGTAAACACATGAACATATAATTCTTGAACATTTATGTCTTCTTGTGAAAACGTGAACATAACGTTCTTGTATTGTTCAATAAATATACATTATAGCATGCGTTTGGTTCGTAAATACTTTATAGCAATTTGGTTTGACGCAATTGACAAGTATTTGGTCCAAAGAGAATTAAGTTATCTATGGAATTTTGATATAGTTTCACAATTCTAATACTCATAGAATACCATTTCATTATGGTGTGTCTAATGTGATGAAACAAACCTTATTCATATTGTTTGATTCATGATAGCTTTAAATTGCTCTACCTCCAAAACATATCAAGGTTAGAAAATTGCGTATGTCATGGATACACCCAATATACTTCAAACCAAGAAGGTATTCAAGACAACCCATAACTGAAAACCCTAATTCATTAGGGATTTTAGGTTTTCCACTCAAACCAATTGAATCCTAAATCCTTTTGGATTTTTGATTATTCTACACTTCCTAGCTTGAAGATTGTAGTTTTGGTGTTCTTCCTAGCTTGACGAAACACAAAAATGTTGCTTAGATTTTTGGTTAAAGAGTGATACTAAATTAGAGTTTTTCTATAAACCCTAATTAGAGTTGTTGGAAGGAATTCCATTATGTCTTGATTTAAGTTCTGAATTTGTTAAAATCTTATGAAGCATTTTATTAACAAATCTAGAGATGAGAACTTAAAATGTATTTTGTGGTTCCCAATAAAGAACAATTTATTGTTACTTAAATACTTAGTATTTAGAGAATTGTCTCTACTTACAAAAGTAAGTGGAGCATATACAAATCTTAAAGTTTTTAGAACAAAATACTTAACCTTCTAAAATCCATTTATTAATGTCATGCTAAGGTTAAACATGAAAATATCGATCAAGTATAATGATTACTCTCATTCATAAATCCAAAAGGATGCCTCATCACTGAGTGATATTTTTAATATCAATGTTTGAGGATATAAGTTAGAAGATTATTGTAAATCAACTAACTATTAAAATACATTATCACATCTTGAATCGATAAATATTTTAGAACTATGAATGATAAGATGCAGTCCTTAAAAGGCAAATCAAATTTTGAGCTTGATTGTTAATTTTGCCTAACTGTTAACCTATGAGGTTGAAATGAGTTTCTTTTGAAGAAATGCTCACAAGGACAAAATTGTATACATGTTAATGCATGGCATTTAATAAGAAGTTTTTAATCATACTTAAGCAGACTGTGATTAGATTTTATTATATATGCATGTATTAATTATATAAAGATAATTAATTGTCATATATGTTTCCTTGTATGAGGAATATGACAATTAGATTTTATAACTATTTCTTTATGATTACCTTTTGCGAGGATGGTGTGTAATCAAAAGGGTTATAACATAATCTTTATGTAGTATACAAATTTAAGCAATCCAAGTTTGGATTGTATCATGCATCTAAGAGCTGAGATCTTGAATTTAATTACAATATGATTCTGATTGAATTAAGATAACTCTTGAGTACATCTGACATTGAGTGGGAGCAATGTGTTTATCTTTAAAATTTTACATATTGAAGATATCATTCAATTTAAGCTAGATATTGATCCTTAAGCTTGAAATGAAACTTTACTTGGAAGTTAGGAATAAAACAAACAACCTCGAATAATTGTTTATCCGAATAAACAAATGCGAAAATTAAGTCTAACACAAATGCAATATATCATTCAAGCAAGTCTTCAATGATATATTTCACTTGAATAATTTATTACATGGATTGAGACCTTATGTTGTTTTAACTAAGGGTTTATCATGTCATGTATATATTATATTGTGTACATGACTAGTTGTTACTTTTGTACAAGAACAAGATGAGCTGACAACAACAATATCTAATTGAGAGTGTTTAGATTATTCTAACGAGAATGTGGATTGTTTTCGCCAAACTCATGTGTATTCACAAGGGATGCATATTGGATACCCCAACTTTCAAACATTTACTTTTGGATCCTTGTCATAAGTAAAATATTGAAAATGGTTTGTTAAGGTCGTCTTAGACTTGAGATGCAAGCAAGTTCATGTGTGGATATCACTTTTTGTAAGTATACGCAAAACGCTATCTCGAATAAGGTAGTTATAAAGGCTATATTTCGGAGTGATGTGAAGCAGCATCCACAACGCTTGTAGTTAATAAAGGATTTGTTACTCCACTTAATATAGGCAGAAAGATACCATGGCGCCTCTCCAGATTTAATCAGATAATTGTTTGGCCAAATCCAAAGGGTAATGCAAGATGATTCTTGATTATATTTGGTATATCTGAATTGAAATCTATAACGAGATTCTAAATGGTTAAACTATATGGAATGAGTTAGGATCCATATCCATGGTTTAACGGTATCTATAACAAATGATGATTAAAACCAAGAAATTAATAACCATGCTACTGAGAAGATTTTATGAAACTATATCTCAGGCACTTTTAGTTAAAAAAGCGAGTAAGAGCATTGCTAGACGTTTCCGTCGTTAGTTTTGTGTGCCATTTGACACTCCAACTCCTAAGTGGGAGCTGTTGGTTTGTGGAAGTTAAAACACACATAAACGACTAGAAGTGTGTGAGCCTATGGGGGCACACACGTTAAAAACAGGAGTACGTGACGAATGTTTATACTTGAATATATAACTCGATCCTTTCTACATGCATACAACCCGACTATACTACACAACTTTTTTGTGTTATTTTGACCGATCCAAGCCCAAGGTTGTAGGCCAATGTAGTGGGTATTTGGATCACAGTTGGGTCGGTTTGGGACTAGTTCTAATCGGGTATGGTTTTGGATGGGTCAAGACTTGGAGCTCAAGTCTTGAGCCTAATGCTAGGTCGTTTCATGAGATTATATAATCATGACCATGCATCCTAAAACTCACGACTGAAGGACTATCCCTAACTCACGATTGTATGATCTCCAAGATTCCTGCCAAAACATTTCCATCTCATTGGTATCTAATTGATCGGATTTTTAATCAAGATCCGATTAGGTTTTGAGTTTGGTTTTAAATTCTAAAGCTTGCATCTTTGATCCAAGAAGTATTTAGAGTTTTGTTTTCCTGCTTGTTCCATGACCTGAATCACAGCAGTAAAGATTGGAATCTGTTTGTTTGGGGGTTTTTCCTCGGACAGAAAAAGGAGAATATATCAGACAACTTTTGTCCAATATCGGGTAAAAGAAAAACTGCTTCTTGGGCAGTTGGTTTCTCGGACATATTAGAAGAGAAGTGTTCTTGGGTTTCTTTTGTTCGTGGTATTCAAGTAATTCAAGGGTTGATTGTTTAAACGTTCTCGACTAGCTCTTTATCGAACGTACTCGGTTTTCGTGTTGTGTGTGATACTCATAGAGGTATCTATTTTAGATGCTTAGTTTCTTTGGTTCCTTGTTCGTTGATAACGTGCAGTTGACGCCAAAGGTTAGTTTTCTTATATACCTTTTATTCATTAATGTTTATTAATTACGTGTTAATCTAATTGCATAAACTAGATCCATATTCCGCTGCGTACTCGTTGCATTACTTGGTTAACTAGATTCTAAAATCCCAACATATCATTACTGAAATTTTCATCTAGCCCATTGTTTTCTACTTCGTTAAGCTCAACACCATCTTCAACAAATTTTTTATCATCGACTTCATCCAACTTCACTGATTCACTTCTCAATACCATAGCCACACCTTCAGCATTTTCTTTACCAATATCATAAATAACAATTGACCCCATACATTCAGTTTCTTCACCTTTGACATTAAAATTTGTCTTACAGCATCCTCCATAACCCATTAACTCAATGCTTCCTTTCTTTACCTCTTTTGAATGACCAAACTTTGAAGAAAAAGACAATGGTGTTTTAGAGTTCTTTTTCATGATTTCCATACTGTAGGATCGATATATTATTTGTGTTGATGATTCGGGTGGTCTTGGATGATCAAAATACATGCTATCCATTAGAGAGAAAGTAGAGAGAGAGGGAGTTACTTGGTTAGATTGAAAACTCCACCCCTTCCATGGATGGAAGGGGTATTTATAGTTACAACTTACACGACCTCCTATCGGCCTGTGGATCAGGTATACAGTGGGTAAAGACCCGTCCTTCCTCCACGGTGTTACAATAAACTAAACTACGCTACAAACTAACTAATTAACTACTTAACAACGTAAATAACTAAACGTCTACGAGCTAACCTATGCTAGACCATAATTGGAGTGACCGACACTTTAACATGGAATTTCCAATTCCTAACAATCTCCCCCTAAGGGAGGTCACCCCATGAAATACATTTTGCATCCTAGCATTCTATCTTTATCTTCTGTTCTGAGCTCGTAGACTTCAATTCTTCAATGTCTGCATCTTTGTGCTTTTGTGGCGATTCTTTAAAGTCCGCATTGAATTGTACTTTAAGTGGAGGCCTTTAACTGATCCACATCTTTGATGATCTTCGAGCTTTCTTTGAGATCATCAGCCACAGTAAATCTCTGGATCACCCTTTATTGTGTTGCCATCATGTGAAGTTGTGACTTTTGGACCGACATGCTCACACTTCGGATCATGACATCTTTCCATCGAGTAGCGGAAGCTTTATCGCTCATAATATTTGCGCAGCTGCAATGTAACCATAGCATAAAAATATCGAGCCGAGTTATGTAGATATGCACCACTCATGATTTCTTCAATTAAGTGTGGATGATGTGAGCATGCGGCTTTGATTGACTCCTCAATTTCGATCACCGCAACCGTCCAAATGTACCGCAAACAACAGCTTAGCAATAAAACACACGAAAGTGTCTTTGATCACTTTCGTTGAATTGAGTACACGCCCACGGTTCCTCGTTGATCGCGACAAGTACCGCTGTGATCGTAGAATTCAAGAATCTCCTTGACGTGGTTTCGCAAATGTTCTAGCCGCTCTCAAACCGAACGTCTCAAATAAGACAACACGGAGTGAGTGAACCAAAAATTGAGATTTCTTGATTGATAGAAAATGATTTGAAAACCATCGCGTATTGCTTAAGAGAAAGAGTTTTCAATCTGACGAAGGTTTAGAAGAAGAAATCAATTTTCAATCATAAATACCCTTTTAATTTGAAAACATAATACACAAGTGCTAGAGAAAAGAGTTTTGAGCACAACGACCGGTTTTTCAAAGGTATCCATCAATCCTTTTCTGACCAAGGTTGATTCACAAGTGAATCGCCCCATCGCTTTCTATCCAGTTATCACAAGCTTGATCTTACGAGAAGATCTCACATGTCACCCACCAAGAGCTTGTTTGATTTTGGCTCTAGAAGGATTTCCATCTTCATTGTGAATATTTTTACATATCACTCGGATGTTACGCAATACCACAAGGATAATGCGAGGACTCTTAATATATTCTTACTTTCCACATTGTGTGAAACAAAGTCTTCATTAATTTAGTGTCCTAATGAGATATTGTGGATGATCTCTTGGCTCTAGACTCAATCGTGCACATTTGGTTTCCTATGTCGGAGACTAGGGAGAGGTCTCTTTCTTCAATATCAACAATCTCTAAGAGAAAGTCGATAGATAATGTCGGTTCCCGTGAGAATGAAACAAGCCCTTTAAGAGGAACTTGAGTAGCTTGGGAAGTTTAGTGCGGTGCATCATCGGTCCATGACATCTTGTCTTCAATACCGTGTTACCTTAGTAAACACCGGAGCATATGTATTGAACCCGTTTACGCCCTAAGGTTGAATTATTGGAGGCTATTTCTTTTCACCCTTTTCTCATTCATTTCTTTTTCATTCTTCAACCCTTCAAGCTTACCGAGACTTCATAACTAGAACCTTGTTGGGTTTATTCCAAGACTAGCTCGTCTCGATCGGCACTCTTCCCATATTCTCATTTTCTCCTTTTTCAATATACCTAAGGACTCTACACTATTTAGTGGATTGTCCTCGGTAGATCCCTCCGGCTCTGGCGGATCGTGGGAACGAATACCTAACCTAACCATCCTTATAACTCCATACATAAAGTAAAATGGTCGATCTTTTGGTACAGTTCATTCTTCCATGAAACCAATTGAAAAATCATTTGAAAAAACAATCAAGGTACTTGTGATACGAGATCAAAGCATTTTGTAAATTAAAAGTTTTGATCATTTAGAAAACCTCCCCCTCAACATGTGCATATGATTTAGAAATTGTTTAGCATATGGAGGCAAGAGGACTTTGAAATATTTTCTTTGATCACAATTTTCATAGAAAAGGCCATTTGATTTTCTTGGTAAATTTCTCCCCCTCAATATGTGCATAGGATAATTGAAATCATTTTATCACATAGAGGAAAGAGTTCTTTTGAAGCACATCCAGGATCACAAAAGCCATTAAGAAACCATTTGAAAACTCAATCAAGGTACTTTATGTTAAAACATAAAAGCTTTTGTACCTCGATAGTTTATTTTCTTTTGAAATGCTCCCCCTCAATATGTGCTTCGAGATTGTAAAGCGTTAGCACATATGAGAGAGCAGACATGCACAATTGAATCAAACGATCACCTTTTATCAAATTTCATTATTAAATCACAAATTCTCCCCGATCAAAAATATCAAACCCTTTGAGATTTTGGATCCCAAGTGATTTAATAAGGTTTGGAAAACATGGGAGAAAATGTGGCCTTGTTTAAATACTCATCTAGTTTTTGATAAATCCTCCTCCTCAACATGTGCATTGTGTATTTGAAATCGTTTGGCACATGGAGGCGGAGTGCCTATAAAGGACTAAAACCGATTCCATTAAAACAGATTTGAGATTTAAATCACGATCTCTCCCGTATCAAAATTTCAAACCAATTGAGATTTTGGATCCCGATTGATTTAAATCATTTAGAAAATTTTGGGAAAGACGTGGCAACATTTAATTTTGAAAATGATGATAAGGACCATTTTAAGACATTAAAGATTGTTAGTGTCGGTATGATTGTTTTAAGAGACCTTTAAGTAAAATAAAACAATTTCACAATCAAACAAGAATAGAAAAAATTTCATTTTGAAAGATCTTGATTCTAAAGAAAAATCATACCATGACATAACATTAAATTTTTAGATCACCACTTATTTTGTACACTCCGGACTTTTATGAAGCAATATTGTTTGAAAATAATTTATTTTAAATCACTCTCCCCCTCAATCAATGACCGAAGTCGATAATTGAGTGACATAGGTTTTGATAAAAAGAAGTCCGGTGATTTTCAAAGATTAGCTCAATAAATTTTCAAAACAATATTTTCCATTTTCAAAACAATTTATTCAAATTTTTAAAAAATTGTTTAAAAATTGTATCCTTATCATGATGTAAGATAGGGTTTGGAACCCTAAAATACTTGTACAAGACGACCTTGGTTCGGTTTAGGTTTTACTCCAAAGAATACACAAATACCGAAAATTCGGATTATATATATAAGATTACATATGCGATGGCGTCACCTTATGATTTGTGACGCCGGGTCGCCGCCATTAGGGTTTCGTCTTGGCCATGTTAGTCTTGCGGCGACGCCACCTTGTGCTTATGACGCCGTCCTCTTCGACTTCGACGCCGCCTGGATCAAATCTAGGCCGTCCGAGTTGCGACGACCTACTCTTTTAAAGCCCGACACCGTCACTTGAAAATAAGAAATTTGGCTTATGTGTCACAAAATGCTCCGATGGCTTTGAAGCTAAGCGATGGACGCCACCTTGTATTTTAGCGACTTGAGTGTCTCGATTCTTGACTTTGGCCATTTTCTTCAGATATCCGCGCCTTTTCGTCCAAATAAGTGCCATTACAAACAATTTGCCTTCAAGAGACCTAAAAGTGAAAAGGAACGATATTAAGTAATAACGGATACAAAAGTGATCAAATAAGGGCTTAAACGACCCTCAAAAGGTACATTTTAAAACCTTATCAAATATCCCTACACTTGGTATTTGCTTGTCCTCAAGCAAATGTGCTTTAGCCAATTAATTTATAAGTTAGGGGTCATGAAGCATTGGTTTAAAACAGTCCACAACACATATAAGCCCATAAAAGTCATAACAAGCACGAAAATTACATACTAGCACCTCACATGGGGTGTTTGGATACTCACATCTCTCTCGGGTGTATATGAAATATAACAAGTTGGAAATGGAAGATAAACACTCATTAACTCGTCCTAGTACATAGATTACCATAGGCTTGAGAATAGATCAAACCTCCATCGCTTTGGCGTAAGCACCTAGGAAAGACTATCAAAGATGTCTTTAAAGGGTTGTAATGTTAGGCTTACGGTAGGAAACAAAGGGTTTGGTGGGATAGGCTATTTAGTGGTGGCAAGTCAAAAATCTCTATGTTACAAGCATACTGAAGAATGGCGTTGCTAAGCCAAGACTCGACACTATAAACTCTAGATAATCAAACAAAAAACATAAATTTAAAGGATAGATGTAGGATGGTAGCCTGCTTTTTTTTTTTTTTTTTTATTTTTATTTTTTTGAACACTCTATTTTTTTTTCTTTTCTCTTTTTCTATTTCATTTCGATTTTTTTTTCCAATACACTTTTACTCTACCATCCTCTACGGTAACATCAAAATGATAGGGATTTATAGGCACATCCCTACACTTGAGTTTTTATTACTCTAACACTAATTTGACCCGAATTGAAAAGATCAAAACACTTGGGGTACGTTATTACGCAAATAAGGGAATTTAACTTTCCCTTCCAGTCATTTCATAAACTTTAACTTTTTTCCATGAGTCCCAATCGTCCCAAAACTGTGTACAAAGGATATGACTCGACTTAGCAACTCATGCAAGCAACTAGATAATTGAACTAAGGGTTTGGGGTGATAACAATAATGCACTAAAAGTGAGTGCATACAAGGTAGGCTAAGGCAATTTGGGTGTATATTTGGGGTGGGGTGTAAACAATGCTTTCATTGATATTCCGAAAAACCAAACATCACGAGAACCGCGAAAAGGATAGGCTCGAGGGGTTAACTAGGGGTATCGTGTACTAAAAATGAGTACATCGCAAGGTGTGGGAGAATTACTCAACCGATGTGGAAGAAGTAATTATATTACGGGTATCCAAACAAGGGTTATCCTAATGCCTCTTATCATTTAGTTATTCCTAACTACACAAGTGTAGTCTCACTAGCGATCTCGGGATGCATCACAAAACAAGTTCTAGAATCTATTATACTACCGGTTCACACTCTAAGCATTAAAGATGAATGCTTTAATTCCTATTAATCTAAGGGCGATCCTCACATTTTGGGTGAAATTTAGGTGGTAAAGGGTTTTTGTGCTAGTCATGCAACTTCCTATCCGTGAGACGCTTTTGTTAAGACTAATAGCCCACTCCTATATGTCATGAAAAATTTTTAATTTGGTGCCAAAATTACCCTAACCGACATTTTATCATGGTTTATTACACAAATACAATTGGACAAAGCAAATAGTCAAGGATAAGTATAGTTTCAAAGTTCCGCTTTGTTTTCCTCCCACATTTAAACCGAACATTGTCCCCAATGTTCCCGAAAGTATCAAAGTTATAATAATGGAAGGTAATTAAAAACGAAAGAAACTAGTACTCCCGATTAGCTCGGTAGGATCCGTGTGTGAAATAGTTGTTAAATCCTTCCAAGAAAAATGTATGCGTGAAAAGCTCCTTCCAATCTTTTGTTTCTTCTTCTTGATAAATAAAACCGCACATTCGAAGAAAAACGAAACCTTCGCGTAAAATCATGGTAATAATATATATAAGACTCTACTAAACTAGGATATAATGCTTGTGAAATGGATGTTTGCTGCATTTCGGAAAATTAAGACCGAAAATTCAAAAATTTATAAGTAGCTAAGAAAACGAAAAAGTAACTGTTGTTTTACTCCTTCTCGACGCCGTCAGTTGCGATCTCGACGCGTCGAGGTTATCCCGACAAAACGGTCTGCGATTTTCGAAAAAATTCAAAAATTTACATCTTTAGAATCGAAAAATTTCTCAAAACATCCATTATGACTCGATACAAGCATTTGACTCGAACAAACACACATATATATCTTTTAATGAATTGCTATTCTCATGTTTACATTTCTTTTGAAAACGTGTGTAATCCTCCCACACTTATCCTTTATGTAAAATACCTTTATATGCAATTAAGACGAGGTTAAAAACAAAATAAAGCATTTTTACAAATTTAAACATGAGAATAAACGATCAATAAAAGATATATGACACTAACAAGCAAACAATTAAGCATGGGTTGCCTCCCACGAAGCGCTTTTCTTTATTTAAGAGTCTTATAGCTAGACTCGTAGTCGTGCCCTTACGTAACTTCATTACCGTCACCTTCTTCCTCATGACGGTCTCTATTGGGGGATTCCATGTTGTAGAAGTGCCCTATGATGCACCTCTCTAAGAGTTCGTCCTCTTCCCAGTTGGTCCTATATTTCGGTCCTAGGTTCATGCAATCCTTATAGAATCCGAAAATCTTAGCCATAACATAATCTACTCCTTTTTCCTTATCCTCCTCATTCCTATATAGAGCGATAGTTTAAGTTCCTTTTCATCATTAGAGAGTGATGAAAACTTCTCAATCTTAAACGGCATTTGGTAAGCTATGTCATCGGTCTCATCCTTGAATCGCACTATTCCTAATGAGGGATCATAAGTCATCCCGGTGTTTTCTCCGAAAGGTTTTCCTAGAATAACGTGGGACAAGCTAGGATCTATGGCGTGCTAATATCATCCACAATTATGAAGTCCGTGAGAAACGTGAAACTACCTACATAAACGGGCAATCCCTTAACTCTACTCAAGAAAATTGCACCTAACCCTAGGATTATCGGGTCTTGCCTAGTTGGAATAGGCTTCTTCATTACCCAATTGTAGTAGGTGCTAGTCATTATGTTGATTGGGGATTTGCGATCAATGTAGGCCTTTGCCACGAAAAGGTGTCCTATGCAACATGGTATGTTAAGATTCCAAGGGTTCCCAAACTTGATTCTAAGGCTTTTCCTAACATACATGTAACGGAGGTCACGCACTAAGTGAGGGTGGCGAGATAGCTCTTCTTCCGTAGGAAACTTATTGAAATAGTCATTGTCTACTTCATCTACTTCCTCGGTTGTTTCATTATTCTTAAGTGTATGATCCTCTTCGTCATTTGTTCCATTGGGTTTTACTAAGGTGATGGTATTGACGAATTGGACGTGTTTAGCTAACTTGCTTGGGTCCTTAATCGCTACACCAGAAGGCTTGGGAGTTGAGATAGCACTAACCTTCCTATCACTATTGGTCATGGCTTTCAAGAGATTATCTATCTTTCTATCCATCTCGGCTTGTTGTTGGATAAAACGGCCCGAGAGCTTAGCTATTTGAGCTTCTTGGGATGCGACTAGGTGTTGCAACATCCCCTCAATGTTTTGTTGGTTAGGACCGTGGGATGGGGGCCATGAAAAATCATTGGAAGTGAATTCTTTGGTTTGTCCCCAATAGAAGTCTGGCTTGCCCTTCCATGCTTCTCGGGTTTCATTGAAATTCCTAGGTCTGGGTATCGTAGGGAATCTTCCTCCCGTTCCATTAATATGCGAGGATGCGTAGTCAACGGAAGCATGTTTGGGGGATCGCGTGCAAGTGCGCGTGTTATGAGGATCACAAAACGGCTCACACGAGGAAGAAACTTTGTTCACATGGCGTGAAGACTGGGATTTTCGTAGGAACTCATTAGGAATTTAACTTGATCTTCAAGTTCGATCATCCTCGAATGGAAGATTGTGAGTCAATGGGAGGCAAGGAGATTGCCTTAACGGTTTTGGGCAACTCACGGGGTCATTCCAACTTTCGTTGTCATAGAGAGCAAGGTCCTCTATTATACCCCATGATTCTTCCGCGGTGAGATCACTAAGTTTTCCACCGACCGCTTGGTCAATGGATCGCTTTGTGGGGAAGTTGACATGATCATAAAAGATTTGGACTTGCAGCCAAAGATCAATGCCGTGATGAGGGACTTTATGAAGTAAGTCCTTGAATCGAGTCCATGCTTCGTAGAGAGATTCACCTTGACGTTGTTGGAACATCAAAATGTCATTCCTAAGTTTAGTGGTTCTCCCGGTGGGAAAAATTGAGCAAGGAAGTGAGTTGAGATCATCCCAACTTGAGATGGAGCCGTGGAAGTCGCTCAAGCCAATTACTAGCTTGGTCCCGTAGAGATAATTCAAGAGACGCAGGTAGCGGGTCTCCCGAGTAGTAGCATCAAGGTCAATGGAATCGACAATTTTGAGGAAATCCCTCGAGATGTTGATTAGGATCTTGAACGAAGTCCATGGAATGCACATCCGCTTTTGCACCAACCGGATGATGTCGGATTCTTCGGGCCGTAGTTTGGGCTTGATCGGGAAGCTTAATGGTGTTCCTATAGCCTAGGTGGCTTGGTCTCGAGTATTCACCAAGAGTACGGGCTCTTGGCGGGTCATTTGGTGGTAGGTTGATGAATGGTGGTTGGTTATCACCTTCCATGATGAAAAGTGATGGGGTTACGAACAAAGGTCACGAAGAAGGGGGATAGACTACGAGAAAGCTAAAATTGAGAAAATTTACTTGATAGGAATCAAGCAAAGAAACCTAAACGAGGTGGACTACTAACTAGCTAATCTATTCCCCGTGGCGCCAAAAACTTGATAACGCCACACGCGCCTTTCTGGGTCAAAGGAACTTCTTTTTCTTGAGCAAGTTTTATAACACCCTAGGCGATGAACCTAATCGTTGTAGTGTAGTATTAGGGTAAGCCACCGGTATTGATATCGTTCTCTGGGGAATAGGAATGCTAGTGAGAAGTTACTACGCTAAGGTTGGGGTCGAGGAAGATTATTTTTATCTTTTATGTTTTTTGGAAATGGAAAGGTACGAATCTCGGGGTTTGGATTTGGGGTTGGTATTTCTACCGATTACTCTACTTATCTAATTATCTAATCTAGGTGTATGCAGTCTATGTCTAATTATTGTGTGCTCGTATGATAGTTTAAAGATGTGTTCACTTAGGTTTTATTACTCCTTAATTATCTCCTATTGATGGTTGAATTGTCACGTCCTTATTCTTAATCGCGTTATGTGTCTAAAGTCGTAGGGTATGCGTTTATCCCTAACTCTTTGAACTTACCAAAGGGTCTCGTCTACAAAACCCTCTAGGGATTATAAAATCTAACTCTAAGGCCCTCTTTGGATGGTTTAGCCTACAACCGCTCTAAGTGCTATAGCCTAAGGTTCACAAAGATTAATCAAGCATTAATTACACAACGAATGACCTATCGCATTGCTAGATCATTAATCAATTAAGATAAGAGACAACCAATCAATATTTAATAATTAAGTTTCATATTCCTTAAGCAAACACACAAGTAAATTAGCCGGACATGGAGAACATGCAAGCATACACACAAATAATTGAAGACATAATTGAATTAATGAAGTAAAACACTTATCTTGATGTAAGATAGGGGTTGGAACCCTAAAATATTGTACAAGACACCTTGGTTCGGTTTAGGTTTTACTCCAAAAGACTACACACAAATCCGAAAAATTCGGATTCTATATATAAGATTACATATGCGACGGCACCTTATGATTTGTGACGCCGCCGGGTCGCCGTCATTAGGGTTTCGTCTTGGCCACGTTAGTCTTGCGACGACGTCACCTTGTGCTTGTGACGTCCTCTTCAGACTTCGACGTCTGGATCAAATCTAGGCCATCCGAGTTGCGACGGCCTACTCTTTAAAGCGACACCGTCACTTGAAAATAAGAATTTGGCTTCTGTCGTCACAAAATGCTCCGACGGCGTCATAGCTTAAGCAATGGACGCGTCACCTTGTATTTTAGCGACTTGAGTGTCTCTATTCTTGACTTTGGCCATTTTCTTCAGATATCCAGCCTTTTCGTCCAAATAAGTGCCATTACAACAATTTGCCTTCAAGAGACCTAAAAGTGAAAAGGAATGATATTAAGTAATAACGGATACAAAGTGATCAAATAAGGGCTTAAACGACCCTCAAAAAGGTACATTTTAAAACCTTATCACTTAGTATGTATGCCTTATGGTTTTTTTAAGCATGCGATTTATTCTTTGGGCTTGGCTAAATATTGGATCATACTTTCTTTGTAGGCCACGAATTCCCCATTAATATGGCTTGCTACCAAATTTAAGTCTACTCTTACATCCAGTGCTTGTATCTTCATTTCTCTGGCTATTCTTAAACTTGCTAAGAGTGCTTTATATTCTCTTTCATTATTGGTACTGACGAAGTTGAGGCGAGGGTCATAGGTGGATTCTGTCTGGTCTGGACCGATGAGGACTAAACCTGCACCGGCGCCCTTTTTGCGGAATGCCCCATCGGTGTATAGTATCCATTCTTTGTGATCGAAGATGTTACATATTTCCCTACCTTCCGCCATTGAATCCCGGGCCGTCATGCCTACCAGAGTTTCTGTCAAGAATTTCGCTAGGATTTGGCCTTCTACCACACTCTTGGGTATGTAGGTTATGCTGTAAGCTCCCATTTCTACTGCGTACTTTACTAGATTTCTGAACACTTCTGGTTTCTTCAGTACTTTCTTGATGGGTTGATCAGTGATTACTTTGACCGGATGAGCTTCAAGTATCTTCTCAATGTCCTGGACGAGTGTAACAAGGCTAAAGCCAACTTTTCAATTAGTGCATAGTTTCGTTTGGCTTCATGCAATGTCCGACATACATAATGCACTGGAACTTGCCTCCCATCTCTTTCCACAAGTAGCACCGCACTCATTGCGTCTTTTGTTGCCGCAAGGTATACATATAGATCTTCCTTTGGTTTGGGGGTTGTTAGGTAAGGAAGTTCCAAGATCACCTTTTTCATTTCTTGAAATGCTATATCGGCTCTCTCGGTCCACCGATATTCTTCTTTGTTTTCCTTGGCGATGTTCTTTAATGTTTTGATAAACGAGAGTGACTTTTCTGCTGATCAGGATAAGAAACGATTCAGGGCTGCAAGCTTTCCACTTAAACTTGCATTTCTTTGAGTGTTTTTTGGGATTGCATTTCTGCTATAGCCTTCGCCTTCTTTGGATTTGCCCTGATTCCTTCGGAAGTGACCATATATTAGAAAAACTTTCCTTCTTCTACTCCAAAGGAGCACTTTGTCGGATTGAGCTTCATGTTGATCTTTCGGAGGTTGTCAAATGTTTTGACTATATCTGCCAACATTTCTGCTTCATTTTTGCTCTTTATAACCATGTCATCCACATAGGCTTCACGATTCCTTCCGATTTGTGATTGAAATTCCGAGTTTACTAACCGTTGATACGTGGCTCCAACATATTTTTAATTCGAACGGCATTTTGGTGTAACAGTATGTCCCATGTTCAGTATAAAAGGCTATTTTTTCTTCATCCTCCTTCGCCATGTACACTTGGTGATACCCTTTATATGCGTCTAAAAAACACTTATATAGGAACCCCATGACTGACTCGATCTTCCAATCAATCTCCGGCAACAGATAATAACCTTTTGGGCAACACGAATTGATATTTTTAAAATCTATGCACATCCTCTAGCTGTAGTATGATTTTTTCACTAGGACCGGGTTAGAGATCCAGGTTGGGTATCGTACTGATTGGATGATTCCAGCCTTGAGCCGTTCCTCTACCTCTTTGGAAACAACTTGATTCTTCTCTGTTGACAACGTTCGCTTCTTCTGGGCTATCGGTATGTCATTAACGTTGGCATTCAACTTATGTTCTATGATTCGCTTGGGAACTCCGGTTATATCTGATGGTTGCCATGCAAACACGTCCTTATTGTCTTTCAATAGCGTCATCAGTTGTCTTCTGCATTCTTTGGAGAATTTTTTGCCAATAGTGACTACTTGCTCCAGAAAAGCTGCGTTGACCAAAACTTCTTCTATTCCATTCTTGTCTTTATCTTCCAAAGATTCTAGTGTTTCTGTGTCTTGGGATTTATCTGCCCTTGCTTCTTTCTCTAACATTTGCTTCTTTTCAAGCCTTCGACACTCCAATATGATAACATATTTTGTAACTAGTGTAGCTATGCCTCTTGGAGTAGGAAATTTCATCATTGAGTGAATTGTTGAAGGAAAAGCCCAGAGCTTCTTTATGCTTGAACGACCCAGTATGATATTGTAAGGTGATGGGGATCTCAAAACTGCGAACTTCATAGTTGCCCTTCAGAATAATCCTTCACCTCCGAAACATACATCAAGCTTTATCTTTCGCAATAGCTTGATGGACTCCCCCGAGAATCCTACCAAGGGCGTATTGGTTTCCTTCGATCAGGCTTTTATCAGAGAGCTCAAATTTTTGAAGCAGTTTTCGTACATAACTTCTACTGACGCTCCAACAGTGACATAAATTCTCAGTACTGTGTAGCCTTCTACTTCTGCTTCTACTATCAGTGCTTCATCAAAAACATCTTCAGATAAGATCAGATGGAATGATATAGGTGCATTCATCCATTCCTCTTCCTGATCCATTGCCTCTTGTTTTTTATCGCCTTCTCAGCTACGCATGGCGGTAATAATTTATCCTTTATCTGCATTGTTTCCTCTGGGAGGTTCTCTTCTTCTTTGTCTAACATCCTTTAGGAGATGATCCAGTTTTCCTGTTTCAAGGGTCGTTTTCAGCTGTTCTCTTAAGTGGTAGCAGTTGTCTGTGAGGTGTCCCTTTTCCCCATGATATTTCACCCTGAGGAAGTTCAGTGGTGTTGTATGCTTCTTTTGAACGTACAAAATCTTCCACCCTTATCATCATTTCCATTACCGTCTACGAAATTTGGTCAGAAAACCGTTTAGCAAATTCTGGACACTTGTTGCCATTTATGAAAAATGTATATCTGCATAACTTCTGGGACACTCGCGATATAACTGGCTTCATCCGTCCAATGTTCCTTAAAAGCCGGTAGATTTTCATTTGTTTATCAGATGATTTTGGTAATCTCCATCGGATCTTTCAGACATTTTCTTCGAAGAGTGAACCTTGTCAAGAACTGTTCTCGAAGGGTTTCCCAATCGTCGATGCTGTTGTTGGGTAGTCGGTCGAACCACTCTATTGCCGAACCATCTAACGTTTGTTGGAACATTCTGTCCTGCACTGGCATTTGCTGCTCCGTAAAATATGGTGATATGATCAATCGGATCAGTGGATTCATCATAGAGTTTTATGTTTGTCGGCATGACATGTTGGTCAAAAAAACTCTATAATTCTTTTGCTAAATGAGCATCTCAACGCTTTTTTGTATGTTTTTGCAGATCATCTACGAGCTCTTTTTTGGCATCGTCATTCTTTGGTTCCTTATCTACATCATCATCAAAGTCTATTTGTATCGGTTTGAGTGTGCTTCCGCCTTTAATGTTATGTTCTTTTATTAGGGCTTTCAGTGAGGTCATGTGACTTAAGATTTGTTCTTCTATGCTAGGTGGTTTGTCATTCTTGTTATCGTCCTTTCCACTCCCTTCGGGTTGGTCTTGGGGAGTTTCAAATGGAAGGCCCGCCATTCTTCAATTTTGGTAGATTGAATAACGGGTCCCACGGATGACGCCAATTTGTTGAAGTAAAAAACCGTACCTTACTCCAAACAAAGAGAAGGTTCCTCCGGACGATCTATGAGCAAGACCTTCAGATACCTACACAAAGAAAACACGCGTTAGCCTCGTCTTGGGTTTTATCCCAAGACCAAGCTCCGACGTGAGAGTAAGTTTCTAGAGAGAGAAAGTATATGTGTGTCTTAGTGAGAGAAAATCATACCATGTGAATAGTAAATGCTGAGCCTTTTATAGTTGGACTTTTCTTGTCCTCATCTGATGATCACGTGTGATGACCACGAAACTTTTAGGCGGCAAAATGTGATGCTTCATTTTTTGGGGTCTGTCCAAGCCAGTCTCTAGTTCCCAAACTTTATTCCTTATTCTTTTGATTTAGTGAACATCCGGAGCTCATAGCCTGTTCTAGACTTGGTGTGCTTCCTTTATTTGTGATTCGACGTGGGTCTTTCGGCTAGGGTGAATGGGTTTTAGCCGTTCGGCGATTAATATGTTTTACCCTTTTGTGCGGAACCTTTGGTATGACTTGTTCGGCCACATACACCAACAATATCGGATTCATTACTTTCATTTACCCAATAAGTTATGCTTGAGAAGTGAGCCTAGATCGCAAGTGCTGGATGCACCTTTGGTTAAGCACTAAAATCAGATGTAGTACTCAAGGCCCAACGGGCTGGCTAGAAATGTAGTGTGTATGTAAATAGTAAAATGTTGATATTGTATTACAATTAGTTCTGTAGTTTCTGGCTGAAGCATTAGGCATGTTACGGTTTCCATTGGTACTTTCTAACTATATTACATGCAGAGTTAGGTGGATGAACATCAGTTAGAAAGTTTATTTACAATGTATTCCGATAAGCATTGTACCCATTTATGCTTCTAATAAAGCTATTTGTTCCTCTTGTGGTTTATGTAAAGAGAAATGATTGAGATGTCTGAAGATGTGACTAACTTTATTCTTAAACATGCGTGACAAGTGACAACTATCTGTTAGTATGTGAAAAAGTGTGTCCTTAGCTGCAACTAATAGATTGTTGGTTTATGCATGAAATTAGGCACATAAATTAGGTCTCATAATCATTTCTCTTATTTAAATAGTGCATAAATAGTACATCAAGTATGCTAAGCTATATCTAATATAATCATTCGATTATCGAAGAATAACCATTCAAATACTTTTAATGTAACTTAATGTCATTAGTATTTTGTAACGGCAACTATAAACAAATGATACTAGGACACTATTTGTCCTCCAAAAGGCCGAAAGATCAATTTATTAATAAAAACTAACCAGTAACCATATATATTGATGGGAATATGCGCAATATGCCCAAAAGTAGTGTAATATTGTCCAACGTTGTTGCGGCAGTGTTTTTCATGCTAAAAAGCCAGAAATGTTATAATTTTGGTATTAGAGGTATACTTTATGCGCAGTATAAATTATACAGTAACTTTTAGGTGTGAGGAGAGTGGACATATGTCTCGGGTTGGTCTTGGGGAGTTTCAAGTGTGATGAGAGTGGACATATGTCTCGGGAATGTCCCAAGGGTGGTATTGGCGATGACAGAAGCTGTTATAAGTGTGACGAGAGTGGACATATGTCTTGGGAATGTCTCAAGGGTGGTGGAGGTGGCAGAAGCTGTTATAAGTGTGATGAGAGTGGACATATGTATCCGGAAAGGGTGGTAGTGGCGGTGGCAAAATACATATGTCTCGGGAATGTCCCAAGGGCGGTAGTGGCGGTGACAGAAGCTGTTATAAGTGTGACGAGAGTGGACATATGTCTCGGGAATGTCCCAAGGGTGGTGGTGGTGGCAGAAGCTGTTATAAGTGTGACGAGAGTGGACATATGTCTCGGGAATGTCCCAAGGGTGGTAGTGGTTGTAACAGAAGCAAGTGTGACGAGAGTAGACATATGTCTCGGGAATGTCCCAAGGGTTGTGGCGGTGACAGAAGCTGTTATAAGTGTGGCGAGAGTGGCCAAATTAGCGCCAAAATTTCCCACCAAAATATTGGCGCCAAAACTTCCTACCAAAAGCTAGCATATCTGCTCTATCCTCATAAACACATTATATACACTCTTATCATCAAAACCACTAAATCTCACAACCTCTTAACTTCACACCAATTTCATAACCTGAGATGCAGCGATATAATCCTTTTATGTGTTCTTGTGGAACAGGAAATATAAAACTAAGAACATCACATAAAGAAGATACCTTTGGATGGAAATATTATGCATGTCCTTTTTCGAAGATGAACAATCATACAATTATTATTTACCTAAATATACAAACAATCATATAATTTCCTTATTATTTAACAACCAAGAGAAAAAGATCATGGATGTGGATATTTTATATGGAAGAGTGAATTTGATGACCGGTTACGAGAAATCTCTTCTGCTTCAACATCTCAAGGTGATGGATCTGCACCAACAGAGTGCTCAAATTGTAATACCAAAGATCTTAGGATAAACATGCTGGAATCAAAAATACAGGTGCTAGAGACAAAAGTAAGGATGTTGGAGGCAAAACTTGAAATGACAAGGAACTCAAGACCACAACCACGCATGTCGACGACCGCAATACTCCGTAATCGTTAGGTGACATGGACAATCTTCATATATAGTAGTGTTGTTCTTGTTGTTGTTGTTGTTGTTGTTATTGTTGTTGGATGTTTATTGATTTTAATGTAATTTCGTATACTTTAATTAATGCTTGAATATTTATCGATTTGTAATATAATTCGTATGTATTTTACATATCCAAACACCCCTTTAAACCGACTCAATATGCTTGTAATGTAATCCGCTTTGTAATGTAATTCGTATATATATTTTACACTTGGTATTTGACATTAATCATCTACTTGTTAAATCCATATCCAAACACCCTTTAAACAATGGTATTTCAAATATGCAATTTTCCAACACTAAATTACATATGCATAAAGACCGGAATTGAAGGAAAAATATCACAATTAACAAACACGAAGACAAACCTTTACTCAAACGCAAGAGTTGTCAACCACATACATTTCATACAGACTCAAACGAAACTACTAGACAAGCAAATGAAACAACTCAAACGAAACAAGTCGACAAGCAAACGAAATAACTCAAACAAAACAACCCGACAAGCAAATGAAATACATGACATAGACCATAACAAACATAGCAGTTCATTGACTTTTCCTTTGCTAGAACCTTTTCCCACTTTGCTAGAACTCGCACCACTTTTCCCTCTCTTGCATTCTTTTGCTTGATGAAATTTTCAAACAAAGCTTCAAGATTTGTTATCCTCATTCCCGCTTCATCGAATTTTGCCTCCATTCTTTCACTATCGCTTGCCAATAACAGTTTGTAGTATGCTTTTTCCTCAACCATTTCGAATAATATCTCTCATCCACGGGCTAATGTTCTTATAAGAACCATATTCCTCAATAATTTCATCACCATATGTATTAAGAACTTCATCAAAGAGTGGTAGTTTGATAAAACCTTTGACCACTCCACTTCCGCGATAACCAACCATTGTTATATGTGTTTTGTGAGAATTGACGATTGGTTTATGTGTGCATTGTGTTGTATTGATGATGATTGGTTATATATAAGTAAGAAATTGGCGGGATAAAGTTGCAGTAAGGCAGGAAAAAACTCCCGACGACATGTCGTCGGTAACAAACTAGCGGGAAAAAATCTCGTCCAATTATTCTCTATTATTTACAAGCGAGGGAAGGCCAAATTTGGCATAAATACGTCCCGACGACATGTCGCCGGGATCTAAACACTAGTTACAAGGATTAACGCTAATCAAACTCTAAGCGGGATAATTTTTTTATTATATATATTCCCGACGACATGTCGTCAGTACCACTAGCGGTGGTTAATTCTCCTTACGACTATTCGCAATTATTGAGAGGCGGGGGAAAATTCAAATTTGACCAATATGTTGCCGACGACATGTCGTCGGTATAATTTGTTCATAAAAATTCAATGCACCGGAGGCTTGGTCAAGCGTTTTTTTTGTCGTTTAGTGTATATTGCCGACGACATTGTGTCGTCGGCAATATATGCGTAGCCTGTTCTCCTGTTTCTAGTAGTGAGAGTTGTATTTACCACTGTTATCAGTGTGCCTGGTCGATCCATACTTGTTGTGCACCACACATACTTCAATCTGAAACAGCTTCATATAATTTTTACTCTATTTATTTTGGGCCTTATGCATATGTGAATATAAAGTTTGGGGGTAATTACAAGGTTAGAGATCTCCACCCTCACCCTCTCTCGTTTGTTCAAGGGATTGAGAGCGATGGTCATGAACTCAATGTGGAGATGATGAAAATTTTAATTCAGTGCAATACGATATGATCTTAACATGTCAGAAATGCAAGTTTGTAATTCATTTAGATTGTTGTCGGCGCAAATGGGAGAATGATGAAATTGCTAAGATTTGATTCCATCCGTTGCTTTAATATAAAAGAGGACGCCACTCTATCAGCAGCAATCCCTTTTAATTATATGTGTAAGAAAATAAAACTGTATACACTATAGTCTCGTTGCTTGTAATATGACTTTTTTAGTATTTGAAATAAATATTACAGATTCAATGTTCCATGATCTCCTCAATTTATGGTTTCGAATTTGTGGGTTTCATGCTTATTCATGGGTTTGCTATAACTCGCTTTGCTATATATCATGGTTCTAAAAGGCTCGCAAATGCCTCATGCGTCCCCCAGAAGTCGTGAGGTTTGGTCATGCCGCCAAGCCACGCATTAAGCCGTCTTATGCCACATTTTTGTAAACTCAATATATATATAAAATATGATATGAATATATAAATATTTGAAGGATCTTGGTTTATCACATAAGTTAGGCGTTAGGGTAAAGGTTTAGAGAGAAAATGGGAGAGAATGGGAACCCTAGAGACAAAGAAAATGTATTATGAAGCTCCAACCCTTTTCCTTGGAGGCAAAGGGTATTTATAGGGTACAACCTTAGACGCCTCTAATAGGTCATGGATCGGGCATACAAGGGTAAAGACCCGTCTGTCCTCCACAAAGGTTACAAAGTAAACTAAATACTATCATAGACTTACTATGACTACGAGCTTAACGAGCATACATACTTGAGGTGACCGACACTTTAAGTCTTGGATTTATCAATCCTAACAATCTCCCCTAAGGAGGTCACCTCAACTTACAATGATTACAAACCGATATAACATTTCGTTGTTCTTGGTTTCTTTGATTAAGCACTTTTGTTCTTTAGCTCGTAGTCTTTGAATCATCATGTTCTGCATGTTTTGAGATATCTAGTGGAGGTCTTAAACTGATCCACGTGATGTTAGAGTATTTGAACCAGCATTGAGATTTTCAGCAACTGTAATTCTCTGACTCTTCCATTGTGGTGTTGATAGTATGTGATGTTGTGACATTTGGACCGACATGATCACATTACGGATCATGATATCATCTTATCGAGTAATGGAAGCTTTAGTTGATTCATGATATTTGCGGCGTAGCGAAGCATGAAGTGAAAATATCGAGTCAATGATGCTCTAATCATGATTTCTTCGAGATGAATGTGTTGAATGAGCATGCGGCTATGGATTGACCGCAACATTACGATCACCGCAAACGTAGGGCGCGCGCATACAACAATTAGCAATAAATCGCACGAAAGTGTCTTTGATCACTTTCATTGAATTGAGGTACATGGCCCACTTCCCGCTGATCAAGACAAATACCGCCTGTGATCGTGTATAATTCAAAGAATTTTCCTTGATGTGGTTTCGCAGCCTGCTCTAGCCGTTCTCAAACCGGAACATCTCAAAGAAGACAACACAGAGTGAGTGAACCAGCTAATAGAGATTCACTGATTGATGAAAAGAGATTTGAAGAACAATCGTGTATTGCTCAATAGAAATTGTTTTTTCAATACAACGAAGGTTTTAATGAAAATTAATTATCAATCATAAATCACCATTTGATTTGAAATATTAATACACAGTCGATGTGCTATGGAAAAGAACTTTTAAGCACAACGACTGGTTTTTCAAAGGTATCCTTCAATCCATTTCCTGGACCAAGGTTGATTCAAAAATGAATCGCCCCATTATTTCTATCCAGTTGTCACAAGCTTGATCTTTAGAAAAGATCTCACATGTCACCCACCAAGAGCTTGTTTAATGTTGACTCTAGAAGGATTTCCATCTTCATCGTGAATATTTAGCATATCACTCAGATGTTCTGGCAATACCACAAGGATAATGCGTAGGACTCATAAGATGTAATCTCCCTTTCCACATTGTGTGAAACAGAGAGTCTTCATAGACACTGTCCTAATGAGATTTATTGATGATCTCTTGGCTCTAAACTCAATTTGTGCGTATTTGGATCATGTATCGGAGACTAGGGAGAGGGTCTCCTTCTTCAATATCAACAATCTCTAAGAGAAGGTCGATAGATAATGTCGGTTCCCCGTGAGAATGAAACAAGTCCTTTAAAGAGGAACTTGAGTGGTTTGGGAATTTGAAGTGCGATCGTCACCGGGTCCATGACGTCTTGTCTTCAATACCGATGTTACCTTGGTAACCACCAAGAGTAAATGAATTGAACCCGGTTTACGCCTAAGGTTGAATAATTGAGGGCTATTTGTTTTCACCCTTTTCTCATTCAATTTTTTTCATTCTTTAACCCCTTCAATCTTACTGAGACATCATAGTTAGAATGTTAGGAATTAGAAATTCCAGTATTAAAGAGTCGGTCACCTCAGTATATGTAATCGTTAGAAAGCTCGTAGTCGTAGTTCTTTTAAGTTAAGTAGTAATTTAGTTAAGTAACACCGTGAGGACGGACGGGTCTTTACCCACCGATGCCCGATCCAGAAAGTGTGGCGAGTTATGTAAGACTATAAATACTCTCTACCTTCCAAGGTAGAGTTGAGCTCATAATAATATCTTTCACTTTCTCTCACTAAGTTCCCTAAACCTCTAACTTTCTCTCTAGAATTCCATCTATATGCTACTTTGTGTTATGGTTTGATGTATGTGAAAAGTTATATCTTACAATTGGTATCAAGAGCCATGGTTTGATCATATCTTGCACATCTTTGGATTTATAGTGGTTTTAGGTGGTTTTGAGTTTGAAAAGGTTTAGTGGTTTTGCATCATTTGGTTGATTTCGTGTGTTAAAGGTTGAATTTTGTTGGTACTTTTATGTTTAGAATCATCAAAAGTGTTTAGGTTTTCATTTGGTAAGCTTGAATCATCTTGGTTGGGTTGTTTTTGGATTGAAAAGTGATGTTTATATGGTTTTCATGGTAGCGAGTTAGTTCACGGATAAGTTTTCTTCAGAGCGACTTGCCTCACTAAATTGTAGCGAGTTACGATGTTAAATCTAGCGAGTTAGATCTAGCGACTTAAAGTACAAGTAGTGGACTCTCCACCACTGGTAGCGACTGTGGTAGCGATTTGGTCTCAGAGCGAGTTGCTCTTTAGCGACTTGCATTGTTGGCGACTTGAGTAGCTAATTGTCGCCAAAATTTGGTTAGCGACTTGGTTCGTAGCGAGTTACTACTTAGCGACTTGCTGCTCAGCTAGCGACTTGGGATTCTAGCGACTTGGCATTATCTCTGCTAATTTAGTTCCTAGCGACTTAGAGCTTTATCATCTAGCGACTTGAGTGATTGTTTACGGTTTTCTCTTGATTTAGTAAAATCCGTGAAAGAATCTATTTCCTGTTTAATCATTGAGTTATAAAATCCCGTATAACTGTTAACATGTCTACCAACGTCCCTACATCATCTCCACTGTTGCAGAGGATGTACAAGCACTGGTTCGATACTCGTCCCACCCATGCTTGACAGAATCGATTACGACTCTTGGGCTCAACGAATCGATTGTATTGCCTTGAAAGGAAAATGGTGTCAATATTCTCAAATCCATTGATGAAGGACCATATCGAGTTGAAACGACTAGAGACATACTTGATACTAATGAAGATGGTACTCCTATTTACGGAATGGATGGACCTAAGATGTATGATGAGCTTGATGATAAGGAGAAAAGAGATTTGATGCGATATCGGGGCTTCAAACATTGTTCTTCAAGGTCTTCCTAAAGACATCTACAAGTCGATCAATCATAACACCGAAGCAAAGCGGTTTGGGATAATGTTAAGATGCTTCTCTCGTGTTCGAACTAACTATGGAAGATGAGAATCCCAACTCTATGACTAATTTGAGCACTTCAAGATGAAACCAGATGAGAGTGTCTATGAGTACTATGTGAGATTTCATAAGTTAGTGAATGACATGAGGAACATCGAATGACTATGCCTAACATTCACTCAACTCAAAGTTTGTGAACAACATGAATCCCGAATGGCACAAGTTTGTCACAACCGTGAAGCTCACTAAAGGATTGAAGAATACAAACTATGAGCAACTCTATGCCTTCCTCCTTCGAATGAGAGACATGCTATGTTTGAAAAATTGATTCTCAATCGCTTTAAAACCAACCAGGAGAGACAAGTTCATCTAATGACTCAACATTTCTACTCAAACATTGGAATCACAACCAAAGCATCACAAGTCATACCCTTGGGTAATGGTAATCACAAACTCATTCCCGATCCTATGTTCAAACAAGTCGATGTTGATGCACGCGTGGTAACATCATTGATCAACTAGTTCTACTCATTAGTCAAAACATGAATTCTCTCCACAAACCAACAACAACCTCGAATCGCATCTAACCCACATAATCAAGCCACCGTTAAAGATGGAAGGATTGTGGTGCAACCAGCTCAGAAAGACAAGATGATCGGGGAAGGGGTGGTCTTTGGTAGAGGATATGTGGGCAATCGTAATCGAGGAAGGAATGGTAACCAAGGTCAAGCTAAGCCGATCAAATGCTATAACCGTGGTGGTGAGGACACATTGCAAGGAACCGCACATCTCCAAAGCGTCCATGTATCGCCGATTACTTCGAGATAAGATGTTCTTGCACAAGCTCGTGACAATGGTGCTGCGTTGGATGAAGAGGAATTGTTTCTTTCTTGCCGAGGGCAATGCCAAGACCTATGATGCGATGTGGATGAGCAACTATTCAGAGATAGGTCACAATCATCGAACGCCTTTCAAGTTCTCGATCGTGATGCATACGACTGATGTTGATGATGGACCCATCGCCACACAATCTTTATGGCTAGCATCTCTCCAATGGTTTCTCCCAAGATCTCTTCTTCACCACAAGTCGGCCCATCCAAGGACAAACTCATCTCGAGGTATTAAAACTATACGATGATGTTTGATGTGCAATGATGCATGACAAAGTACAATCAACTCAAACTATTGAATCAAATGTTGAAAATATGGGTAATAACAATATTGTCCCATACGATCAATACGTGAAACAAAGTGAAAGTGAAGTTGTACCAAATGATGCATCTTCGCAATCAACAATGAATATGTCTTTGATGAATACACTGCATGTGCTCCGATGATTCCATAATTTCGAACTAAATGCCTATAAGGAACGTGTTGCCATTTATGAACAACGTGCAAAATTTGAGTTGACCACCGTGAGCGGGAAATGGATGACCAAGTGCGTACGAATTAGAAAAAGTAATTTTAGAGAAGAAGTATTGAAACAAGAATTAAATTCCTTGCAAGAAAAACTTTCTAAAACCGCTAAGCAAAAACAAGAACTTCAAGAAAATGTGAAAATGCTTAAGCAAGAATTTAATGCAAAGGAATCAAAGCTCTTAAGAGATTTTTCTAATCAAAACTTTGAAAACAAACTTGAAAACAAGTTGTACATGCAAGGAAACACCATTCGATCGCTTTCACATGATCACGAAACATCGTGTCTTAAGCGATAAGCATAGCATTCCCTTGTAGAGGAACCAAATCCAAGTAATCAAAAGGCTAGAAATGCTCATAAGGTGCTTTATGATGGTAATGAAGTCCTTAAGCCTAGGCGTAAACCTAGTTGCGCCGAGTGCACCGAGGAAGATAAGAAATTAGATGAAGTCACTAGGGAGAAAATGAATAAGAAACTAAATGATCCTAAATGCAAAGAGAAGAAAGTGATTATCACTCCCCATGACTACAAGAAGGAAAACTGGATTTCCTTGAACAAGTTTAAGACTCGGACATTGTTGACTCCCGAACAAGTCTTCGAAAATGGATTTAGATAAGCGTAAAGTCGAAAATATTGTAGAAACAAACCCTCCTTCGGAAAATGCCTAGAGCGACTATGTATCCTCCTAATACACCAATGCATCTTGTACCTAGAACAATTGCCACTAAAAGCAAGACATTAATTAGCCAATACGTTATATTTCAACTATTTGTTGATTTTGAGAAAACTTGCAAGAAAAGGATCACACCCACCGGTATAACTCAAGGAGAAAGGGTTTTGAACAAATGAAAGAATGTTATTTAAGCGAGGTCATGCCTTTCTTTAAACTTCTAAAGGATCACTTTGAGAGTCTTAAAAGGGATAGAAACAGATATTAAGGAATGGAAAAGGAATTTGATGCAATAATAGTTGAAATTAATGACTATGAGCGTGCACTAAATATAATGAGATTGAGAGAAAGAACCCGCATACATTAAATGAGAATCTTATTATCGAATGTGTTGCTCAAGATGTCTTTTCATCGCTTCAAATTGCTCTATTAATGCTTCCAAATTTCATGAACTATCTGTGTCTCGAAAGTCTCCCATGATCGTGTCATTGAGCTTGAAAAACTAATTCTAAACTAAATGAGAAAATTGAACTGATGATCATGACAATTTGGTTAAACATTTTTCTAAACTAGAAGTTGAGTATTTTAATCTACAACTAAAATATCAACATCTCAAAGAAAATGTCAAAACTTCAAATATCAAGACATCTTCGATGCTCCGAGTTTGATGCGCTTTTCAAATTAACAAACGAGATGAATGATTCATGCTCGGTGTAACACGATCGAAAAGTTGAAAGCCCAAATCTCTCAATTAAAGGGTCAAACGAACAATATGACGGGCTTCCAAATACCTCCTTCTTTAGATTCTCGAATTCTCAAACGTTTCATCTTCAAAACCTAGTAAATGCTTTACAAAAGGAAAACGAAAGTTTTCTAGAAGAGAATGAAAAGGTTAAACGTCATTTCAATGAGTTGTTTGAATCAATTAAAGTCACTCGTAACAAAAACAACGAACAAATAACTTCATTGCAAAAGGAAATTGAGAATCAAGAGTCGTAAAAGGGAAAATGCCAATGATCAATGAGGAGAATGTTGTATCTAAGGTTCACTCGTAATAAATCGATTTATCTGTGACATATGTCCCCTTCACCTAAGGAACAACAAACTTGCCATTCAAACATATTTCTCATCCCTTAAGGATTGCTTAGAATGCCTGCGTGAGATTGTTGAAGAGGATAAGCTAGAGAAACCTCATGATAATGCAATTGGACATGCATGCTCATATGCCAAACGATCTCAAGAAGTCTTAGAATGCTTGATCACTATATGCCCAAAGACATTAGGTGAGAGAGTTAACCCTTTGATTCCATGCTCAATGCCGAAGGCCAAATATGATATGCACTCGATTCCCAATGTTTTGAATAAGAGCCGTAGTGTACCCTTGAGTAGTTCATTCTAGATCCGCAATGCTAGGAAAGAGAACTCAAATGTGCCTTCTAGAGTACTAATCTCAAGACATCTAGCTTTATGAAAGTAAACCGTAGTGCACTCGCATGTAGTTCAGATCCCAAGACATCTAAACAGTGGTGCAAGAGTAGTAAAACAAACTAATGTTCCCATTCCTCTACAGAGTAATCATGACATTAAAGGGAGCAGTCAAAGTCTCAAGACAATACAAGGAATGATAGGACCTCTCAAGCTAAGAATGTGCATCGGAAGAAAGTAGAAGAACAATCTAGGAACCTTAAGTTTGAATCGAATAAACGAATCGTGTTGATTCTAGTATTAGCCATAAGCGCATCGTAATTAATTCAATTCGATACTATTTGCAAAACTTGTACCGATGTTTGCTTGAATTCGCTTCTAATCATGGATGTGATGTCAATGCTTTGCCTAATGATGTTAATTGTCCAGCTAATATTGATAATGCTAAAATTCATGCTAAAAAGGCTAAAAGGCAAAAGCGAAAGAGAGTTAGAAAACAATGGAAACCCATGGAAGAACATTCAAGAGAATAGGCTTTTATTGGATACCGTTGGTCATAAGACTAATCGATAATGCCCACTAGAAAATGGATGCCCACCGGTAGAACTATTCTCTTAAGAAGTGGTCACACCGAACAGGACTAATACGACACTAGTATTGCATCTATTCCCAATGATTCCATTACCTCACCGTCTCGATATGAATGCTTCTATTTCGATGTGGGTGGTCCAAATGTTGCTACTAACCAAATGGAACCCATTCTTGCATGGGATCCCAATTATCCGCTTATCCATTCTTGTCTCGTGTTCAACCGCAGATCGCTCAAATCGCTCGTGGTACCGGACTCAGTCGCTCCAAGCATATGACCTGAGACCGTCACGCTCATGAACTTCGTGAGCAAATTCATCGGGATCATAGATTTGGTAATGATCATTTCGTGCTATTATGGGTTATGGAGATTATGTTGTTGGTGATAGTGTCATCTCCAGTGTATTATGTGGAAGGTTTAGGTCATAATGCTCTCTGCTGGTCAATTCGTGATTCTCGATCTAGAAGTAGCCTTCGTAAAACATACCGCTTCGTTAGAGATCTTAATGGTAAGGAACCGCTGAAAGGAACTCGTGGCTCAAACCTTTACACCATCTCTATCGATGACATGATGAGAGCTTCACCAATCTGCTTGTTATCAAAGGCTTCAAAACAAAGTCATGGTTATGGCATCGCCGTCTCAATCACTTGAACTTCGCACCATCAACGATCTTTCCGTAAAGGACTTAGTTGTAGGTTTACCTAGACTAAAATATGAAAAGGATCATCTTTGTTCAAGATGTCAATTGGGAAAAAGCAAGAAGTATGCCCATAAACCCAAACCTACTAACTCGTCACGTAAGTTCTTCATATGATTCATATGGATTTATGTGGACCAATGAGGGTGCGTAATATCTTTGGGAAGAAATATGTGTTAGTTGTGGTTGATGATTATTCTAGATTCACCGGGTCAAGTTCTTAAGGACAAAGGATGAAACTCCGACATCATCATCAAACTCATCAAACAAATGCAGTTAGACTAAACAAAACCGCCGAATTATCGTAATGCATAATGGAACCGAGTTTGTCAACAAACAACTTAGTGAATTCTATGAAAGCGTTGGAATCACCCATCAAAGAAGTGTTCCACTAACCCCTCAACGTAACGGTGTAGTTGAAAGACGAAATCGTACTTTGTTGAAGCCGCTAGAACAATGCCGATCTACTCAAAGGTTCCAATGTTTCTCCGGTCAAGCAATTGCCACCGCATGTTACACATAAAATCGCTCCTGATTCACACCATTCATGGAAAAACTCCATATGAACTTGTCCACAACAGAAACCTAATCTATCTTTCCTTCGTGTGTTTGGTGCCTTGTGCTATCCAACTAATGAGGTCAAGACTTGGGCAAACTTAGAGCTAAAGTCGACATTGGAGTATTTGTAGGATATGCACCAAACAAAAGGGATACCGAATCTACAACAAAAGAACCCGAAATATCATGGAAACAATTCACGTTACGCTTGATGAGTCGACCGTCAAATGGCTCCTGGACACTCCACCAGACCCGCACTTCAAAACAAATCCTATTGGTTCATCCCTTGTTCCAAACTCCTCTCAAGAAACGCCATATGTACCTCCATCTCAAGATGATGTAAAGAAATTGTTTGATCCAATGTTTGATGAACTGTATGAGTCTACTACTAATGAGGTGTCGATCCCTACAACGAGAGGATGCTCATATTCCAGTGAATGAAGTCAATCCATCGGTTTCAATATCTCGTAAGTCAAGAAGCACTGCTGCGATCCTTCGATCTCATCAACAAATCATCATTCTTCAAATGTACCGATAACGCCACACGCCGTTCGGGTCAAGGAAACTTCCTTTCTTCGAGCAAGTTTTATAACACCCTAGGCGTGAACCTAATCGTTTTAGTGTAGTAATTAGGTAAGCCACGGTATTGATATCGTTCTCTGTGGGAATAGGAATGCTAGTGAGAAGTTACTACGCTAAGGTTGAGGTTGAGGAAGATTATTTTTGTATTTTTATATTTTGTAGAAATGGAAAAGGTACGAATCTCGGTATTGATTTGGGGTTGGTATTGCTACCGATTACTCTACTATTATCTAATTATCTAAGCTAAGGTTGTGATAGTCTATGTCTAATTAATGTGTGCTCGTATGATAGTTTAAAGATGTGTTTACTTAGATTCTACTACTCCCTAGTTATCTCCTATTGAAGGTTGAATTGTCACGCCCTTATTCTTAATGCGTTGTGTTTTCTAAGGTTGTAAGGTGTGCATTCCTAACTCTTTGAAGTCACCTTAAGTGTAGTAAACAAAATCCACTAAGTCATTCATAAACTAACTTTGAGGTTATCTTTGGGTTTAGTAAACGAAATCCACTAAGTCATTCATAAACAATCAAAGATTTATCAAGTATTAGACACAACGATAGCCTAGTCGCACTCCTAAGCCAATTACAATTAAGATAAGAGACAACCTAACAATAATTAACAACTAGGTTTCATATATCTAAGCAAACACACAAATAAATTAGCTTGACATGGAGAACATGCAAGCATACACACAAATAATCAAAGACATAATTAAATTAATGAAGTAAATACTTATCTTGATGTATAATAGGGTTTAGAACCCTAAAATATCGCACAAGAAAGCCTTGGTTCGGTTTTAGGTTTTACCCAAAAGACTACACCCAAAACCGAAAAATTCGGATTCTATATATAAGATTACATCCGCGACGGCCACCTTATGTTTCGCGACGCCGCCGTGTCGCCGCCATTAGGGTTTCGCCTTGGCCACGTAAACCTTGCGACGGCGTCACCTTATGACCGTGACGCCGTCCCTTCACCGACGCCGCCTTGGCCGCATCTAGGCCGTCCGAGTAACGACGGCCTACCCTTTAGAACCCGACGTCGTCCCTTGAAAACATGAAATTTCGCTCGACCCGTCGCAGGTTTCCTTCCCGACGGCCGCAGATATGCAAAGGACGCCGTCGCCTTATGTTTCAAAGACTTTGAGTGTCTCGATTCGACTTTGGCCATTTTCTTCAGATATTCGCTTTTTCGTCCAAATAAGCATCATTCCAGATTTTGCCTTCAAGAGACCTAAAAGTGAAAAGGAACGATATTAAGCAATAACGGATATGTATGATCGAATAAGGGCTTAAATGACCCTTAAAAGGTACCTTTAAAACCTTATCAAATATCCCTACACTTGGTATTTGCTTGTCCTCAAGCAAATGTGCTTTTAGCCAATTAATTTATAAGTTGTGGTCATGAAGCATTCATTCAAAACGGTCCACAACACATATAAGCCCCAAGAAAAGTCATAACAAGCACGAATTACATACTAGCACCTCACATGGGGTGTTTGGATACTCACATCTCTCTCGGTGTATATATGAAATATAACAAATCGAAATGGAAGATAAACACTCATTAACCGGTCCTAGTACATAGATTACCATAGGCTTGAGAATAGATCAAACCTCCATCGCTTACGTAAGCACCTAGGAAAGACTATCAAAGAGGTCTTTTAAAGGGTTGTAACGTTAGGCTTACGGTAGGAAATAAGGGTTTGTGGGATAGGCTATTTAGTGGTGGTAAGTCAAAATCTCTATGTTAAATGCATATGAAGAATGGCGCTGCTAAGCCAAGACTCGACACTCTAAACTCTAGATAACTGAAATAAACAAACATAAATTTAAAGGATAGATGTAGGATGGTAGCCCGTATGTTTTTTTTTTTTTTTTTTTTTATCACTCTAATTTTTTTTTTTTTTTCTCTTTTCTATTTTTTTTTTTTTTTTTTTTTTTTTTTTTTTTTTTTTTTTATCATACACTTTTACTCTACCATCCTCTACGATAACATCAAAATACTAGGATTTATAGCATATCCCTACACTTGAGTTTTTATTATTCTAACACTAATTTGACCCGAATCGAAAAGATCAAAACACTTGGGTACATTATTACGCAAACAAAGGGAATTTGAATTTAACGCTCCTTCCCGTCATTTCATAAACTTTAACTTTTCCCATGAATCCCAATCATCCCAAAACTCAGATACAAAGGATATGACTCGACTTAGCAACTTATGCAAGCAACTAGATAATTGAACTAAGGGTTTGGGGTGATAATAAATAATTGCACTAAAAGTGAGTGCATAAGGGGTAGGCTAAGGCGATTTGGGTGTATATTTGGGGTGGGGTGTAAACAATGCTCTTCATTGATATTCCGAAAACCGAAACATCACGAGAACCGCGAAAAGGATAGGCTCGAGGGTTAACTAGGGTATCGTGTACTAAAGATGAGTACAAACAAAAGGTGTGGGGAATTACTCAACCGATGTGGAAGAAGTAATTATATTACGTGTATCAAACAAGGGTTTATCCTAATGCCTCTTATCATTTAGTTATTCCTAACTACACAAGTGTAGTCTCACTAGCGATCTCGGAATGCATCACAAAACAAGTTCTAGAATCTAATATACTACCGGTTCACACTCTAAGCATTAAAGATGAATGCTTTAATTCCTACTAATCTAAGGGCGATCCTCACATTTTGGGTGGAATTTGGGTGGTAAAGGGTTTTTGTGCTAGTCATATAACTTCCTATCCATGAGACGCTTTTGTTAAGACTAATGGCCCACTCTTATATGTCATGAAAAATTTTAAATTTGGTGCCAAAATTACCCTAACCGACATTTCTCATGGTTTATTACACAATCACAATTGACAAAGCAAATAGTCAAGGATAAGCATAGTTTCAAAGTTCCTGCTTTATTTTCCTCCCTACATTTAAACCGAACATTGTCCCCAATGTTCTCGAAGTATCAAAGTTATGATAAAAGAAGGTAATTAAAACGAAAGAAACTAATACTCCCCGATTAGCTCGGTAGATCCGTAAAGTGGTGGTTAAATTCTTTTCAAGAAGAATTATTGCGTGAAAAGCTCCTTCCCATCTTTGTAACTTCTTCTTGACAAACTAAACCCGCACACTTGAAGAAAACAAACGAAACCTTCGCGTAAAATCGGCGGTAATAATATATATAAGACTCGATTTAAACTAGGATATAATGCTTGTGGAATGAATGTTTACAAATTTCTAAGAAAATTAAGACCGAAAATTCCAAAATTTATAAGTAGCTCGAAAACGAGAAAAGTAATCGATGTTTTACTCCTTCCCGACGCCGTCAGTTGCAATCTCGACGTCGTTAGGTTATCCCGACAAAAACCGGTCTCATGATTTTCCGAAAAATTTCGGAAAATTTACATCTTTAGAATCTGGAAAATTTCTCGCAAAACATCCATTATGACTCGATACAAGCATTTGACTCGAACAAACAAACATATATATCTTTTAATTAATTGTTATTCTCATGTTTACGCTTCTTTTGAAAACGTGTAATCCTCCCTACACTTATCCCTTATGTAAAATACCTTTATATGTAATTAAGACGAGGTTAAAGACAAAATAAAGCATTTTACAAATTCAAACATGAGAATAAACAATTAATAAAAGATATACGACACAAAAATGAAAATGAAAACAAATACACATGGGTTGCCTCCCAAGAAGCGCTTGTTTTTGTTCGAGTCATGAGCCCGACTCTACCCTTATTTAACAGATAAAGGGAAGTTTTCCTACACTTAAGTTTAAGTGAGGGTGATAGTAGCAATATACACCCTTAGGGTGGAAATTTGCTACGTGAGGAGAGGGTGATGGGTGATTTATATGCTCAAAGGAGTGTGCTCCATTCATTATAACCTTACCTAAGTCTATTGGTGTAGCGGTGAATCAAATCTCCTCCTAAAATGGATCATCTTCTATCAACTTCAAAAGATTCTTAGTTAAGGATCCATCTTGACCTAATAAACCCGGTTTAAACCCATAATGTTTCTTGTTATCAACCATGAATGGGTGATATAAGTGTGTAAGGTCATGGGTTACTCCTATATTAGCTTCCACTCTACATGGCCTATAATCTACCACCTTTATCAAGCAACTACCCGGACTATCTATTTTGATGGGTGGATTGGGGCCTAATTCAATTCCAAGATTCACATCTAAAGACGGAACATTGGGTAAGGTTTTTGGTTGAGGCTCCGGTTCATCAAAATTAGGAACTTCCCTAGGACTAAGAGAGAGGTCATGACAATAATCATCTAAACCTACATTCTCTAGTGGCGTTTGGTCCAAAGGTTCTCTATCAATCGGGGCTCCTATAGTCTCTTCTACTTCTTCCGGGTAAGTTATAGGTGATGTGTGTTCCTCAAGTGATGGTAGGGCTTGGGTGGCTTGGAGTTTCCACCTTTTTCTCCATTATATCTAGATCTCCTAAATGTTTGAAATCTATCCCACACATGCAACTAGGTATTTTAGCTTCAAGCATCTCACAATCTTGTTTGGGTTTAGGTTTCATGTTCTTAAAAACTAGGTCTTTTGATCATGATGCCTAAGGTTAGATAAATCCTTCTTATCCATTTCCTCAAGTTGTAACAACAAAGGTTTATGCATAGGAGGCTTTTCCAAAAATTCTAAAGATGGTGTCACTAAAAGGAGTTGATCTTGACAACGATCGTTGAATAGAAGCTACACAAACACAAAATATATCAAATCCATCCAATCTTACACCCTTGTTCTTTTGGATATCTTTAAGATCACTCACAAATTTATCGTAACAATAAAAACTAAACCAATCAAAAATTCAATTGTTCCTCATTTGTTAATGATTCAAATGCAACTTCACTTGCCATAGCGACAAATGAAAAGGGTTTTACGAACACAAACACAAAGAAGGGATAGACTACAAGGAAGCTAATAGAAAGAAAAATTTACTTGATAGGAATCACAAAGAACCTAAACGAGGTGGACTACTAACTAGCTATTCTATTCCCCAGCATGCGCCAAAACTTGATAACGCCACACGCTGCTCGGGGTCAAGGAAACTTCCTTTCTTCGAGCAAGTTTTATAACACCCTAGGCGATGAACCTAATCGTTGTAGTGTAGTAATTAGGTGCCACGGTATTGATATCGCTCTCTGGGGAATAGGAATGCTAGTGAGAAGTTACTACGCTAAGGTTGAGGTTGAGGAAGATTATTTTTGTATTTTTATATTTTTGTAGAAATGGAAAAGGTACGAATCTCGGGTATTGGATTTGGGGGTTGGTATTGCTACCGATTACTCTACTATTATCTAATTATCTAAGCTAAGGTTGTGATAGTCTATGTCTAATTAATGTGTGCTCGTATGATAGTTTAAAGATGTGTTTACTTAGATTCTACTACTCCCTAGTTATCTCCTATTGAAGGTTGAATTGTCACGTCCTTATTCTTAATGCGTTGTGTTTTCTAAGGTTGTAAGGTGTGCATTCCCTAACTCTTTGAAGTCACCTTTAAGTGTAGTAAACAAAATCCACTAAGTCATTCATAAACTAACTTTGAGGTTATCTTTGGGTTTAGTAAACGAAACCACTAAGTCATTCATAAACAATCAAAGATTTATCAAGTATTAGACACAACGATAGCCTAGTCGCACTCCTAAGCCAATTACAATTAAGATAAGAGACAACCTAACAATAATTAACAACTAGGTTTCAGATATCTAAGCAAACACACAAATAAATTAGCTTGACATGGAGAACATGCAAGCATACACACAAATAATCAAAGACATAATTAAATTAATGAAGTAAATACTTATCTTGATGTATAATAGGGTTTAGAACCCTAAAATATCGCACAAGAAAGCCTTGGTTCGGTTTTAGGTTTTACCCAAAAGACTACACCCAAAACCGAAAAATTGGATTCTATATATAAGATTACATCCGCGACGGCCACCTTATGTTTCGTGACGCCGTGTCGCCGCCATTAGGGTTTCGCCTTGGCCACGAACCTTGCGACGGCGCCACCTTATGATTGTGACGCCGTCCCTTCACCTCGACGCCGCCTTGGCCGCATCTAGGCCGCCCGAGTAACGACGGCCTACTCCTTTAGAACCCGACGTCGTCCTTGAAAACATGAAATTTCGCCCGACCCGTCGCAAAATTCCTTCCCGACGGCGTCAGCAGATATGCAGATGACGCCGCTTTATGTTTCAAAGACTTTGAGTGTCTCGATTCGACTTTGGCCATTTTCTTCAGATATTAGCGCCTTTTCATTCAAATAAGCATCATTCCAAGATTTTGCCTTCAAGAGACCTAAAAGTGAAAAGGAACGATATTAAGCAATAACGGATACGTGATCGAAGTGATCGAATAAGGGCTTAAATGACCCCTTAAAAGGTACCTTTAAAACCTTATCATGTACATCATGGAAATGTTTCGCATCAATGATGAAGTTAATCCCTTTCATTCACTCTCAAGATGCTCCATTTGAAAACATATTTGCTACTCCCGAATCATCATCATCATCGAACCATCTTCTTGTGAGACATCGACTCGACTACTTCGGCCTCAACAAATGCCACATGAACACCTCGTAAAATGGACTCACGATCATCCATTAGACAACATCATTGGAAATCCTCTCGTCTCAGATCAACCCGGAAGCAACTCGCAACCGATGCCTTATGGTGCTTCTTCAACTCCGTACTATCTAAGATCGAACCAAAAGATGTTAAACCGCTATGAATGAAGATAGCTAGTTCAATGCTATGCAAGATGAAATTCATGAGTTTGATCGCCTTGATGTATGGGAGTTAGTACCGCTCCAGATCGTGCTATGATTATAGCTCTAAATGGATCTTCAAAGTAAAACTTGATGAGCATGGTGATGTGTTGAAGAACAAGGCACGATTAGTTGCTAAAGGATATCGTCAAGAGGAGGGTATAGACTTTGAAGAATCTTTGCTCCAGCTTGCTCGAATCGAGGCAATCGTAATCTTTCTCGCTAATCTTACTAGTAAGAACACGGTGGTATATCGATGGATGTAAAGACGGCATTTCTAAACGGAGATCTTAAAGAAGTCGCTCACGCCACCCAACCTCAAGGATTTGTGAATCAAGAGCATCCTACCACGCTTATCGCTTGAAGAAGGCTCTTTACGGTTTAAAGCAAGCTCCAAGGGCATGGTATGATACACTATCATAGTTTCTTCTATCAACCGGATTCATCAAAGGAGCAGCTGATCCTACATTGTTCACCGTGAAGTCGTGCAAACATTTGATTCATGTTCAAATTTATGTTGATGATATTATTTTGCCTCGATGACCCAATGGAATGTGATCGTTTTCAAATGAAATGAGTTCAAAGTTTCAAATGTCAATGATGGGACAAATGTCATTTTCTTGGGATTACAAATTTCTCAAAGTCCCGAGGCATTTTCATAAATCAATCTAAATATGCAATGAGATTTTAAAGAAATTTGGATTTGATTCAGTGACCTGTTGACACCCCCATGATTGACCGAACCAAACTAGATGAGGACCTCTCGTGGATCATGATTGACCAAACTAAATATCGGAGTATGATTGGATCCCCGATGTATCTCACCGCTAGTAGACCGACATCTTGTTCTCTGTGTGCATGTGTGCTAGATACCGTGCTAAGCCTACTAAAAGCACCTTGAAGCGCTTAAACGGGTCTTTCGGTATTCCAAGGAACCATCAATATGGGACTATGGTACCAAGGACCCCGTATGTCACTAACGGCCTATGCAGATGCCGATCATGCAGTTGTCAAGATACACGTCAAGCACGCCCGAGGTGCTCGGTTCTGGTGATAAGCTTGTGAGTCGGTCTTCAAAGAAGCAAATGAGCACTTCTATTTCTCTACTGAGGTCGAATACATAGCCATGTCATCTTGTTGTGCTCAAATCTTATGGATGAGATCTCAATTATCCGACTATGGCTTTGAATTCAACAAAATCCTCTCGCATCGTGATAATAAAGTGCTATTGCTCTCTCATGCAACAACGCTCAACACTCAAGAGCAAAGCATATCGACATTCGACATCATTTCATCGTGAACATGTGGAAAAGGTGGTGGAACTATATTTTGTGAGGTCTCGAATATCAATTAGCGGACATCTTCACCAAAGCTCTTCCAAGAGAACGTTTGAGTTTATTCTTCCACGCCTTGGTTTGAAAAGCCTTCAACCGAACTCTCAAACGCCTTCGTGAGGAAGACGAGGAGTAAAGGTCTTTCTTCATCTATCTCTTGTACATATATATTTGAAAACAAAATACAAAATTATAAAACCTTCAAAATCAAATAGAAAATTATAAAACTTTCAAAATCCATAAAATCAAAATTCAAAATCTTCAAAAAAAAAAAATATTGTCATTTTGTCATGTTTTTCACGGTTCGATAATATCTACGGTTTTTGTGCTGTCATTCAAAGAATGACACGGACTTTAGATGTTGTTCAATTTTTAAAAAAAAAAAAAAAAATATATATATATATATATATATATTGGGAGAAAGAGAAATGGTTTATTGTCATCTTCAGCAATAACCCGGTTTTAAAGAAAGAACAGAGCCATGTTTTACCATGTTTTCAAATCCTATGCTCGATTCTATAAACTCTATCTGTGAAACTAAATGCTTTGAAAAATAACTCAATCTCTATTTTTGATAATCATCGTGACTTATTTGTCAAAATTATCTCTCAATCAACAACCTACGTCATTGATTGAGGGGAGAATGATTTCAATTAAATTAAAAGTTATTTGGCATTAAATTGTTTTCAAAAGATATACATGCATGTTTTATAAATGGAGTTTAAAGTCTTAAAATCCGATCCTTATCGCTTCAAACGCTTTCACAATCATGTCACAATTCTCCTTAAAAGCTTTCAAAATCAATTTAAATCTATCGAGATCACAAATCTCAAATGCTTTGATAATTGTGATCGGGAGAATGTGATTTAAATTGATTTAAACCGATAATTGGCAAATGGTGTTATAAGAATGTACATGTCATCCTTCCCACATGTGACAAACGATTTCAAATTTTCATGCACATGTTGAGGGGAGCATCTATCTTAAACCTTTGATTTGAAACGTGATCATTCATCCTATGTGCAGTTCCTCTAGTATGTGCAAAACTCTTTTGAAACCTCGAGGCACATATTGAGGGGAGCAAATTAATGGAAACCTCATCCTTCCCTAAATGCTATATCTACTTGATCCATTGAGGAAGTGATGTTGATATCTTTAGAAAATGGTAATCAAAAGAAGTTAATTCTTTCTCTTGCCTCCGTGTGCAAAACATTTTCAATACTTGATGCACATGTTGAGGGGAGTTCTCGTTTAAAATATCAAAACAATTCGGTACAAAATGCTTTGATAATATATCACAGTATCCGAATTGATTTTCAAATGGTTTTCAATTGGATCCAATGGCGGATGAACAATACCAAATAGACCGACCAACTTTACTTTATGTACGGTGATATAAGGATGATAAGGTTAGGTATTGGTTCCCATGATCCGCCTGAATCCGGAGGGATCTACCAGGACAATCCACTAGTTAGTGTAAGTCCTTAGGTATGATGATAAAAGGAGAAAAATGAGATAAGGAAGAGTGCGGACTAAGACCGAGCTAGTAATCGAATAAACCCAACAAGGTTCTAGCTATGAAGTCTCGGTAAGCAATCAAGGGTTGAAGAATTAAAAGAATTGAATGAGAAAGGGTGAAAACAAATAGCCTCCATTTATTCAACCTTAGGGCGTAAACCGGGTTCACTTCATATACTATCGATGGTAACATCGGTATTGAAGACAAGACGTCATGGACCCAAAGGACGCACCGCACTTCAACTTTCCAAACCACTCAAGTTCCTCTTAAAAGGGCTTGTTTCATTCTCACGGGAACCAACATTATCTATCGACTTTCTCTTAGAGATGGTTGATATCAAGAAGGAGACCTCTCCTAGTCTCCGTTATAGGATCCAAATATGCACAAATTGAGTCTAGAGCCACGAGATCATCAATAAATCTCATTAGGACACTTTCAATGAAGACTCTGCTTCACACAATGTGGAAAGAGAGATTATATCTTGAGTCCCACGATTATCCTTGTGGTATTGCCGTAACATCCGAGTGATGTGTTTACATATTCACAATGAAGATGGAAAGCCTTCTGAGCCTACATCAAACAAGCTCCTGGTAGGTGGCATGTGAGATCTATATTATAGATCAACCATGTGACAACCGAATGAAACAATGGGGCGATTCAATCTCTTGAATCAATCTCGGTTCAAGTTATGGATTGACGGATACCTTTGAAAACCGCCTTTGTGCTTATAAACTCTTTCATTAGCACATCGACCGTGTACTCATTTTTCAAACCAAAGGTATTTTATGATTGATAATTGATTCTCAATAAAACCTTCGTTGTATTGCAAAACAATTTCTATTGAGCAATACACGATTGTGTTTTTAAATCTCTTTTCATCAATCGGTGGAATTAAAATTACCGTTCACTCACTCCGTGTTGTCTTCTTTGAGATGTTCCGGTTTGAGAACAGCTAGAACAAATGCGAAACCCTCGTCAAGGAGATTCTTAGGAATCCTACCGATCACAGCAAGACTTGTATCGATCAACGGGAACCGTGGGCCGTGTACCTCAATTCAACGAAGTGATCAAAGACACTTTCGTGCGATTTGTTGCTAATCACAGTTGTATGCGTGTACGCCCGACGCTTGCAAATGATCGAATGAAGCGGTCAATCCACGTACCGCATGCTCACTTAACACATTCATCTCAAAAGAAATCATGATTAGTGCATCAATGACTCGATATTTTCACTCCATGCTTCGCTACCGCCAATATCATGAATCAACTAAAGCTTCCGCTACTCGATGAGAAGATATCATGATCCGTAATGTGAGCATGTCGGTCCCAATGTCACAACATCACAAAATACCAACACCACAAAGGATGTCTCGAGATTGTTGATAGTCGATGATCTCAAATGATGGCTCAAAATTATCATCACGTGGATCAAGAAAGACCTCCACTTGAATAACCAAACATGCATTGTGAAGAATCAATGACTACGAGTTTAAGTGCAAAGAACTACATCAAGAATGCAAGATCAAGTGTTAATGTAATATCTATTTGTATTCTATGTAATTTTGGTACGTGATTGAGGCGACCTCCTTGGGGAGATTGTTAGGAATTAGAAATTCCAAGATAAAGAGTCGGTCACCTCAAGTATATGTAATCGTTAGAAAGCTCGTAGTCGTAGTTCTTTTAAGTTAAGTAGTAATTTAGTTAAGTAACACCGTGGAGGACTGACGGTCTTTACCCACCGTATGCCCGATCCACACCCAAAGTGTGGCGAGTTATGTAAGACTATAAATACTCTCTACCTTCCAAGGTAGAGTCGAGCTCATAATAATATCTTTCACTTTCTCTCACTAAGTTCCCTAAACCTCTAACTTTCTCTAGAATTCCATCTATATGCTACTTTGTGTTATGGTTTGATGTGTATGTGAAAAGTTATATCTTACATAGAACCTTGTTGGGTTTATTCCAAGACTAGCTCGGCCATCCGCACTCTTCCCATATCTCAATTTTTCTCCTTTTATCATCATACCTAAGGACTTCTACACTAACTAGTGGATTGTCCCTCGGTAGATCCCTCCGGATTCGGGCGGATCATAGGAACAAATACCTAACCTTATCATCCTTATATCACCATACATAAAGTAAAGTTGGTTGGTCTATTTGGTATTGTTCATCCGCCATTGGAATCAATTGAAAACCATTTGAAAATCAATCCGGATACTTAAGATATATTATCAAAGCATTTTGTACCTGAATTTTTTGATATTTTTAGAACAAGAGCTCCCCTCAACATGTGCATCAAGTAATTGAAATCGTTTTGCACACGGAGGCAAGAGAAAGAATTAGCTTCTTTGATTACCATTTTCTAAAGATATCAACATCACTTCCTAATCAAATCAAGTAGATAAAGCATTTTAGGAATGATGAGGTTTTCATAAGTTTGCTCCCCCTCAATATGTGCCTTGAGGTATGAAAGAGTTTTGCACATACAAGAGGGAACATGCACATTGATATAAATTGATCACGTTTCAGATCTTTGTGGTTTAAGATAGATGCTCCCCCTCAACATGTGCATGGAAAATTTGAAATCGTTTGGCACATGTGGGAAGGAGAGCTTGTACATCCTTATAAAACCATTTACCGAATTATTATTTTAAATCCAATTTAAATCACAAATTCTCCCCCGATCACAATTATAAAATCATTTGAGATTTGTGATCTCTTGAAGATTTAAATTGATTTTGAAAGCTTTTGAGGAGAATTGTGACTTGATTATGAAAGCGTTTTAACTGATAAGGATCGGATTTTAAGACTTTAAACTTCATTGATTAAACATGCATGAATATCTTTTTGAAAACAATTGAATGACAAATAACCTTTTAATTTAATTGAAATCATTCTCCCCCTCAATCAATGACATAGGTTGTTGATTGAGAGATAGATATTTTGACAAATAAGTCCAGATGATTTTCAAACTTGAGTCCGAGTTATTTTACAAAGCAATTAGTTTTCATTAGATAGCGAGATAAATGTTTATAGAATCGAGCAAGATATTTGAAAACATGATAAAGCAAGGCTCGTTCTTTCTTTGAAAAGCGGGTTACCGTCTCGAAATGACAATAAACCAACATTTTTCTCCATCTCTTTTTTTTTTTTTTTTTAAATTAACTTCATCTAGAGACCCGTGCCATTCTTTGAGTGACATCTCAAAGTCCGTAGATGTTATCGAACAGACAAGAAAAAAAACATGATAAATAAACAATATTTTTGAAGATTTTCAAGATTTTCTGATTTTTATGGATTTTGAAAAGTTTTATATTTTTCTATTTTTGTTTTGATGGTTTTATATTTTTGTATTTGGTTTTTGAAAAGATATATACAAGAAAAGATAGAGTCGAACACCTTTACTCCTCGACGTCTTCCTGAAGACGTTTGAGCGTTTCTGGTTGAAGGCTTTTTAAGCCTAGTCGTGGAAGAATAAACTCAAAGCGTTCTCGAGAAAGAGCTTTGGTGAAGATGTCTCGCTAGTTGATATTCATTCCTTACGGTATAGTTCAACCACACCATTTTCAACTTGTTCCCGATGAAGTGATGTCGAATGTCGATGTGCTTTGCTCTAGAGTGTTGAACATTGTTGCAAAGAGAGCAATGGCACTTTTGTTATCACAATACATAGGAACTTTGTTGAATACAAAGCCATAGTCGATAATTGGGATCTCATCTATAGGATTTGAGCACAACACGATGACATGGCTATGTATTCATCCTCTGAGAGGATATGGAAGTGCTCATTGTTTCTTTGAAGACCACTTACAAGCTTGTCACCTAAAATTGAACACCACCGACGTGCTTGACGTGTATCTTGACATCCTGCATGGCCAAGATCGCATAGGCCGTTAGAGACATACCGAATCCTTCTGATACCAAAGTCCCATGTTAATGGTTCCTTGAGATACCGGGAAGACCCGCTTAACCGCTTCAAGGTGCTTTTGGTAGGCTTAGCACGGTATCTAGCACACATGCATACAACGAACAAAATGTCTGGTCTGCTGGTCGAGGTACATCGTGATCCAATCATACTACGATATTTCATTTGATCTACTATGATCCCCGAGTGGTCCTCATCCGCTTTGTATGCTCCACCATAGGAGTGTCAACAGGTCACTAGAGGTAAATCCAAATTTCTTTAAGATTTCATTAGCGTATTAAGATTGATTTATAAAATGCCTCGGGACTTTGTGAAATTTGTAATCCCAAGAAAATGACATTTGTCCCATCATTGACATTTGAAATTTGGAGCCCATCTCCATAGAAAACGGTCATATTCATTTGGGTCGGTCGAGGCAAAATAATATCATCAACATAGATTTGAAATGTTTGCTCGACTTTACGGTGAACAATGTTGGATCAATCGCTCCTTTCTTTGAATCCGTGGATAGAAGAAACTTTGATAGCGTATCATACCATGCCCTTGGAGCTTGTTTCAAACCGTAGCGGGCCTTTTTCAAGCGATAGACATGAGTAGGATGCTCAGATTCACAAAACCTTCGGTTGATTGACGATACGACTTCTTTAAGATCTCCGTTGAGAAAAGCCATCTTTACATCCATCCGATCGACAATCATATTCTTACTTGCAAGATTAGCCAGAATATTCGATTGCTTCGATGCGTGCAACAGAGCAAAAGATTCCTCAAAGTCGATACCTTCTTCTTGACGATAACCTTTAGCAACTAACCGTGCCTTATTTTTCGAACATCACCGTGCTCATCAAGCTTCACTTTGAAGATCCACTGAGAGCAATGATCATTGCACAATATGGAACGGTACTAATTCCCATACATCTAGACGATCGAACTCATGAATTTCTTCTTGCATTGCAAGAAACAAGTTGTCCTTAGACATTGCGCTTTAACATCTTTTGGTTCGATCTTGGAGAGTACAGAGTTGAAGAAGCACCATAAGGCATCGAGAGCTAATTGTTTTCGAGTTGATACGAACGAGAAGGATTCCCAATGATGTTATCCAATGGATGGTCATGTGTCCATTTTCTAAGGTGTTCGTGTGGTTGTTGTTGAAGGACCGATGTAGCGTAGTTTATATCCCTTGATGAAGATGGTTCGGTGTTGGTTCGAGGCGAAGATGTTTTCAAATGGAGCATCTTCGGGAGTAGCAAAGGATTAACTTCATCATTAGTGCCAGAGACAATTTCATGATGTACATTCGATGATTGATGATTTGCAGATGAGACAGAGTGATCAGCAGCAGGCGCTTCTTGACTTAATGATATTGAAACCGAAGGGTTGACTTCATTGACCTGGATATGAGCAGCCTCTGATGTTGAACTTGACAGATCATTGGTACTTGACTCATAAAGTTCATCAAACATTGGATCAAACAATTTCTTTAAATCATCTTCAGATGGAGGTACATATGGAGTTACTGGAGAGGGAATTGGTACAAGGGATGAACCAATTGGACTGTTTTAAAGTGTGGGTCCAGAACCGGATTGTCCTGGAGCCATTTGACCGGTCAGCTCATCAAACGTAACGTGAATTGTTTCCATGATATTTCGGGTTCTCTTGTTGTAGATTCTCAGAACCTTCTTGTTTGGTGCATAACCAACAAAAACTCCAATATCTCGCTTTTGCTCTTAATTTTCCTAAGACTTAACCGTCATTCGTTGGATAGCACAAGGCACCAAACACACGAAGGTAGGAGATATCAGTTTTCGCTTATGAACTAGTTCATATGGAGTTTTTCCATGAGAGGTGTGTATAAGGGAACGATTTTGGGTGTAGCAAGCGGTGGCAATGGCTTCACCCATAGAAACATTGGAACCTTTGAATAAATTAGCATTGTTCTTGCGGCTTCCACAAGAGTTCGATTTAGTCTTTCAACTACACCGCTCATAAGGAGTTCGTGGAACACTTCTTTGATGACCGATTCCAATACTTTCATAAAATTGACTTAAGTCTTTGTTAACGAACTTCGGTGCCATTGTCGGTTCGAATAATTCTAACCGTGTTGTTAAGACGAACACAAGTTGCTTGATAAGTTTGATGATGACAAATGAGTTTCATCCTTAATCCTCAAAACTTTACCAGTAAATCTAGAATAGTCATCAACAACGACTAAAATATATTTCTTCCCATTAATCGTTTGCACTCTCATTGGTCCGCACAATCCATATGAAGGGTATGAAGGACTTCCATTACGAGTTTGTGGGTTTTGGTTTGTGGGCATATTTCGTGCTTTTTCCCAATTGGCGGTCGAACAAAGATGATCTTTTTCATACTTTAATCTAGGTAAGCCTCTGACAAGATCCTTTCTGGCAAGGTTATTGATGGTGCCGAAGTTCAAGTGATTGAGACGACGATGCCATAACCATGACTTTGTTTTTGAAGCCTTTGACAACAAGCAGATTGGAGAGGACTTCATCATGTCTTCGAGAGAGATGGTGTATAGGTTTGAACCACGAGTTCCTCTTAACAATTCGACATCATCAAGTTCTCTAACGAAACAAGTATGTTTTCTAAAATCCACTTCAAGATTGGAATCACATAATTGACCAACAGAGAACAAGTTATGCCCAAGACCTTCCACATAGTATACCCGGGAAATTACACTATCTCCAACCACATAATCTCCATAACCCATAATAGCTCCAAAATGGTCATTTTCGAATCTAACTGTCCCGATGAATTTGCTCACAAAGTTCATGAGCATGACCGTCTCCAAATATATGCTTGGAACAAATGAGTCCGGTACCACGTAAGCGATTTGAACGATCTGCAGCTGAACACGCATAAGAATGGATAATCGGATAATTGGGATCCCCATGTAAGAATGGGTTCCATTTTGTTAGTAATGATGATTGGGACACCCACATCGTAAATATAAGCAATAGAATCATTAGGAATGGATGCAAAGGTCTTGGTGTCTCAGATTTGACCTATTCAAAGTATGTTCACTTCTTAAGGAAATAGTTCTACCAAGAGGGCATCCATTTTCTAGTGGGCATTGTCTCGATTAACCTTATGGCTAACGGTATCCATTGATAACCTATCTTACTAAATGTTCTTCCCGGGCTTCCACTGCTTTTCTAACTTTCTTTAGTCTTTGCCTTTTGCCTTCTTAGCATGATATTTTGCTTTAACAATGTTAATCGGAGATTTGATGCTTTAGATAAAACATTCACACTACATTCATGATTAGTAATGTAATTCAAGCGATATCATTACACGGTTTGCAAATAGTAATGTAATTGAATTAATTACAAGACGCCTATGGCAAATACTAGAATCAACACGATTCGCTTTATTCGGCTCAAACTTAAAGTTCCTAGGTTGGTCTTTTACTCTTCCAATGCACATTCTTAGCTTGCAGGTCCTATCATTCCTTGTATTGTCTTGAGACTTTGACCGCTCGCTTTAATGTCACCGACACTCTGTAGAGGAATGGGAACATTAGTTGGTTTTGCTACTTTTGCATTTCTGCTTAGATGTATTGGGTTCTCGAACTACTTGAAGGCATACTAGAGTTCATATTCATGGTATTGGGCATTGAATGAGTTGTATGCTTGGCACTAGGCATAGAACAGGGTATCAAGGGATTGACTTGCTCACCTAAGGTTTTGGGGCATATTGTAATTAAGCTTTCTAGAAGTTCTTGAGATCGTTTGGCATATAAGCATGCATGGCCAATTGCATTATCAAGCGGTTTCTCTAACTTATCCTCTTCTACAATCTCACGGAGACATTCTAGGCTGTCCTTAAGGTATGAGAAATATGTTTGAATAGCAAGTTTGTTGTTCCTAAGATAAGGAGGAACATATTTCACAACAAAGCATATTTATTACGTACATGCACCTTTGAAGCACCATTCTCCCATTAGTCATTGGCATTTTCCCTTTTACCGACTCTTCAGATTCTCAATTTCCTTTGCAAGGAAGTTATTTTTCATTATTTTTGTTACGAGTGACTTTTATTGACTCAAATAACTCATTGAAATGACGTTTAATCTTTTCATTTTCTTCAAGAAAACTCTCATTTTCCTTTGTAAAGCATTAACCAAGTTTTGAAGATGAAAATTTTGAGAGTTCGAAAATCTAAAGGAGGAGGCATTCGGGAGCCACCACATTGTTCATTTCACCCTTTAATTGAGAGATTTGGGCTTTCAACTTTCTCGATCGTGTTACAATGAGCTTGAATCTGCTCATCACGCTTGTTAATTTGAAAACCGCATCAAACTCGAGCATCCGAGGATGTCTTGATATTTGAAGTTTTGACATTTTCTTTAAGATGTTGATATTTTAGTTGTAAATTAAAATGCTCAACCTCTAGTTTAGAAAAATGTTTAACCAAATTGTCGTGATCATCCAGTTCAATTTTCTCATTTAGTTTAGAATTAGTTTTTCAAGCTCAATGACACGATCATGGGAGACTTTCGAGCAATGATATATTTCATGAAATTGAGAAGCATTAATGGAACAATTTGTAGCAAAGTAAAACACATCTTGAGCAATACATTGAAATAATATTCTCATTCAAGGTATGCAAGTTCTTCCTCTCAATCTCATTATATTTTAGTTCTCGCCATAGTCACTAACCTCAACAATCATCGCATCAAATTCCTTTTCCATTTCTTTAATATCGAATTAATTCCAATTTTAAGACTCTCAAATTGACCTTTTAATTGTTTGAAAAAGGCATGACCTCGGTTAAATAACATTCTTTGGTTTGCTCAAAGCCCTTTCCCCTCGCTATCCCTATAGGTGTGATTCTCTTCTTACACGCTTTCTCAAAATCAACAAACAAATGATAAACAACATATAGGCTGATTAAGGTCCCGCTATTAGTGGCAATAGATCTAGGAACTAGGTTCATAGGCGATTAGGAGGATACACCGTTGCTTTTGGCAATTTCCTAAGGGAGGGTTAGAAACAACAAGATTCTCTCGCTTCGCTTATCTAAATCCATTTTCCGTAACACTTGTTCAGGAGTTAGAATTGTCTCAATCTTAAAGTTGTTTAAGGAGATCCGCTTTCCTTAGTGTAATCATGAGGTTTGATCGTTATATTATTCTTTTTACACTCGTGATTTTCTAGCTTCTTGTTCATTTTCTCCCTAGTGACTTCATCTCGATTTCTTATCTTCCTCAAGCACTCAACGCAACTAGGTTTATGCCTAGGCTTAAGGATTTCATTACCATCATAAAGTACCTTATGAGCACTCTAGCCTTTTAATAACCTCGGACTTGGTTCCTCAACAAGGGAACGCTATGCTTATCGCTTAAGACTCTATGCTTAGTGATCATGTGAGCGATCTGAATGGTATTCCTTGCACATACAACTTATTCTCAAGTTTGTTTTTCAAAGTTGTTAGATTGGAAAAATCATTCAAAAGTTTTGATTCCTTAGCATTGAATTCTTGCTTAAGCATTTTCACATTTTCTTGAAGTTCTTGTTTTTGCTTAGCGCTTTAGAAAGCTTTTATTGTAAGGAGTTTAACTCTTGTTTTAATACTTCTTCTAAAATTACTTTTTCTAATAATTGTATGCATTTGGTTATCCATATCCTGCTCACGGGTAGTTAACTCAAACTTAGCACTGCTCATAAATAGCAACTTGTTCCTTATAGGTATTGAGCTCGGTTGTCAAGGAATCATCGAACACAAATGCGCAGTATTCATTGTTAATTGCGTAAGATTCATCACTATGTACAACAAGATTGTCATCTTGTTTCACATATTGTTCATATGGGATAACATTGTTATTTCCCATATTTTCAATATCCGACTCAATGACTTCAGAGATTGTACTTCATGGTGAATCTTTGCTTATCAACCACATCATATAGTTTGAGTACCTCTTAAATGATGGATTCCTTGGATGGATGGCTTGTTGAGATGAAGAGGTCATTGGAGAGATATTAGCCATGAAGATAGTTTGTGCACATGGTTCATCATCAACGTCCGAGTCAAATGCATCACATGCAACTTGAAAGGCGTTTGGATTGTTCTCGAGCAAAGATGCATCGGTTGTTCGTCCACATCTCCATCATATGTTCTAGCATTCCCATCACCAAGAACAACAGCTCCTCTTCATTCAACATTACACCATTATCTTGTGCTTGAACCAACAACATATTGTCCTTGAAGTATTCTCGCTTTTGAGGCGTTTTGGTTGAGTATGCCTCCTAGCAATGTGCCCTTCTCCACCACGGCTTGTAGCACTTGATTGGCTTTGTTGACCACGTTTCCATTCCTTCCCCAATTCGATTTGCAAAGATAGCCTCTACCACTCCACCTCTTCCTTATTCGCATCGCCTTTCTTGAACGGGTGGTATCAGAACCTTCCATCTCTCGACCAAAGCATGGTTGTGTAGATTGGATGCGATCCCGATTTCATTGTTAGTGTGAAGTCTGGCGGTATGTGGGGAGAAGGTTAAGTTTTGTTTAACCATAAGAGCCAATTTATTGATAAAGTGCTCCATGACTTCATCGAATTAGGTTGCTTATATCCCGAATCGAGAACGGGCTTGTGATTATCATTTCCATTGGGTGTGACTTGTGATGATTTGGTGAAGAATGCGCTTGTATCATTTGATGAGCTTGTTTCTCCCGGTTGAGATTTGAACTGCTCAAGAATCCTTTTTCAAACATAGCATGTTTCTCATTCTCAAGAAGGAAGGCATACAATTGCTCATAGTTGGTGTTCTTAAGTCCTTTGGTAAGCTTCACGTATGACAAACTTGTGCCATTCGGGATTCATGTTGTTTACTTAATTTTGAGTTCAAATTGAATGTTTGGCATAGTCATCTTGATGTTCCTCATATCATTCACCACCTTGTGGAATCTCACGTAATATTCATAGACACTTTCTTCGTGTTTCATCTTAAAGTGCTCGAATTCATCATACACCGTGATTCTCTATCTTTATAGTCAATTCGTAACCCGAGAGAAGCATCTTGACATTATCCCAAACCTGCCTTAGCTTCGTGTTGTGATTGATCACCTTGTAGATGTCTTTAGGAAGGCCACAAGTATGATGTTAGAGGCCCCGATATCGACATCAAATCTCTTTTCTCCTTATCACTCACCATCATACGTTTTGGTCCGTCTAATCCAAAATCATTGTACCATCCGCTGCAGATCAATTATGTCTCTTGTGGTCTCAACCCATAAGGTCCTTCATCAATCGACTTAAAGATGTTAATTCCATTCTCCTTTCCTAAGCAAGACAAACCGATTCTTTGTGACCAAGACTCATAGTCGCTATCAAGCATGGGAGGACGAGTATCGATCCTGCACTTGCACATCATCAAGAATGGAAGACATGTTTAAATTCTACGGATTTTACAAATCTTTGACTTAACCGAAATCGATTCTTTCACGGATTTTACAAAATCAAGATATAAACCGTAAAACTTATACACTTATGCGTAGACAACAACTTTACGCGTAGAAACTTATGCGTAGATGAGAGCTTCTGCAGAGACAAGCAGCTTCTGGAACTTACAACTTACTTAGTGAACACAAGCTTACGCGTAGGGTATTTAGGGTAAAAGGCTTAAGTTTATGCGTAAACCAAAGCTTAGGAGTAAGAACCTTATGCGAAGTTTCCCTTAGGCGTAAGACAAGCTTATGCGTAAGAACAAGCTTATGCGTAAGAATTGTTACGCAGAAGATTTATGCTTATGCGTAAAATTAGGGTTTTACCATTAAAGATCTCTAACACTTCACAAAGGTACGAGATATCCAAAGTCAAGTATTTTTCAGCTTATCCAAGCAAGAAGAACACCGAGTAACCACCGTAAATGAAGATCAAGTGACAAATACCTTACGCGTAGGATTAGGGTTTCATATGCGTAGAAAGTACAAAATTTGCCAAACACGATTTTTCGATCAAAACCGCTTAGAAAACCAGATTAATATGATGAAACAACCTTAAAACACCAAAACAACAAGAGTTGAAGATCAAAACCACGATTCTCTCTTACGCGTGAGATCCGCACACACGTATCCAAACACTCTTAAAAACCAAGAAAACTTGTAAAGTTTGAACCTTTTGCAAGAAACTGAACTTTAAGCACTCAATAAACCTTAACCCACAAGAATCTTGGAATAAAAGTGTAAATTTTAAATCTTTAAGGATACAAAAGTTCAGATACGAGACTACGATAAAAAACCCTTTACGCGAAACTAAACCTTAACCCAACAATCACTATCAACCCAAGAACATGAGAGATGGATGATCAAACCATGGCTCTTGATACCATTTGAAGGATCTTGGTTTATCACATAAGTTAGGCGGCGTTAGGGTAAAGGTTTAGAGAGAAAGGGAGAGAATGGGAACCCTAGAGACAAAGAAAATGTATTATGAAGCTCCAACCCTTTGCCTTGGAGGAAAAGGGTATTTATAGGTACAACCTTAGACGCCTAATAGGTCATGGATCGTGCATACAAAGGGTAAAGACCCGTCTGTCCTCCACGGTGTTACAAAGTAAACTAAATACTATCATAGACTTACTATGACTACGAGCTTTCTAACGAGCATACATACTTGAGGTGACCGACACTTTAAGTACTGGATTTACTGAATCCTAACAATATTTTCGTATTTTGTGCCGCCTTAGCCACGCCTAATAAACGCAAAAGCTTCGCCTTAGCCGCTAAGGCATGAATTTGTGGTTTCTGAATTTGTGGGTTTGATGCTTATTCATGGGTTTGCTATAATTCAGTTTGTGTAGTGTATATAACTATATATACAAACTATATAAAAAAGAGGTAATGGGTTTCATGCTTATCCTGGATGGGTACCCCTAAGTTTATTTATTCACTTGCAAAGTTTTGCATATTTATTTTGCTTGATGATTTTTTACTTTTCTTTATTTTAAAGAAAAAGATTGTCGGTTAATTTGGTAAAACAATTTGTTGGCAAACATTATGGGGCACTAAATGTACTTTATCTTTTTCTTTAGAATAAAGAATGCAAAATCACCAAGCAGGTTATGTATGCGAAACTTGGCAAATGAGAAAAGAACATTGACTCGGTCTTTATATGCCATGGGGAGAAACCACGTTTCTAAGTAGCTTAAAGGGAAATACCTTCACAAGACCAATTTATACACCAATTATACGAGGTGCTTGAACACGAGCATCCACTCCATCTCATTGATTTGGGGACGAAGCCAGGATTTTTAGTTAAAGGGGGTCGACCGTATTTAACGTAAAAAGTCAGAGTGATAAATATCGCGTCAAAAATAATCTATATTGGTGTCTTTTATTATTTAAGTTATTTATTTATAAATTTTGTATTACATATCTATAGAATAAGGGAGGCTGAAAAAAATAATAATAAAAAAACTCTAATAGAAAAGCGATTTGTAATCAAAATAACTAATAAATGAAGTGGGTTTATTAGGGGTGGCTCAGCACCTACTAGTCACCCTACTAGATATGCCCCTAGATTTGCATCCGGATTATCCACATTATAAAGAAGAATAGGATGATGATGACAATCACGATGATGATGACGATTTAGTTAAACCTCAAAACCTCTAATTATTGGAAAATTTAGTGCACTTGTGGGGTTAGTTCACACCTGGTAATGGGTCAGGAGTACACCCATAAGGTCCCTGAACACCCTGAATCTATAGTGGTAAGATTCAGAATGTTAGTACTGTTAAGCAGAGTTAATACTGCTAGTATTAATGTTAGTACTGTTAGGCATAGTTAATATTGCTAGAACTAATGTTAGTGTTGTTAAGCAGAGTGACTACTGCTAGTGCTGCTGGAATCAACTTGTATAAAGCATTGACCTATTCAAGTGGTAGTTATAACTGTTTAATGACCACGTTTAATTGGTCATGTAACCACTATTAGCTATAATGGGGATAATTATGAGGCGATTAATGGGCCGATTAATCCTCATAAATCCATTTTACTGGCTATGAGTATTTTCATATAAATAGGAAATCAGATTATGCATGAAAAGGATACAGAAAACATAAACAATTGGATGCGCAAGGGTTATTGATTTGTGCCTAAATCACTAACCACACATTTGGTCTTATCCCAAGTAGATATTCGTGATACCCAGGCATTAGGGTCGAATAGTTTACTTTGGAAAGTGATTACACGATTCCAAGTGATATCCGATAACCATTAATTGGTAGTTAGTTAGGATATTGATTATCTTCACCTTGCTCTGGGCACATAACCTCCAACAATCAAAGTAAGCTATTTTATGATAATCAATGGCTGCTGCTATGAAGCATATGGCTACTAATATCTCCAAACTGGATGAGTTTGAAGGGGTTGATTTCAGAAGATGGAAAAAGAAGATGCATTTCCTATTGTCAAGCATGAGTGTGGTGTATGTTCTGAGCACACCAATTCCAAATGATGGGGACGATGCTATTGTGGAAAAGATCATGAACATGAGCAAATGGAAGAATGATGATTACATTTGCAGAGGTTTAATCCTCAATGGTATGTCTGATTCTCTCTTTAATATTTATCAGAATGTTGAATCTTCCAAAGAACTATGGGATTCCCTGGATGCCAATTATATGGCTGAGGATGCATCAAGTAAGAAGTTCCTTGTAAGTAATTTTACAAAATACAAAATGACTGATTCAAGACCAGTTATACAATGAACTTCTTGGTATACTTGAAAGGTTTACACAAAATAAAATGAACATGGATGAGGATATATTAGTCTCTTGTATCATTGACAAACTCCCTCCTTCTTGGAAAGATTTCAAGCATACCCTGAAATATAAGAAGGAGAAGTTAACTCTTGTTGAGTTGGGCAATCATCTGCGCATTGAGGAATCACTTAGGGTGCAGGATAATGACAAGCCAAAGAGTAGCAATGTTATTGGTGCATCTGTTGTCAATATGGTGGAGCATAACAACTCCACCAGGTACATGGACTTTGGGTTTTACCCAACAATATTCAATGTATCTAGTCAATGGGTTAAGGACTTAGATTTTTACCCATTACAATATAAATATGCACATTTCCATATTATGTAAACACTAGTTGTTATACATATGCATTTCTATAAGATGTAAACAATATTACTTGTTTTAGTGTTGTATATGAAAATGTTAGTGTGTTAGCAAACTATTGGCTCAAACCATTTACGTATTTTACTTGTTTCGCTAAAATAATTTTATGTTTGTTATCGACAAAACATTAGAAGATCGTAAAATATAAATAAACGTTTTTACGGTTTATTTGTATTAACAATCTCCCCTTTTTTGTTGATGACAAAACATAATACTATTTTAAAGAAAACTAAAATTGTAAAATTTAAATTGAGTTTTACTCTTCTCCTCCTTTTGTCGAAACAAAAGAGCATCGAAAAGAAACTAACACATTGTTTTGAGAAAACATGTAAAAGTAACAATATGAAAAATAGAGAGTAAGAGAAGAGAAGAATTTCGCCTTAGCTCCCCTTGACGGATGCTTCCCTTTGTAGTGCGCAAGTAATTAGGAAGACTAAGTGAGTGTGTTGCAAGTATGTTTGCAAATGGTTTCGCCTTTGACTTAATGCTCCCCTCGACGAGTGCTCCTTTTGAGGAGGACGCCAAGTAGTAATGAAATCCTAAATGAAAATATTGCAAGCGTTTTTGCAATTGCTTTGCTTTGATTAAAAGCTCCCCCTTGTTGAGGGTGTCAAAGTCTTCATGTGTATTTGAAAATCTACAAAACCAAGGTTAGAAAGCAAGTATATGATGCATAATTTCCTGCAAATGAGACTCAAATTAGTAATAAAAAGTGCTTATGTTGCACGGATCCCACGGTCCTCCTTTGGAGGGATCCGTCTATGTAAAAGTGAGGGATCCATATACCTGCATTTCTCATGACAACAATATGGATGAAAAATGTGATGTTAACATCAACAAGAGTTATGTACTAAGGCACTAAACATGTTTTCATAAGAAAATAGCATACAACATGTAATATCATTCAATTAAACGAGAGAAATGATGTACATAACTCTAAAACTAAGAAAATGATCCAAACATGAAGTATGATTCCTAACGAATCTAAGGGTGCGTTTGGTACATCACTATCGGAATGCATCAATCACAATGATTATCATTGCAAATATTTGGTTACTAAGTTGGGGAATGAAACTATCATTTGATACCCATAGACTCATAGGAGGGGGAGTAGGCACCTTTTGTAACTCATACCTGTGGGACCCACCACTAACATATGAAAATCATATGCCTTTCTAAAAAAACAACATGTGATAACCATACCCTAAAGTCTACACCAAACAATAGAAATGGAATCGGTATTCTCAATCCCATACTACCCTCTAATCAATGTCATACCGATTGTGATTCTAGATAGTATACCAAACGCACCCTAAGTTATGCTTAAGACTAGAACACCACTTGAATTCCTAAGCTTAAGGATGTTTAGGTTTGTTGACCTCATTGAAACGTTCAAGGAGGTGATAAAGCATGAAATGTAGCTCGTCACATACTTCATGTACTAAATCTTCAACATGTTGACAATGATAAAAATCTTTGTCATGGCGAGGGAATGGTGGTGGTAGGAATGGAGTGATTTGAGGTGAAGGTTGGATGAAGAAGGTGGAGGTTCCACAAAGTGTGGATGGATTTGTGGAGGCACATTTGGAGGTGGTTCAACCAAGGATGAAGGGGTGGAATATGTGTTGAGGATGCATGGTGGTAGAGAGGTATCTACTTTCATGTGATTCGGTTGTTGATTTTGTTGATTCCTCATAATCCAAAATGGACTATTTGAGGGTGATGGAGAAAAGGATGCGGGTGCTAGTGTTGTTTCAACACCAAAGTTTTGTTGTTGCGCTATTCTCTCAATTGAGGAAAATGTTGGCAATGGTGGTGGATGAGATAGCCTAGAAGGTAAGTCCTCTAAGTTGTAGATGTGTGGAGATGAGAGTGGAGTGGTGAAGGAGATGGCTCTAGGTACTAGATGTGATGGTTTAGTGGAAGTATGGGTGTTTGGTTTAGGAGGTATAGTAGTGTTTGGCAAGGGTAGTTCTGTGGGAACAATCCTTTTGGGAATTGGTTTGATTGGTAGAGTTGGTTGTGAGGGAATTCTAGTGTTTGGTGCTTTAACAGGTGATGATTCGGTTGAAGATATTTTGTGAAAAACCCGGGCAAGTTTCTTGGGAGGTCATTTGGTAGATGAGTTTGCACTATGAGCTTTCCTCATGATGAAATAATAAATGGATGGTGAAATATAGGCTTTTAGTTTCTGAGAATGAGGTTGTGAATGGTGACTTGGAAGTACTAACAAAGAGGTTTGTAAAGGGAAGGAATTGGTAAGTGAATTTAAAGCTTAAGCCACTAAGATCTTTCAAATTGCAATGATTTGCATGCACAAGAGTCAACTAGAGAGTTGCACTGATCTGGGAAGTCAATTAAGACAAGATGGAGTGTTCAAGTTAACAAAGAGAGCTTGAAATGATTGTTTTAAATTGGATTAGCTTAGTCATCGGCACCGGTTCCACGGTTCCTCAAATGAGGGATCCGTCTAGGCTAAACCTAGGATCCGGCTCTAAGCGCATAAGGAAAAGGAAGATGATGTTTTGTAAGGTCTAGTACCTACACCTCTTGAGTGTTTCAGTCTTCTCAAGTGTCTTAAATGATATGAGACTTAAATGATTAATTGAAATGAGTGAGGGTAGCTAATGATTGTCTTTTTTAAAAAGAAATGGGGTTTTTATAAGCACCAATGGGTGATCAAAGATGACACTAAGAAATTTTAGAGTGTCAAGTGGAGTCAAATGATCCTAGAGATCAGATGGTAACTTAAAAAAAATTGTAAAATTCCTTAAAAATCATAAGAAATGAAAAACTAGTTTTTAGCCTATTTTAAGGTAAGGATAACTAAAATCAATTTGCTAAAATTGAGAGAAATATCAAACTAGGTGTTTTGAGATGAGACAATCAATGTGTGAGAATTGGAGTGGAAATGTGGTGAGTTTTGATGAAAAGATAAATCAAAAGCACCTTGAATGTGATCCTAAGTTATTTATGAGTGGATGTGAGACCAACTGAGCTTAAGAGAGACTTAAGTGATCCTAAAGTATCATGTTTAACTAGTATAATATGGTCTAGAGGATTGGATTAAAGTGAGAAAGTTTACAAATCTACTTCTATCTGCCCGGATCCCACGGATCCCTTATTGGAGGGATCCGGCTAGTTATAAATGAGGGATCCGTCTTTCTGAGACAGAGTACTCTACAGAAAGCATGCAACATTTTGTTCTAGGTGTCACATAATTTGAAACAAATGATTTCCAAGGTAACTAAACACATATACAAGCGAGATATCAAATGATTAATAGACGTTTTATTTCATAGGAAAGATCATATTACAACAGTAAAAGGTGAATCCTAAGGATTGATTCTATTTAAAGAAAAGACTAGATTTCTCATGCATTTTTGTTTGATGGATCGACGAATGGGTGGTGAGTATTTGAAGATTCAGGAAAGAAGAATGAAGTGATGAGAGATGTGTTCAAAGGTTCCATCATTTTGTTCACAAGTATGTAAAAGGACTTTGAAATTGAGGGTGATAGTACATGACATGATGATAAAGGCGTGTTAGGAACATTCCATATGGAATTAGTTTGTTCTTGCTACCTTGTAGATTTACAATTCGCCTTGCGAAGAAGTAGGCGAGATTGTATGGTTGTTGAGTTAGGAGACAGTACATCATGTGAGCACAACATGCAGGAAGTATCTCACAGTTTCCCTTAAGACTCCAAATGTTTTCACGTAGAATGACTGCGAGAGGTTTGAGATCATCTCGGATATCATGTGTATGGATTATGTTTGGATTTGTGTAATTGGATTGAGGAGTGCATAGAATGCGAGTTATTTCTCGAGGAGAGGGTATGTGAACAATATGGACTGCTTTTCTTCACGTTAGTTAAAGAGAGAATCAAGAGACCAATCTTGATGAAGGCACATTCTCCATGATTTGGAATTGAGAATGTGAGCAAATTGCTCAAGAGTTAAGACAAACTTTGGTTTTTGATCCAAAACCATAGTGATAGAGAGCGATCCTCGTTACGTAACGAGTTCAACTTGACGGAAGAATTCCAAAACAAACCGTGGACAAATTTTCTCGTTAATTCCGAGAAGACCTTCTAGTCCTATGGTGCGGAATGAGGTATTGATACCTTCTTGGTATAGTAGGGTGAGTCAACAACACTTCCTTCGTGAAAGCAACGAGTTTCGAGATTATTGAACCCACGAACATGATTTCCAGGTGTGTTAGGCTCAAGAGAAATATTAGGGATGTAGACACAAGTGAGTTGATGATCGAATTCATACTCATAGTCATGATGAGACTTATAGACATGAAATGAATAATTTACAAAAGTAAGTTAGGACAAAATAACGCTTCAAGGGTGAGAACGTTTTTGATTGATGACATCTTAGTTCAATCCTTTTTTAATGTTAAAATGATATGATCTCTTTATTTTCTATTAACTATTCTATTTTTATTAACAATGACAATTAACTTACTTTGTTCTAATAGTCTAGTAGGGTTTTCCCTTTTATGGTAAATTTTATGAAGTGGTTTTTATGTTGCATGAGTTTCTGTTGCCAGGTTCACGGTTCTGCCGGTTCCCTTTTAAAAGGGATCTGGCTAGTTACAAGTTAGGGATCCGTGGATCTTCAGTTTTGACAGAAAAATGATCTTGACATAAAATTGATTTTTGCAACTTTTATGTTATAAGGAGGAATGTGTTTTAGCCAATGTTACTACTTAAGCATGCATTGTTGATTTCGAAAACATGTCAAGGTTTAAAGGTGCAAAAAAAAAAGAAAAACCAATATGATAAACACACTATGAGAAATAGACGAGATAAACTATGACATTAATAATATTTCATTTCAACACTTAGAGCACTACAAAGGATTGGATATATGATACAAATGTAGATCAACAAGACAAAGTACATGGCTCCATGAGAAAAATTGATCATGGGATACACGAGAGTGATGAGTGATATAATGATGAGCGCGAAGGAGATGTAAACCATGATGATGGAAATCTTCCTTGGTTTTGATTTTACAAAGTGAGATGAAGAAGAAGATGAAGTTTGAATGTGAGGTATTTTGAAAGTGAAAGATTTGAAAAATGAAGTTTGGTGGTATTTGAATGATCGGAGGATGTTTTTATGGGGAAGGAGGAATTTTTGAGATTTGTGTTTTGTTTTATTAGTATTTAGAAAGATTTGATTTTTAGGTTTTAGGTTAAGATAACACATATTGATATACCTAGGTTTAGACGGAAGATAACACGTATGCACGAAGGTTTTCTAATGAAGCCACGTATATCACAAATGCATATATTTTAAATAAATAAATAAATAAATAAATAAAAATTAATATAATCATATAAGTTTCTATGCAAGCATACTTATTCTTACCTAATGTTACTTAGAGATAAGTTTTAAGAAAATCATACCTCTAATGCAATTTTGAGTATTCCATACTTTTGACAAAAAGTATCAATGGACAACTCCGGTTTCTTCGAGATCTAGTTGGTAGTAAGTTAAGACACCCTTTTTGAACATGTTATCTTATTACCAAGGAATTCTGATGGCTTGCTTAATATGAGGTTAACTAAACAAAATGACAAAAAAGGTTAGTGCATTTTGTAAGACAAAATAAGATGTTGAAAAATTGATGTTGTCATCCAATCAACATCCAACAAAAGTGTTCTTAAAACATGGTATTTGTTTTTAGAAAGTCTTCTTTGTAGTTTTCAATCATACACGAATCGTATCAAGTTTTTTAAAGTACAATATACTATAAGTGATGAGTGTGTAAATACTCATCATTTTTGGTTAATTCTGAACTGCAAAACGGTTAAAAACGCTCAGAAATGCATCAAAATACTGAAAATATCTCAAAGTTGCATTTTATATGTTTCGGATGCAAAATGTTTAAAATCGATGAAAATGAGCTAAGTTTGCATAATTGGCGCTTCATCCCCGACTTTCAAAAATGGCAAAATCATCCCTAGGCACTTAATTTCAAAAGAAAAATCACCAAAGGTCCTTTTAAAATCATAAGTTGTCAAAATTAGTCCTTTGGTGAAAAGTATCAAAAGTTTGAGAAATTACAAATTTGGTCCTTGTATTTTAAAATGTTCATGTTTAATCCTTGGAATTTCATAATTGGCTAAAATGGTCCTTGGAGTAATGGGGATTGTCAAGTTTAGCCTTGAATACAATTTCGGGTTACATGAATGGTCCCCGAATTTTCACTTTTACAAAGATGGTCCTTGTTTTATAAGCTTAACCAAACCGACCCTTTAATAAGCCCAATCCCAACCCACCCAACCATATTACCCGTCCAACAACCTGCTACCCACCTTTTAACCCGAAACCAAAACCACCCACGGTTTAAAATAAACCGCCAAACCACCCCCCACTTTTCATGTCTTCCCACCACCTTGTCTCGCAACCTTCCAACCCCACCACCCTACTCCACTCCATGTCCCCCCTCCTCACCTAATGTACCAAATGCATTAAATGCACCTTTTCCCTGCTCTAAGTTATCAAAACCACTTTGGCGCCAAATGCATCAAACGGCCAAGATCATTTCTAGCCATCCAATGGCCTCAAATTATTGCCGGATTTGATCGAGAGATGAGAGAAATCATTTGCTATAAGAAAGGAAGCAAGAGGAGCAAAACAAGTAGTACTTAGTTTATTTTTCAAAATGTATGTCGCTTTTAAATTTATCATGTCTTAAATAGTTTCTCAATTGTAATTTCCAGTTACATTGTATCAAACAAAAGTATTTAAGTGTATTGCAACTCTTTTAATTATCAATTCAAATTCATGTTAAGATTTCTTGTTTCATGGTTATCGTTGAAAATATCCATTTCAAATTCTTATGCATAAGTTCTTATTAGCTTAATTTTAAGCTCAAACCAGTTTATATAAGCTTGTTATAGCTTTTGTAAGCTTAAGTTTAAGTTTTAAGCAATTTTGGCTTCCGGTCAACAAAAGTCAAAACGGGCAAAATGATGCAAAATGGATAATGGGTTGATGCGAAATGGAAATGGGTTGATTTAGAAGCGCTTGGGTTGATATAGATAGGTTAGTGGTTCTGTTTCATTCGGTTTCAAGCCATAGTGGCTAGGATCCATTGTAAGTGTATTTTCAAGGTTTCATTGCATATACTGTATTTGTAGTTATAATCATCAAACCTGCTCAATTAGTGTTAATTAAGTTAGCTTAACTTAGTTTGATCATTAATATTAGCTAGATAAGAGATTAGATCGCTTTTAATTGCAAATCATTTAATAAAGGCGTGTTTGGATTTATTGCTTTAACTGTCCCAAAGGTTTATTCAATGGTTAAGGTCTGTTGGTTCATGCTTGTTTAGCTCATTTTGACTCATTGTCGTCTTAAAATTTGCATTTGCAAGTTCTCAAAGTCAAAATCATGCATCCATGCCTTAATCACTTAACTGTTGGATTTTTAGAAAAGTAAACACTTGTTTTGTGTTTAAAATTCATAGACATAGCTTGTATTAGCCTTATTTCATCCATTAACATCATTATCATCCAAAATTGGAATCAAAATTCAATAAAGTCAACATTTCAAATCACAAAAAGTCAAAACGAAAATGGATTCGAGCTCAACCGAGAGGATTTTTAATTGTTTCATTTCTGGTCAAATCTAGTGGAACTTGGTGTTTTAAAAACTTCATTTGGTCTTAATTTTATTACCATTTTAGTAGATTTTGCAATTTTTAGAAGCTCCAAATGAGCTTGTCGATAAGGTTCAGCCCTCAATGCACAAGCTCGCTTTTAATCGAGTGTGCACAGACTTTGCGCAGCTTCTTGCAGAGCTTGCATCAAGCTCATCGAGCTTATCTAGGTCTCATATTTGGTTCACAAGTGATCTTGGCCAGGTCTAGTATAAGTTCCAACTTCTCATTTTCATTCTCACTTATTTTGTATCTTGTACTTAAGCTCAAAAGTAGCACCTAAAACCCTGCTTTTAGCTCATAATCAAATCATCATAATCTTTGTAATTTGTATTTCAGAGGTTTAGGTTAGTTGAACATTGTTGCATTTGAGTTATTTTAGCATTTCATAGCTTCAGAACAGTTTAGTGCTTATTTGTGGCTTTTGGCTCATTTTAAGTGCTTATTTATAAGCATTGTCCATAGCAGCCCATAATTCTTGTACACAAGCACCTGTTTTTCCATTTTCCTAGATTCTCAATATTATTTTAGACTTATCTTGAAATTTTCATATTTTCCAAGCCTGCTTTGCTATTTTTCCGCATTTAAATCAATTTTTAGCACTTTTAAATAGCTTTTAATCCAATTAATTAAAAAAGTCTCAAAAAATAATTTTTCATTTTTCTTAAGTTAAGATAAATATAAAAGCCAAAAATATTTTTCCAAATTTTTCTTAGTTAAATTTGTATTTTTAAGTAATTTAAGTAGTTTTAAATAGTTTTTAATTCCTAGAAAATACAAAATAATCGAAAAATACAAAAATAGTTTTGAAAATTCTATTTTGATATTTTAGATTTTCTAAGTCATAATTTCATTTTTCTAGCTTTATTTCATATTTTCTTGTGTTTTAGGTAATTATTTAATAGTTAAAATAGTTTTTAATTAATAATAATTAATTAAATAGTTATAAAAATAATTTTCTTTTTCTAAATATTTTCTTTTATCATTAGGATTGTAAAATATCATTTTCATATTTTAGAGTTAATATCGCTTCGCCCACATTTTATTTTAGACGTCACGTAGTTTTTAATTCAAGTTTTATAAAACATAAAATCAAAACATCATTTTGCAAATAGTGATAGCGTTTATTTAATATTTTTATCTTTTAATTTCCTTTAATTTGCATTTAAGCCTTTGTAATTTATAGGCTTTTTCGTAGTTATAATAATCACAATCTCTTTTTCTGCTCAAATTTCTCGATCACTATATCGCTTGGTGATCCATTGCATAGCTCATTGGGACATAACGACCGGGAAACCCTATTCTCTCCCGATCTTCATTGCATTTGTTTCCGAACCGCTTTAAGTTTCTTACGGTCGGCCATTCAAAGTGGTCGGCTTGAGTGATTAAACTTGACGGTTTGAGCGAATCAAATTTTTAGGCGCACGCGAGAGTCAGGTCGATTATCTTCCGCTTAGCGATTAGTAGTTTGAATACTCACTCTTTGTTCATATCATCTATCTATATATATCCATATTTTCTTATAAAAATCCAAAACCCAAAACATCCAAAAACGATAAAACACAAAAATATTTTCCTTTTGTTTCTATATATGTATCAAAAAAAAATACAAAAGATTTGTCGCTTTTCTTAATAATAACAACATAAAAGATTACCACCGCAAACCAAGGCAAAGTACTACCTAACTGGGTACGACCATAATAAGTTCCCGAACCAAAGATTTAAAACTTACCTTTGTGTCCTTGTGATTGGTGTACCTTTTTCAAAGAAGCCATTCATCTTGTGATTATTGGTTAAGTTCAATGTTGTTTTGCCTCGATTTTGTTTTAATTGATTTTGTTGTTATATATACTTGTCGTAACGTAAAACCTAAAAGATTCTTCTCACCCCATTTTCATAATTCCTTCATAATTCCCATTCTCATCAAAAATATTTTCATAATTCCCATTCCTCTCCTTAACTCGAGATTCCTTAGAGTTAACTCTAGTGTATGCGCACTCGCTCTTCTAGATCCGTGAGCCCATTTCGTGAGCTTGTCAAGATTCCAAGAAGGCGTGTCCAGAGACTTTCGCTCCATCACCGGATCGAGATCCGGACCGCCACACTACTTCCATTATCATGGCGGAAGAACGCCTATGTGCGAGCTTCTCCAGCACCCATCGACGGGTATGGAGATGTTATTGTTGTACCACCATTGTGGTCGAAAATTTTGAACTCAAAACCGGTTATCAATCTTGTAACCTCAAATCAATTCTATGGTTTTGAGCGGATGATCCTCATGCTCATATTCGATGGTTTAACAAGATTGCATCTACCATCAAATACAAGAATGTCCCTACCGATGTCATTAAGCTTCTTCGCTCCCATTTTCTCGAGGGACAAGCCCGATTTGGCTTGAAAACAACCCCTCAATCAATTGAGACATGGGAAGACCCGTGAAGAAATTTGTGAATGAATTCTATCCACCTTCCAAAACCACGAGTCTTAAAATGAAATCATCAAGTTCACTCAAAAGTTTGATGAACCCTTCAAAGAATCGTGGGATCGTTTTAAGGAATTGCTTCGCAAATGTCCTCACCACGGTTTCTCCGAGTTGATGCAACTCGATACTTTCTATAATGGAGTGAGTCAATCGATCAAGATTCTCTCAATTCCTCCACCGGAGGAAATTTCTTGAGCAAAACCGCCAAAGAAGCTTTAGCGATCATTGAAAACAAGTCTAAAGTCCGCACCGCATCAAGCAAGCCGGTTGTTTCCCAAGTCGTTGGTCCTTCTTCTTCATCGCCCGTGAGTCAATCTAGCACCGATGCTAAGATTGACAAACTCACTGAAGCTATTCAAGCTTTGGTTCTCTCCAACCAAAAGAAAGTCTTTTTCCACAAACTTCACCTCCTGTGAAGTTAAGAAAGTGGAAGTCTGTGTTACTTGTGGTGGCCCCCATGCTTATTACAATCTGTATGGCCACCGATGGTAACCCTTTGAAGCTAATGTTTGGGCGGATTTCTAATCAAGGAGGCAACCAATATCGTGCTCCTATAGACCCGAACCACCGCCCTAACCACTACCTCGACCTCCGGTTTCAACCAAAACCGTAATCAAAATCGAATAGACCAAACCAAGGTTTTCAAAACCAAGGTAATTTTAGTCCAAACAACGGTTTTCAAAATCAAAATCAAAATTTCCAACATCAAGGAAATTTCAATAGAAACCCATGTCGTGGAAATTTCAACCAAGGGTACTTTCATGGCAATAATCAAGGAAATTTTCAAAATCAAGGCCCTAATCCTAACAATAGAGGCTAGAATTTTCCGGTAAACTCAAGCCATTGTTCCAACTGACCATCATCCGATGAGTTGTTGAAACAATTCATGAAATCCCAAGAGGAAATGAATCGGTTGTTGGTTAGCCGATTGTCGACATTAAGAAGTCTTTAAATGATCGACCCTGCTCGTGTACTTTACCTAGCAACACGATCGCTAATCCGAGGGGCGATGCAAAGGCGATCACAACCGTAAGTGGTGCTTCTTATGATGGACCCGCTATTCCTACTACCTCTTCTTCTTCTCTCCCGAAGGTAGTGGAAAGCGAACCCGAGGCGACAAAGGACAAGGAACTTCCTACTAATAACGGAGTACCAAAGAATATCCATCCTCGTCCCTAAACCCAAAACCAAACCCGGGTTGTTTTGAACCTCCAGCTGGTAACCCCAAATCCAAAACTTCTATTCCTTACCCTCACGCTTACATGAGCAAAGCTCCGAAAAAGCCAATCATCAAATGGAAAATTCTTTCAAATTTTCCAAGAACTTCATTTTGACATAAGCTTTATGGATGCTATCATGTTGATGCCCAAGTTTGCATCTACTCTCAAACACATGTTGAGCAATAAGGAAAAGTGTTTGAAATGGCCAAAACTCCTTTAAACGAGAACCGCGCCAATAGCCTTGTTAAAGAAGCTTCCCGAGAAGCTAGGAGATCCCGGAAAATTTCTTCTTCCTTGTGTTTTTCCGGATGATTGAATGCTTTTCCTCGCCGATCTTGGTGCAAGCATCAACTGATGCCTTATTCAAAGGTGGAAGAAACTTTCTTCCTAACTTATTCCTACCGCATGACTCTTGAGCTTGCGAGATCGTTCTATATCGCGGCCTCTTGGCATCGCCGAGGATGTATTCGTGAAAGTAGGAAAGTTCCATTTTCCACCGACTTTGTGGTTGTTGATTTCGATGTCGATCATCGGGTTCCCTCATTGTTGGACGAGGATTCCCGAGAACGGGCCGTGCTCTTATTGATGTATTTGAGCAAGAAATCACTTTACGTGTGGGTAATGAAGTCATACCTTTAACCTCGATCAAACTTCGAGGTACTCCTCAAATTATGATATCAATCGCTTAATCGAGTCGATTTAATTGATATTGCTTCAGAGGAGTACTCTCAAGAGTTTCTTGGTTATCTTCATAATTACGTGAGGGGATTCCACCACATCTTCTCAACCAATCATTGCCGACTCTTCCCCTCTCTCACCCGCTTGAGGGAGGTGACTTCCTTCCGGAAGAGATCGATGAATTTCTTGTTATCGATGAATCAATTCACTGGAATTGATGGTGTTTATGATTCGGAGGGATATTCTTTATCTTGAGCAATTGCTAAATGAAGATCCTTTACCTTCACTCCTCCGAAAGAAATCACGATTGAGGAAATCAAATCAAGACAAACTTCTACTCAAGAATTTCCCGAGGTTGAACTTAAGGACCTACCTCCTCATCTCGAGTATGCATTTTTGGAGGGTGATGATAAATTACCCGTCATAATTGCTAAAGACTTAACCGGGAGGAGAAAACTGCTCTCATAAAGGTCTTGAAGTCACACAAGCAATTGCTTGAAACTCTCCGACATTAAGGTATCAACCCCGAGTTTTGTACTCACAAAATCTTAATGGAGGATGACTTCAAACCAAAGAATCAACATCGTAGAAGGGTGAATCCTAAGATTCATGAGGTTATCAAACAAGAGGTTCTCAAACTTCTTGATGCCGGTTTAATTTACCCGATCTCGATAGTCCTTGGGTTAGCCCAATCCATTGCGTTCCAAAAAGGGTGGCATAATCGTTGTCACAATGAAGAAAACGAGTTAATTCCAACTCGATTGGTTACGGATGGCGTGTGTGTATTGACTATCGCAAGTTAAACGAAGCCACCCGTAAGACCATTTTCCTCTACCCTTCATGGACCGATGCTTGAGAGATTAGCGAGGAACGAGTACTATTGTTTCCTTGATGGTTTCTCGGGTTACTTTCAGATCCCCATTGATCCGCCGGATCAAGAAAAGACCACATTCACCGCCCATACGGACGCTTGCCTACTGCACGTATGCCTTTTGGCTTATGTAATGCTCCCGCACGCTCCAACGATGTATGATGGCAATTTTCCACGACATGATCGGGAAACAATGGAGGTGTTTATGGATGACTTCTCGTCATTGGGGACTCGTTTCATACATGTCTCTCCCATTTAGAAAAATGCTTCAAAGGTGTGAAGACACCAATCTTTGTCTAAATTGGGAGAAGAGCCACTTTATGGTCAAAGAAGGCATAGTCCTTGGCCATAAGATTTCCAAAACGGATTGAGGTAGATAGAGCAAAAGTTGATGTTATTGCTAATTGCCTCATCCTACTACCGCCAAAGGTATTAGGAGTTTTCTAGGTCATGCCGGGTTTTATCGAGATTCATTCAAGATTTCTAAAATCGCTCGCCTATGACCCATCTTCTCGAAAAAGATGCTCCTTTATCTTTTCTCTCCGAGTGCATCAAGCTTTTGAAACACTAAAGAAAAAGCTACGGAAGCACCCATTCTAGTTGCCCCGATCGATTTACCCTTTGAGCTCATGTGCGATGCAAGTGATTTTGCTATCGGTGCGCCTTGGGGCAACGAAAACCAAGCATTTTCACCTATCCACTACGCAAGTAAAACTATGATCAAGCTCAAACCCATTACACCACTACGTAAAAGAATTATTAGTTGTGGTGTATGCGTTTGAAAAGTTTCGCCATACCTTATCTTGACCAAATGCGTGGTGTATACGGATCACTCGGCTCTCAAATATCTCTTTGCAAAACAAGATGCAAAGCCGAGATTGCTCGCTGGGTTCTCCTCCTACAAGAATTTGATATCATTATACGTGATAAAAAGGAGCCGAGAACCCGTCACGATCATCCGTCTCGCCTAGAAAACCCTCACCAGATGTGTTCGAGAAAAGGAAATAAACGAAACATTTCCTCTCGAAACACTCAATGTGGTTTCTTTTCGTGGAGACTCTTCTACCCCATGGTTTGTCGACTTTGCAAATTACCATGCGGGTAACTTTATGGTGAAAGGGATGTCGTCCCAACGTAAAAATAAATTCTTTAAAGATGTAAAACATTACTTCGGACGACCCTACTTGTTCAAAATTTGCGCGGATCAAGTCATTAGGCGATGTGTGTATGGTCGAAGCTATTGACATTCTCAAGGCTTGCCATTCGACCCACTGGGGACATCATAGCCCCAACTACACCGCCAAGAAGGTGTTTGATTCCGGATTCTATTGGCCCACGATTTATAAGGATGCCCATGAATTTGTCAAAACCGTGACGCTTGTCAACGCCACGGAATATCTCACAAAGAAATGAAATGCCGCAAAACGCCATTCAAGTGTGTGAGATTTTTGACATCCGGGGCATTGACTTTACGGGCCATTTCCTTCTTCTCGCTGTAATAAATACATACTCGTGGCGCTTGACTATTTGTCAAAATGGGTTGAAGCTAAAGCTTTACCCACCAACGATGCCCGAGTTGTTGTGAAATTCTTAAAATCTCTTTTGCTAGGTTTGGAACTCCACGAGCCATAATCGCGATCGTGGTACGCATTTTGCAATGACCAATTGATAGAGTCATGCGTAAGTATGGTGTAACTCACCGCCTCTCATCGCTGCCACCCCCAAACAAGTGGGCAAGTGGAAGTTTCCAACCGAGGGATTAAAGAATCTTGGAGAGGACGGTTGGCGAAAACCGTGCTCTTGGTCGGATAAGCTAGATGACGACTGGCCTTCCGTGACAATTTTATAAAACACCCATCGGGTGTACTCCATACAAGCTAGTGTACGGAAGGCATGTCATCTACCGGTTGAGCTTGAGCACAAGGCATACCGGGCCTTGAAACATGCCAACTTTGATATTCAGACACCGGTGATCACCGGAAAGTTCAAATGAATGAACTAAATGAACTCCGTGATCAAGCATACGAGAACTCTTTGATCTACAAACAAAAGACAAAGAAGATTCATGACTCAAAATCAAAACCGCGTTTTCAACGCGGTGATCGAGTCCTTCTTTTCAACTCAAGATTGAAGATTTTCTCGAAAATTAAAATCCTACCGGTCCGGACCATTTACCATCACTAAAGTCTTTCCATATGGAACCATTGAGTTATCTCAACCCGATGGTCCAAACTTTAAAGTGAATGGTCATCGGTTGAAGCATTATTTTGGAGAGGACATTCCTCCTGGTTGTCCCGGATCTACAAACTTTCCCATGAACCAATGAATGCGGGATCGAGTCAAGCTAGCGACTCGGAATCAAAAACAAGAGCATGCCATATGGGTTTTCACCCATATTTCGACTTCTTTCTATCTTTCTACCACCCTAGTGTGGGGGGATGCCCACATGTTGTATATAAGTTTCAAAAAAAAAAAAAAAAAAAAAAAAAAACATTCAAAATAATGGCCGTAGTATTTCCTTTTACGTTCTTTGTTTCGGCATAACACGGTGACTTTGAATATTGAGGCAATATTCATTTCTATGTGTGGGGAATTCTCACGAATTTTATCATGTAATTATACCGCCCAATTCCCCTTTTGGCCAAAATTTTTTTTTTGAGTAAGTGTTTTACACTTACTCAATTGGTTATCATCCGCCATGTCTAATAAACAAAAGTATTGGCTAATCCAGAGCAAACGGCTCTTGGTAAAGATATCTCAAATCCGCTGACGGCTTGCAATTTGCCCAAAATTGTATGGTATTCACCACCATATCCTTAAAAGTGAAGAGTTGGCTAGCCCGCAAGTTTATGGCTTGTGGTAAAGGCAAGTGGAAAACCATAATTGGTAATCGACTCACCAAAGATAATATTGATAATTTATCTAAGAGTTGGCTAGTCCGAAGCAAACGGCTCTCGGTAAAGACAAATCAAATCCGTTGAAGTCGGTGGTTTGCTCAAAATCACATGGTTATCGGTGTACCATGGTTCTTACTTGAACTAAAACATTTGGCTACTCCGTAAGTAATGGCTTTTGGTAAAGAGATTCAAATCCATTAAGTTTTTCTCAAAAGATTGCTAGGACTAGCAATAGTTTAGTGTGGGGATTGATGAGTGTGTAAATACTCATCATTTTGGTTAATTCTGAATCGCAAAACGTTTAAAAATGCTCGTAAATGCATCAAAATATCGAAAATATCTCAAAGTTGCATTTTATATGTTTCGGATGCAAAATGTTTAAAATCGATGAAAATGAGCTAAGTTTGCATAATTGGCGCTTCATCCCCGACTTTCAAAAATGGCAAAATCATCCCTAGGCACTTAATTTCAAAAGAAAATCACCAAAGGTCCTTTTAAAATCATAAGTTGTCAAAATTAGTCCTTTGGTGAAAAGTATCAAAAGTTTGAGAAATTACAAATTTGGTCCTTGTATTTTAAAAATGTTCATGTTTAATCCTTGAATTTCATAATTGGCTAAAATGGTCCTTGAGTATTGGGGTTGTCAAGTTTAGCCTTGGAATACAATTTCGGTTACATGAATGGTCCCTGAATTTTCGAAATTTTACAAAGATGGTCCTTTGTTTTATAAGCTTAACCAAACCGACCCTTTAATAAGCCCAATCCCAACCCCGTCCAACCATATTACCCGGCCCAACAACCCGCTACCCACCTTTAACCCGAAACCAAAACCACCCACGGTTTAAAATAAACCGCCAAACCACCCTCCCTTTTTCCTGCCTTCCCACCACCTTGTCTCGCAACCTTCCAACCATCACCACCCTACTCCACTCCATGTCCCCCTCCTCACCTAATGTACCAAATGCATTAAATGCACCCTTTTCCCTGCCTAAGTTATCAAAACCACTTTTGGCGCCAAAATGCAATCAAACGGCCAAGATCATTTCTAGCCATCCAATGGCCTCAAATTATTGCTGGGATTTGATCGAGAGATGAGAGAAATCATTTGCTATAAGAAAGGAAGCAAGAAAAGAAGAAAACAAGTAGTACTTAGTTTATTTTTCAAAATGTATGTCGCTTTTAAGCTTATCATGTCTTAAATAGTTTCTCAATTGTAATTTCAAGTTACATTGTATCAAACAAAAGTATTTAAGTGTATTGCAACTCCTTTTAAGTATCAATTCAAATTCATGTTAAGATTTCTTGTTTCATGGTTATCATATAAAATATCCATTTCAAATTCTTATGCATAAGTTCTTATTAGCTTAATTTTAAGCTCAAACCAGCTTATATAAGCTTGTTATAGCTTTTGTAAGCTCAAGTTTAAGTTTTAAACAATTTTGGCTTCGGTCAACAAAAGTCAAAATGGGCAAAATGATGCGAAATGGAAATGGGTTGATTTATTTGGGTTGATTGGGTTGATATAGATAGGTAGTGGTTCGTTTCATTCGTTTCAAGCCATAGTGGCTAGGACCCATTGTAAGTGTATTTTCAAGGTTTCATTGCATATACTCAGATTTGTAGTTATAATCACAAACCTGCTCAATTAGTGTTAATTAAGTTAGCTTAACTTAGTTTGATCATTAATATTAGCTAGATTCGTTGATTAGATCGGTTTTAATTGCAAATCATTTAATAAAGGTGTGTTTGGATTTATTGCTTTAACTGTCCCAAAGGTTTATTCAGTGGTTAAAATCTGTTGGTTCATGCTTGTTTAGCTCATTTTGACTCATTCAAGTCTTAAAATTTGCATTTGCAAAGGCTTCAAAGTCAAAATCATGCATCCACTGCCTTAATCACTTAACTCATTGGATTTTTAGATAAGTAAACACTTGTTTTGTGTTTAAAATTCATAGACAAAGCTTGCATTAGCCTCATTTCATCCATTAACATCATTATCACCCAAAAATTGGAATCAAAGTTCAATAAAGTCAACATTTCAAATCACAAAAAGTCAAAACCGAAAATGGATTTGAGCTCAACCGAGAGGATTTTTAATTGTTTCATTTCGGGTCAAATCTAGTGGAACTTGGTGTTTTAAAAACTTCAGTTGGTCTTAATTTTATTACCATTTTAGTAGATTTTTGCAATTTTTAGAAGTCTCAAAAGCTTGTCAAATGAGGTTCAGCCTCACACAATAAGCTCGCTTTTAACCGAGTGTGCATGTGACTTGGCGCAGCTTCTTGCAGAGCTTGCATCAAGCTCATCGAGCTTATCTAGGTCTCATATTTGGTTCACGTGATCTTGGCCGTGTCTAGTATAAGTTCCAACTTCTCATTTTCATTCTCACTTATTTTGTATCTTGTACTTAAGCTCAAAAGTAGTCCTAAAACCTGCTTTTAGCTCATAATCAAATCATCATAATCTTTGTAATTTGTATTTCAGAGGTTTAGGTAGTTGAACATTGTTGCTTTTGAGTTATTTTAGCATATTAAAGCTTCAGCAAACAGTTTAGTGCTTATTTGTGGCTTTTGGCTTTATCTTAAGTGCTTATTTATAAGCATTCTCCATAGCGCCCATAATTTCTTGTACACAAGCACTGTTTTTCCATTTTCCTAGATTCTCAATATTATTTTAGACTTATCTAGAATTTTTCATATTTTTCCAAGCCTGCTTGCTATTTTTCTTAATTTAAATCAATTTTTAGCACTTTTAAATAGCTTTTAATCCAATTAATTCGTAAAAGTCTCAAAAAATAATTTTTCATTTTTCTTAAGTTAAGATAAATATAAAAGCCAAAAATATTTTTCCAAATTTTTCTTAGTTAAATTTGTATTTTTAAGTAATTTAAGTAGTTTTAAATAGTTTTTAATTCCTAGAAAATACAAAATAATCGAAAAATACAAAAATAGTTTTGAAAATTCTCTTTTGATATTTTAGATTTTCTAAGTCATAATTTCATTTTTCTAGCTTTATTTCATATTTTCTTGTGTTTTAGGTAATTATTTAATAGTTAAAAATAGTTTTTAATTAATAATAATTAATTAAATAGTTATAAAAATAATTTTCTTTTCTAAATATTTTCTTTTATCATTAGGATTGTAAAATATCATTTTCATATTTTTAGAGTTAATATCGCTTTAGCTTTCACATTTTATTTTAGACGTCAGTAGTTTTTAATTCAAGTTTTATAAAACATAAAATCAAAAACATCATTTTGCAAATAGTGATAGCGTTTATTTAATATTTTTATCTTTTAATTTCCTTTAATTTGTATTTAAGCCTTTGTAATTATAGGCTATTTTCTCGTAGTTATAATAATCACAACCTTTTTCATTCAATTTCTCGATCACTATATCGTTTGGTGATCCATTGCATAGCTCACCGGGACATAACGACCGGGAAACCCTATTCTCTCTGATCTTAATTGCATTTGTTTTAAACCGCTTTAAGTTTCTTACGGTCGGCCATTCACAAGTGGTCGCTTGAGTGATTAAACTTGATGGTTTGGAGCGAATCAATAAGAAACTTGGTAACGAAGCTTGATAACGCTACACCCGTCGCTCGGGGTCAAAGGAACTTCCTTTTCGTCGAAAGCAAGTTTTTCAACACCCCAGGCAAGGAACCTAATCGTGGTAGTGTAGTATTAGTAAGCCACGGTATTGATATCGCCTTCAGGGAATAGGAATGCTAGTGAGAAGTTACTACGCTAAGGTTGGGGTTGAGGAAGATTATTTTTTCTTTTTATATTTTTAAGAAAAGGAAAGGTACGAATCTCGGGTTTGGATTTGGGGTTGGTATTGCTACCGATTACTCTACTTATCTAATTATCTAATCTAAGGTGTATGTAGTCTATGTCTAATTATTGTGTGCTCGTATGTGATAGTTTAAAGATGTGTTTACTTAGGTTTTACTACTCCTTAATTATCTCCTATTGGTGGTTGAATTGTCACGTCCTTATTCTTAGTTGCATTGTGTCTAAGGTTGTAGGGTATGCTTTCTCCCTAACTCTTGAACTTACCAAAGGGTCTCGTCTACAAAACCCACTAGGGATAATAAACTCTTACTCTAAGGCACTCTTTGGATGGTTTAGCTTACAACTACTCAAGGAGTTATATTCTAAGGTTTACAAAGATTTAATCAAGCATTAACTACACAACGAATGACCTATCGCATTACTAGATCATTAATCAACTAAGATTGTTAGGAATTAGAAATTCCGGATATTAAGAGTCGGTCACCAAGTATATGTAATCGTTAAAAGCTCGTAGTCGTAGTAATTCTTAAGTTAAGTAGTATTTAGTTAAGTAACACCGTGGAGGACTGACGGGTCTTTACCCATCGTATGCCCGATCCACACCCAATGTGTGGCGATTTATGTAAGACTATAAATACTCTCTACCTCCCAAGGTAGAGAGTTGGAGCTCATAATAATATCTTTCACTTTCTCTCACTAAGTTCCCTAAACCTCTAACTTTCTCTCTCTAGAATTCCATCTATATGCTACTTTGTGTTATGGTTTGATGTGTATGTGAAAAGTTATATCTTACAATTGGTATCAGAGCCATGGTTAGATCATATCTTGCACATCTTTGGATTTCTAGTGGTTTTTGAGTTTGAAAAAGTTTAGTGGTTTGTGCATCATTTGGTTGATTTCTTGTGTTAAAGTTTGAATTTTGTTAGTACTTTTATGTTTAGAATCATCACAAGTGTTTAGGTTTTCATTTGGTAAGCTTGAATCATCTTGGTTGGGTTGTTTTTGGATTGAAAAGTGATGTTTATATGGTTTTTCATGCTAGCGACTTAGTTCACGGATAATTTTCTTCAGAGCGACTTGCTTCACTAATTTATAGCGAGTTACGCTTTAGACCTAGTGAGTTACATTTAGCGAGTTAAAGACAAGTAGTGGACTCTCCACTACGGTAGCGACTTAGTGGTAGCGACTTGGTCCAGAGCGAGTTGCTCTTTAGCGACTTGCATCGTTAGCGACTTGAGTAGCAATTGTCAAAATTTTGCTAGCGACTTGAGTGTTAGCGAGTTACTACTAGCGACTTGCTTTTGTCTAGCGACTTGGGACTCTAGCGACTTAGGGGTGTAGCGAATTAAGGGTTAGCGACTTAGTGCATTATCTTCAGCGACTTAGTGCATTATCTTCTAGCGACTTAGTGCATCATCTTCTAGCGACTTAGTGCATTATCTTCTAGCGACTTGAGTGATTGTTTACGGTTTTCTCTTGATTTAGTAAAATCCGTGAAAGAATCTATTTCCGGTTTAATCATAGAGTTATAAAATCCGTATAATCTGTTAACATGTCTACCAACGTCCCTACTATCATCTCCACTGCTGTCGAGGATGTACAAGCAATGGCTCGGATACTGGTCCACCCATGCTTGTGAATCCGACTACGATTCTTGGGCTCAACGAATCGATTGTATTGCCTTGGAAAGGAAAATGGTGTCAACATTCTCAAATCCATTGATGAAGGACAATATCGGGTTGAGACGACTAGAGACATACTTGATACTAATGAAGATGGTACTCTGCTTTACGGAATGGATGGACCTAAGATGTATGATGAGCTTGATGATAAGGAGAAAAGAGATTCGATGCACGATATCGTGGCTTCAAACATTGTTCTTCAAGGTCTTCCTAAAGACATCTACAAGTCGATCAATCATAACACTAATGCAAAGGCGGTTTGGGATAATGTTAAGATGCTTCTCTCGTTTGTAATTAACTATGGAAGACAGAGAATCCCAACTCTATGACGAATTTGAGCACTTCAAGATGAAACCGGATGAGAATGTCTATGAGTACTATGTGAGATTTCATAAGTTAGTGAATGACATGAGGAACATCGAATGACTATGCCTAACATTCAACCGAACTCAAAATTTGTGAACAACATGAATCCCGAATTGCACAAGTTTGTCACCTCAGTGAAGCTCACTAAAGGATTGAAGAATACAAACTATGAGCAACTCTATGCTTTCCTCCTTCGTAAATGAGAGACATGCTATGTTTGAAAATTGATTATCAATCAGCTCAAAACCAACTGAGGAGAGACAAGCTCGGCTAATGACTCAACAACTTTCTACTCAAACATCGGAATCACAACCAAAGCATCACAAGTCATACCCTTGGGTAATGGTAATCACAAACTCATTCCGATCCTATGTTCAAACAAGTCGATGCTTTGATGCTCGCGTGGGTAACTTCATTAATCAACTAGCTCTTCTCATTAGTCAAAACATGAATTCTCTCCCACAAACCAACAACAACCTCGAATCGCATCTAACCCACACAATCAAGCCATCTTTGATAAAGATGGAAGGATCGTGGTGCAACCAGCTCAGAAAGACAAGATGATCAAGGAAGAGGTGGAGTAGGAGAGGTTATGTTGGCAACCGTAATCGAGGAAGAAATGGAAACCAAGGTCAAGCTAAGCCAATCAAATGTTACAACTGTGGTGGTGAAGGACACATTGCAAGGAACGCACATCTCCAAAGCGTCCACGAATCGCCGATTACTTGAGAGATAAGATGTTGCCGCACAAGCTCGGGACAATGGTGCTGCTTTGGATGAAGAGGAATTGTTGTTTCTTCTTGGGCAATGCCAAGACCTATGATGCGATGTGGATGAGCGGCTTATTCGGAGATAGGTCACAATCATCGAATGCCTTTCAAGTCATTGATGTGATGCATACGACTACGATGTAGATGATGGACCCATCGCACACACAATTTTCATGGCTAGCATTTCTCCAATGGTTTCTCCCAAGGTCTCTTCTTCACCACAAGTCTGGCCTATCCAAGGACAAACTCATCTCGAGGTATTAAAACTATACGATGATGTTGATGTGCAACAGATGCATGACAAAGTACAATCAATCAAACTATTGAATCAAATGTTGAAAATATGGGTAATGACAATATTGTCCCATACGATCAATACGTGAAACAAAGTGAAAGTGAAGTTGTACCAAGTGATGCATCTCCTGCGATCAACAATGACTATATCTTTGATGAATACACCGCATGTGCTCCGATGATTCCATAATTTCGAACTAAATGCCTATAAGGAACGTGTTGCTATTTATGAACAACGTGCAAAATTTGAGTTGACCACTGTGAGCGAAATGGATGACCAAGTGAGTACGAGAATTAGAAAAAGTAAGTTTAGAGAAGAAGTATTGAAACAAGAATTACATTCCTTGCAAGAAAAACTTTCTAAAACAAATAAGCAAAAACAAGAACTTCAAGAAAATGTGAAAATGCTTAAGCAAGAATTTAATGCAAAGGAATCAAAACTCTTGAGAGATTTTTCCAATCAAAACTTTGAAAACAAACTTGAAAACAAGTTGTACATACAAGGAAACACCATTCGATCGCTCACATGGTCACTAAACATCGAGTCTTAAGCGATAAGCATAGCATTCCCTTGTTGAGGAACCAAATCCAAAGGTAATTAAAAGGCTAGAAATGCTCATAAGGTGCTTTATGATGGTAATGAAATCCTTAAGCCTAGGCGTAAACCTAGTTGCGTTGAGTGCACCGAGGAAGATAAGAAATCAAATGAAATCACTAGGAAAAGATGAATAAGAAACAAAATGATCCCAAATGCAAAGAGAAAACATAATTATCACTCCTCATGATTACAAGAAGGAAAACTGGATTTCCTTGAACAAGTTTAAGCCTCGGACTTTGTTGACTCCCGAACAAGTCTTCGGAAAAAGATTTAGATAATCGAAAAGCGGAAAATATTGTTGAAACAAACCCTCCCTTAGGAAAATGCCTAGAAGCGACTATGTATCCTCCTAATACACCAATGCATCTTGTACCTAGAACAATTGCCACTAAAAGCAAGACATTAATTAGCCAATACGTTATATTTCAACTATTTGTTGATTTTGAGAAAACTTGCAAGAAAAGGATCACACCCACGTATAATCAAGGAGAAAGGGTTTTGAACAAATGAAAGAATGTTATTTAATCGAGGTCATGCCCTTCTTTAAACTTCTAAAGACCACTTTGAGAGTCTTAAAAGGATAGAAACGATATTAAGGGAATGGAAAAGGAATTTGATGCAATGGTTGTTGAAGTTAGTGACTATGAGCGCAATCAAATATAATGAGATTGAGAGAAAGAACTCGTGCATACATTAAATGAGAATCTTATTCTTGAATGTGTTGCTCAAGATGTCTTTTTCATCGCTTCAAATTGCTCTATTAATGCTTCCAAATTTCATGAACTATCTGCGGCCCGAAAGTCTCCCATGATCGTGTCATTGAGCTTGAAAAACTAATTCTAAACTAAATGAGAAAATTGAACTGGATGATCACGACAATTTGGTTAAACATTTTCTAAACTAGAAGTTGAGTATTTTAATCTACAACTAAAATATCAACATCTCAAAGAAAATGTCAAAACTTCAAATATCAAGACATCTTCGATGCTCGAGTTTGATGCGCTTTTCAAATTAACAAACGAGATGAACAGATTCAAGCTCGAGTAACACGATCGAGAAAGTTGAAAGCCCAAATCTCTCAATTAAAGGGTCAAACGAACAATATGACAGGCTCCCAAATGCCTCCTCCTTTAGATTCTCGAGATTCTCAAACGTTTCATCTTCAAAACCTAGTAAATGCTTTACAAAAGGAAAACGAAAGTTTTCTAGAAGAAAATGAAAAGGTTAAACGTCATTTCAATGAGTTATTTGAATCAATTAAAGTCACTCGTAACAAAAACAACGAACAAATACCTTCATTGCAAAAGGAAATTGATAATCAAGGGTCGTAAAAGGAAAATGCCAATGACCAATGGGAGAATGTTGTATCAAAGGTTCACTCTTGTAATAAATATGCTTTATCTCGTGACATATGTCCTCCTCATCTAAGGAACAACAAACTTGCCATTCAAACATACTTCTCATCCCTTAAGGATTGCCTAGAATGTCTGCGTGAGATTGTTGAAGAGGATAAGCTAGAGAAACCTCATGATAATGCAATTGGACATGCATGCTTATATGCCAAACGATCTCAAGAAATCTTAGAATGCTTGATCACAATATGCCCAAAGACATTAGGTGAGAGAGTTAACCCTTTGATTCCATGCTCGATGCCTAATGCCAAATATGATATGCACTCGATTCCCAATGTTTTGAATGTGAACCGTAGTGTACCCTTGAGTAGTTCAGATTCTAGATCTGTCAATGCTAAGAGAGAGAACTCAAAGATGCCTTCTAGGAGTACTAATCTCAGTACCTCTAGTTTTAAGAAAGTGAACCTTAGTGCACCTGCATGTAGTTCAGATCCCAAAGACATCTAAACAATGGTGCAAAGAGTAGTAATACAAACTAATGTTCCCATTCCTCTACAGAGTAATCGGTGACATTAAAGGGAGCAGTCAAAGTCTCAAGACAATACAAGGAATGATAGGACCTCGCAAGCTAAGAATGTGCACTGAAAAGAGTAGAAGAACAATCTAGGAACTTTAAGTTTGAATCGAATAAAACGAATCGTGTTGATTCTAGTATTAGCCATAGGCGTCATGTAATTAATTCAATTCGATACTATTTGCAAACCTTGTACGATGTTGCTTGAATTCGCTTTCTAATCATGAATGTGGTGTTAATGTTCGCCTAATGATGTTTATTGTCCGATTAATATTGTTAATGCTAAAGTGCATGCTAAGAAGGCTAAAAGGCAAAACGAAAGAAAGTTAGAAAACAAGGAAACCCACAGAAGAACATTCAAGAAAATAGGCTTTTATTGGACACCGTTGGTCTTAAGACTAATCGATAATGCCCACTAGAAAATGGATGCCTCTTGGTAGAACTATTCCTTAAGAAGTGATCACACCGTGAATGTGGCTAATACTCGACACTAGTATCGCATCTATTCACAACGATTCCATTGCCTCACTTTCGATATGAATGCTTCTATTCTTGATGTGGGTGTTCCAAACATTGTTACTAACCAAATGGAACCCATTCTTGCATGGGGATCCCAATTATCCAGCTTATCCATTCTTGTCTCGTGTTCAACTGCAGATCCTTCAAATCGCTCGTGGTACCGGACTCAGTCGCTCCAAGCATATGACCGGAGATCGGTCATGCTCATGAACTTCGTGAGCAAATTCATCGGGGCTCGTTAGATTTGGTAATGATCATTTCGATTGTTATTATGGGTTATGGAGATTATGTTGTTGGTGATAGTGTCATCTTTAGAGTGTATTATGTGGAAGGTTTAGGTCATAATCTTCTCTCGTGGGTCAATTCGTGATTACGATCTAGAAGTAGCCTTGAGAAAACATACCGCTTTGTTAGAGATCTTAATGGTAAAGAACTGTTAAAAGGAACTCGTGGCTCAAATCTTTACACCATCTCTATCGATGACATGATGAGGGCCTCTCCAATCTGCTTATTATCAAAGGCTTCTAAAACAAAGTCATGGTTATGGCATCGTCGCCTCAATCACTTGAACTTGGCACCATTAACGATCTTTCCAGAAAGGACTTAGTTGTAGGTTTACCTAGACTAAAGTATGAAAAGGATCATCTTTGTTCAACATGTCAATTGGGAAAAAGCAAAGTATGCCCATAAACCCAAACCTACTAACTCTGTCACGAAGTTCTTCATATGATTCATATGGATTTATGTGGACCTATGAGGGTGCGAGAATATCTTTGGGAAGAAATATGTGTTAGTTGTGGTTGATGATTACTCTAGATTCACCGGTCAAGTTCTTAAGGACAAAGGATGAAACTCTTGATATCATCATCAAACTCATCAAACAAATGCGAGTTCGACTAAACAAAACGCCGAATTATCGAGCAGACAATGGAACCGAGTTTGTCAACAAACAACTTAGTGAATTCTATGAAAGCATTGGAATCACCATCAAAGAAGTGTTCCACGAACCCCTCAACGAATCGGTGTAGTTGAAAGACGAAATCGTACTCTTGTTGAAGCCGCTAGAACAATCTTGATATACTCAAAGGTTCCAATGTTTCTGCGGGGTCAAGCAATTGCACTGCATGCTACACACAAAATCGTTCCACGATTCACACTTTGCTCATGGAAAAACTCCATATGAACTTGTCCACAACAGAAAACCTAATCTATCTTTCCTTCGTGTGTTTGGTGCATTGTGCTATCCAACTAATGAGGTCAAGACTTAGGCAAACTTAGGGCCAAAGTCGACATTGGAGTATTTGTAGGATATGCATCAAACAAAAGGGATACCGAATCTACAACAAAAGAACCCGAAATATCATGGAAACAATTCACGTTACGTTTGATGAGTGACGGTCAAATGGCTCCTGGACACTCCACTCGGGACCCGCACTTCAAAAGCAGTCCCATTGGTTCATCCCTTGTTCCAAACTCCTCTCAAGAAACTCCATATGTACCTCCATCGAAGATGATGTAAAGAAATTGTTTGATCCTATGTTTGATGAACCGTATGATTCAATTACTAATGAGGTAATGATTCCTACAATGAGGATGCTCATATTCCGATGAATGAAGTCAATCCTCGGTCTCAATATCTTTAAGTCAAGAAGCACCCGCTGCGATCCTTGATCCTCATCAACAAATCATCATTCTTCAAATGTACATCATGGAAATGTTTCGCATCAATGATGAAGTTAATCCCTTTGCTACTCCTCGAAGATGCTCCATTTGAAAACATATTTGCTACTCCCGAATCATCATCGAACCATCTTCTTGAGACATCGACTCGGCTACCTCGGTTCCTCAACAATTGCCACATGAACACCTCGGAAAATGGACTCACGATCATCCATTAGACAACATCATTGGAAATCCTCTCGTCTCATATCAACCCGAAACAACTCGCAACCGATGCCTTATGGTGCTTCTTCAACTCCGTACTATCTAAGATCGAACCAAAGATGTTAAATCTGCCATGAATGAAGATAGTTGGTTCAATGCCATGCAAGATGAAATTCATGAGTTTGATCGTCTTGATGTATGGGAGTTAGTACCGCTCGAGGCGTACTATGATTATAGCTCTAAAATGGATCTTCAAAGTAAAGCTTGATGAGCATGGTGATGTGTTGAAGAACAAGGCTCGATTAGTTGCTAAAGGATATCGTCAAGAGGAGGTATAGACTTTGAAGAATCTTTTGCTCCAGCTTGCTCGAATCGAGGCAATCGTAATCTTCTCGCTAATCTTGCTAGTAAGAACATGGTAGTTTATCGATGGATGTAAAGTCGACATTTCGAACGGAGATCTTAAAGAAGTCGTCTCACATAAGCCAACTCAAGGATTTGTGAATCAAGAGCATCCTACTCACGTTTATCGTTTGAAGAAGGCTCTTTACGGTTTAAAGCAAGCTCCAAGGGCATGGTATGATACATCACAAAGTTTCTTCTATCAACCGGATTCATCAAAGGAGCAATTGATCCTACATTGTTCACCGGGAAGTCGAGCAAACATTTAATTCATGTTCAAATTTATGTTGATGATATTATTTTGCCTCGATGCACCCAATGGAATGTGATCGGTTTTCAAATGAAATGAGTTCAAAGTTTCAAATGTCAATGATGGGACAAATGTCATTTTTCTTGGGATTACAAATTTCACAAAGTCCGGAGGCATTTTCATAAATCAATCTAAATATGCAACAGAGATTTTAAAGAAATTTGGATTTGATTCATGTGACCTGTTGACACCCCATGATTGACCGAACCAAACTAGATGAGGACCTCTCGGGATCATGATTGACCAAACGAAATATCGGAGTATGATTGGATCCTGATGTATCTCACCGCTAGTAGACCGACATCTTGTTCATTTGTTTGCATGTGTGCTAGATACCGTGCTAAGCCTACTAAAAGCACCTTGAAGCGATTAAGCGGGTCTTCGGTATCTCCAAGGAACCATCAATATGGGTCTTTGGTACCAAGGACACCGGTATGTCTCTAACGGCCTATCACGATCTTGATCATGCAGTTGTCAAGATACACGTCAAGTACGTCGGGAGGTGCTCGATTTTGGGTGATAAGCTTGTGAGCTGGTCTTCAAAGAAGCAAATGAGTACTTCTATTTCCTCTGAGAGGTGAATACATAGCCATGTCATCTTGTTGTGCTCAAATCTTATGGATGAGATCTCAATTATCGACTATGGCTTTGAATTCAACAAAATCCTCTGTCTTGTGATAATAAAAGTGCTATTGCTCTCTCATGCAACAACGTTCAACACTCAAGAGCAAAGCATATCGACATTCGACATCATTTCATCGTGAACAAGTAGAAAAAGGTGTGGTGGAACTATATTTTGTGAGGTCCGAATATCAATTAGGCGACATCTTCACCAAAGCTCTTCCAAGAGAACGTTTTGAGTTTATTCTTCCACGCCTTGGCTTGAAAAGCCTTCAACCAGAACACTCAAACGCCTTCGGAGGAAGACGAGGAGTAAAGGTCTTACTTCTTCTATCTCTTGTATATATCTATTCGAAAAACAAAATTTTGAAAAATTCAAAAATCTTCAACAAAAAAAAAAAAAAAAAAAAAAAAAAAAAAAAAAAATATTGTCATTTTGTCATGTTTTCTCGATTCGATAATATCTACGGTCTTGATGTTGTCATTCAAAGAATGACACGGGACTTTAGATGTTGTTCTAATTTTATAAAAAAAAAAAAAAAAAAAAAAAAAAATATATATATATATATATATATATATATATATATATATATATATATTTGGGAGAAAGAGAAACAATGGTTTATTGTCATTTTCGAGCAATAACCGGTTTTAAAAGAAAGAACAGAGCCATGTTTTATCATGTTTTCAAAATTCCATGCTCTGATTCTATAAACATTTATCTACTGAAAACTAAATGCTTTGAAAAATAACTCAATCTCTATTTTTGATAATCATCAGGACTTATATGTCAAAATCTTTATCTCTCAATCAACAACCTATGTCATTGATTGAGGGGGAGAATGATTTCAATTAAATTAAAAAGTTATTTGGCATTAAATTGTTTTCAAAAGATTTACATGCATGTTTTATCAATGGAGTTTAAAGTCTTAAAATCCGATTCTTATCAGTTAAAACGCTTTCATAATCAAGTCACAATTCCCCTTAAAAGCTTTCAAAATCAATTTAAATCTATAAGAGATCACAAATCTCAAATGATTTGATAATTGTGATCGGGGAGAATGTGTGATTTAAATTGGATTTAAACCGATAATTCAGTAAATGGCTCTACATGAATGTACATCTTGTCCTTCCCACATGTGACAAACGATTTCAAATTTTCAATGCACATGTTGAGGGGAGCATCTATCTTAAACTTTTGATTTGAAACGTGATCATTCATCCCAATGTGCGGGTTCCTCTAGTATGTGCAAAACTCTTTTCAAACCCCGAGGCACATATTGAGGGGAGCAAATTATGGAAACCTCATCCTTCCCGGAATGCTATATCTACTTGATTTGATGTGGGAAGTGATGTTGATATCTTTAGAAAATGGTAATCAAAGAAGTTAATTCTTTCTCTTGCCTCCGTGTGCAAAACATTTTCATACTTGATGCACATGTTGAGGGGAGTTCTCGTTCTAAAATATCAAAACAATTCGGTACAAAATGCTTTGATAATATATCACAAGTATCCGAATTGATTTTCAAATGGTTTTCAATTGGATCCAATGGCGGCGAACAATACCAAATAGACCGACCAACTTTACTTCATGTACGGTGATATAAGGATGATAAGGTTAGGTATGTGTTCCCATGATCCGCTGAACCGGAGGGATCTACCTGAGGACAATCCACTAGTTAGTGTAGAAGTCCTTAGGTATGATGATAAAAGGAGAAAATGAGATATGGGAAGAGTGCGGACTAAGACCGAGCTAGTAATCGGAATAAACCCAACAAGGTTCTAGCTATGAAGTCTCGTAAGCATCAAGGGGTTGAAGAATTAAAAAGAATTGAATGAGAAAAGGGTGAAAACAAATAGCCTCCATTTATTCAACCTTAGGGCGTAAACCGGGTTCACTTCATATGCTCTTGATGGTAACATCGGTATTGAAGACAAGACGTAATGGACCCAAAGGACGACCGCACTTCAACTTTCCAAACCACTCAAGTTCCTCTTAAAAGGGCTTGTTTCATTCTCACGGGAACCGACATTATCTATCGACTTTCTCTTAGAGATGGTTGATATTGAAGAAGGAGACCTCTCCCTAGTCTCCGTCATAGGATCCAAATATGCACAAATTGAGTCTAGAGCCACGAGATCATCAATAAATCTCATTAGGACACTTTCAATGAAGACTCTGTTTCACCCAATGTGGAAAGAGATTATATCTTGAGTCCTCGCATTATCCTTGTGGTATTGCCGAACATCCGAGTGATGTGTATACATATTCACAATGAAGATGGAAAGCCTTCGAGCCAACATCAAACAAGCTCCCGGTAGGTGGCATGTGAGATCTATTTTATAGATTAACCATGTGACAACCGAATGAAACAATGGGGCGATTCAATCTCTTGAATCAATCTCGGTTCAGTTATGGATTGACGGATACCTTTGAAAACCGGTCTTTGTGCTTAAAACTCTTTTCTTTAGCACATCGATCCGTACTCATTTTTCAAACCAAAAGGTATTTTATGATTGATAATTGATTTTCAATAAAACCTTCGTTGTATTGCAAAACAATTTCTATTGAAAGCAATACACGATTGTTTTTCAAATCTCTTTTCATCAATCGCTGGACTTAAAATTACCGTTCACTCACTCCGTGTTGTCTTCTTTGAGATGTTCGGTTTGAGAACAGCTAGAACAATTAAAACCCTGTCAAGGAGATTCTTAGGAATCCTACCGATCACAGGCGGTATTTGTAATGATCAACGGGGAACCGTGGGCGTGTACCTCAATTCAACGAAAGTGATCAAAGACACTTTCGTGCGATTTATTGCTAATCGTTGTATGCAGTACACCCGACGCTTGCGGTGATCGTAATGAAGCGGTCAATCCATAGCCGCATGCTCACTTAACACATTCAACTCAAAGAAATCATGATTAGTGCATCAATGACTCGATATTTTCACTCCAAGCTTCGCTCTGCTGCGCCAATATCATGATTCAACAAAAGCTTCCGCTACTACGATAAGAAGATATCATGATCCGAATGTGAGCATGTCGGTCCTAAAGTCACTACATCACATAATACCAACACCACAAAGGATGTGTCGAGATTGTTGATAGTGATGATCTCAAAAGATGGCTCAAAATTATTATCACGTGGATCAAGAAAAGACCTCCACTTGAAGTAACCAAACATGCAATGTGAAGAATCAATGACTACGAGCTTAGGAGCAAAGGACTACATCAAGAATGCAAGATCAATTGTTAATGTATTATCCGGTTGTATTCAATGTATTTTTGGTACATGATTGAGGTGACCTCCTTGGGGAGATTGTTAGGAATTAGAAATTCCAGGCATTAAAGAGTCGGTCACCTCAAGTATATGTAATCGTTAAAAGCTCGTGAGTCGTAGTAATTCTTAAGTTAAGTAGTATTTAGTTAAGTAACACCGTGGAGGACGGACGGGTCTTTACCCACCGTATGCCCGATCCACACCCAATGTGTGGCGATTTATGTAAGACTATAAATACTCTCTACCTCCCAAGGTAGAGAGTTGGAGCTCATAATAATATCTTTCACTTTCTCTCACTAAGTTCCCTAAACCTCTAACTTTCTCTCTCTAGAATTCCATCTATATGCTACTTTGTGTTATGGTTTGATGTGTATGTGAAAAGTTATATCTTACAAAGATAAGAGACAACCAATCAATATTCAATAATTAAGTTTCATACTCCCTAAGCAAACACACAAGTAAATTAGCCGGACATGGAGAACATGCAAGCATACACACAAATAATCAAAGAAATAATTGTATTAATGAAGTAAAACACTTATCTTGGTGTAAGATAGGGTTTGGAACCTAAAATACTTGTACAAGACACCTTGGTTCGGTTTAGGTTTTACTCCAAAAGACTACCCACAAATCTTGAAAAATTCGGATTCTATATATAAGATTACACATGCGGCGGCCACCTTATGTTTTGTGGCGCCGTCGGTCGCCGTCATTAGGGTTTCGTCTTGGCCACGTTAGACTTGCGGCGGCCACCTTATGCTTGTGACGCCGTCCTCTTCACCGACGCCTCTGATTGCATCTAGGCCGTGCCGAGTTGCGACGGCCTACTCTTTTATAACTTGACGTCGTCACTTGAAAATAGGAGTTTTGGCTTCGTCCCGTCACAAAATCCTCCGACGGCGTCGTATAGATAAGCCGTGACGGCGTCACAGATAAGTCGTGACGCCACACCTTATGTTTCAAAGCACTTTGAGTGTCTCGATTCGACTTTGGCCATTTTGTTCAGATATTCGCGCCTTTTCGTCCGGATAAGTGCCATTCCAAAGATTTTGCCTTCAAGAGACCTAAAAGTAAAAAGGAACGATATTAAGCAATAACGGATACAAAGTGATCAAATAAGGGCTTAAACGACCCTCAAAAGGTACCTTTAAAACCTTATCAAATATCCCTACACTTGGTATTTGCTTGTCCTCAAGCAAATGTGCTTTTAGCCAATTAATTTATAAGTTAGGGGTCATGAAGCATTGGTTTAAAACGGTCCACAACACATATAAGCCCATAAAAGTCATAACAAGCACGGAGTTACATACTAGCACCTCACATGGGGTGTTTGGATACTCACATCTCTCTCGGGTGTATATGAAATATAACAAATTGGAAATGGAAGATAAACACTCATTAACCGGTCCTAGTACATAGATTACCATAGGCTTAAGAATAGATCAAACCTCCATCGCTTTGGCGTAAGCACCTAGGAAAGACTATCAAAGAGGTCTTTAAAGGGTTGTAATGTTAGGTTTACTGGTAGGAAACAAAGGGTTTGGTGGGATAGGCTATATAGTGGTGGCAAGTCAAAAATCTCTATGTTAAATGCATACGAAGAATGGCGCTAAAGCCAAGACTCGACACTCTAGACTCTAGCTAACCGAAATAAACAAACATAAATTTAAAGGATAGATGTAGGAACGTGGCAAGTATGTTTTGTTTTTTTATACACTTTACTCTACCATCCTCTACGGTAACATCAAAATGATAGGGATTTATAGGCACATCCCTACACTTGAGTTTTTATTACTCTAACACTAATTTGGCCCGAATTGAAAAGATCAAAACACTTGGGGTACATTATTATGCAAACAAAGGGAATTTGAATTTAACGTTCCCTTCCGTCATTTCATAAATTTTAACTTTTCCCATGAATCCCAATCGTCCCAAAATCAGATACAAAGGATATGACTCGACTTAGCAACTCATGCAAGCAACCGGATAATTGAACTAAGGGTTTAGGGTGATAACAATAATGCACTAAAAGTGAGTGCATACGAGGTAGGCTAAGGTGATTTGGGTGTATATTTGGGGTGGGGTGTAAACAATGCTCTTCATTGATATTCCGGAAAACCGAAACATCACGAGAACCGCGAAAAGGATAGGCTCGGAGGGGTTAACTAGGGTATCGTGTACTAAAGATGAGTACAACGCAAAGGGTGTGGGGAATTACTCAACCGAGGTGGAAGAAGTAATTATATTATGGGTATCAAACAAGGTTATCCTAATGTCTCTTATCATTTAGTTATTCCTAACTACACAAGTGCGCCTTACTAGCGATCTCGGGATGCATCACAAAACAAGTTCTAGAATCTATTATACTACCGGTTCACACTCTAAGCATTAAAGATGAATGCTTTAATTCCTACTAATCTAAGGCGATCCTCACATTTTGGGTGGAATTTAGGTGGTAAAGGGTTTTTGTGCTAGTCATGCAACTTCCTATCCGTGAGACGCTTTTGTTAAGACTAATGGCCCACTCCTATATGTCATGAAAAATTTTAAATTTGGTGCCAAAATTACCCTAACCGACATTTTCTCATGGTTTATTACACAAATACAATTGGACAAAGCAAATATTCAAGGATAAGCATAGTTTCAAAGTTCCCATTTTATTTTCCTCCTACACTTAAACCGAACATTGTCCCCAATGTTCCCAGAAATATCAAAGTTATGATAATGGAAGGTAATTAAAAACGAAAGAAACTAGTACTCCCCTGATTAGCTCGGTAGGATCCGTGTGTGAAGTAGTAGTTAAATCCTTTCCAAGAAGAATTTATGCGTGAAAAGCTCCTTCCAATCTTATGTAACTTCTTCTTGATAAATTAAACCTGCACACTTGAAGAAAACAAACGAAACCTTCGCATAAAATCGGTGGTAATAATATATATAAGACTCGATTTAAACTAGGATATAATGCTTGTGGAATGGATGTTTACAGAATTTCTAGAAAATTAAGACTTGGAAAATTCCAAAAATTTATAAGTAGCTCGAAAACCGTAAAAAAGTAATCATTGTTTTACTCCTTCCCGACGCGTCGAGTTGCGATCTCGACGCCGTCAGTTATCCCGACAAAACCGGTCTCGATTTTCCGGAAAAATTGGAAAATTTACATCTTTAGAATCTGGAAAAATTTCGCAAAACATCCATTATGACTCGATACAAGCATTTGACTCGAACAAACACACATATATATCTTTTAGTTGATTGTTATTCTCATGTTTACGTTTCTTTTGAAAACGTGTGTAATCCTCCTACACTTATCCCTTATGTAAAATACCTTTATATGCAATTAAGACGAGGTTAAAAACAAAATAAAGCATTTTACAAATTTAAACATGAGAATAAACAATCAATAAAAGACATATGACACTAACAAGCAAACAATTAAGCATGGGTTGCCTCCCTAAGCGCTTTTCTTTATTTAAGAGTCTTGTAGCTAGACTCGTAGTCGTGCTCCTACGTGCGATATAAGTAAGCCTATCCTCAACAATGTCATAAGGATCAAACTTATCATTCAAGTTCCTAGTAGACGTTCGGTTAGATATGCCTTTTCAAACTTCTCTCCATCGGGATCATAGATTGTTATCCTAATGTGCCACTCCATCACCGTCACTAGGCGGTCTATCCCAATCCCATTTTTCTTTAGATTTCTCAACTTTCCACTTATTCATGACAAGGTTGACGGGCAAACTTCCTAGGAACTCGGTCATCTTCCTAAATACTAAAGCGTCCTCGAACGGGTTCACTTCCATGTCCCTAGCCATTTCTTTTCTTGGAAAGTTGCTTTACTAGTGAAGGCTTCATCTAGGTAAAAGGTCTTTGGGGCCTATGAGGTTCTTATCTATCCAAGGTCCATATCTAGAAGGCTCTCTATCCAACCTAATCTCATGTGGTATTTCCTCTTCTTTGTAGTACGATGCTTTTGACATCAGAATTGACCTAGCACCCCTCTCCTACTACTATCTTGGATATCTTACAATCGATGATGGCACTAGCGGTAGCTAAGAATCCTCTTCCTACTAGTAATGGGCATGTCGGGTCCTTATTCATGTCTAGCACATGAAAGTCGGCCACAAGAGTCAACTCTCCTACGTGTACTACCATGTCTTTTATTATTCCTACCGGACGTGCAACACTACCATCCGCTAGACCTAAGATGGTTTCCGTTGGTTCTATTTTACCTAAGTTAAGGCTTCTATGGAGGGACAACGGAACAAGATTGATGCATGACCCTAAATCGGCTAGAGCGTCGAGAGGTTTGGAAGTTCCAAGCCTACACGGAAGAGTAAATAGCCCGGGATCATCTAACTTCTTAGGTAAATTATTTCGCACAAAAGCGGACCCATGTTTTCCAAGCTTAAGTTCTAACTCATATTTTTCTTTTAAAGCATTATAATAAGGTGCATGAGCTAAGACCTCAAGAATCGGTTTTTCTTGATGGAGTTCCTTGTACCTCCTCCTCTAAACTAGGTTTGGATTCTTGGTTGACGGGTTTCTCAAGAGTAGGTTCTACCAATGGTGCAGGCCTTGGTACCTCATTTTGGATGGCTTGGAACCCTTTTTGATAGCATTTACCGAGTGAACCGTTGGGTGTGAGGGGCATGGATGTGCATTCTCCCATGGTGAACAAGAACATGAAGTCGGCGAAATCGAATTCACTTTTGGGTTCTTTATAGTATCACTTGGGAGTGCTCCAACTTCCCGCTCATTGAAGGCTTTTAAGAGGCATCAAGCTTGTTTGTCATCTCGCTTTGTCTTTTCTTAAAATCGGCTTCAAGCTTAGTCAATCGAGTCTCTTGAGATGACAGGAATCTAGATGCAATTGCCTCAAGATTAGTGGGGTTCCGGTGTTTAGAGAGTTGAACCTATTAGGTGGACTAGATGAGCTTTGGGGTGTGCTTGAGTTTTGGTTCCACTTAAGGTTAGGGTGATTTCTCCATGAGGGTTGTAAGAGTTTCTAAGTTGTTTTGTTCGGCTTGAAAGTGTACCACTTCTCTCCCGCCTCCGCCGGTACGCATGGAGGCGAGTCCGCAAAAGCTTGTTCGGGGGTCTTGTGCAATCACGAGTGTCATGGGGACCACTACATAACTCACAAGAAAGAGTGATTTTATTCACTTGATGTGAGGACTTAGGATTTTCGTAGGAACTCATTAGGAATTTAACTTGATCTTCAAGTTCGGTCATCCTACTGGGGAAGATTGTGAGGTAATGGGAGGCAAGGAGATTGCCTTAACGGTTTTGGGCACTCACGGGGTCATCCCAACTTTCGTTGTCATAGAGGGCAAGGTCCTCTATTATACCCCATGATTGTTCCGCTGTGAGATCACTAAGTTTTCCACCGCCGCTTGGTCAATGGATCGCTTGGTGGGAAGTTGACATGATCATAAAAGATTTGGACTTGGAGCCAAAGATCAATGCCGTGATGAGGGACTTTATGAAGTAAGTCCTTGAATCGAGTCCATGCTTCGTAGAGATTCACCCCGACGTTGTTGGAACATCAAGATGTCATTCCTAAGCTTAGTGGTTCTCCCGGTGGGAAAAATTGAGCAAGGAAGCGAGAGGTAAGATCATCCCAACTTGAGATGGAGCCGTGAAAGTCGCTCAAGCCAATTACTAGCTTGGTCCCGTAGAGAGAATTGGAAGAGACGCAGCGCGTGGTCTCCCGAGTAGTAGCATCAAGGTCGATGGAATCGACAATTTTAAGGAAATCCCTAAGATGCCGATTTGGATCTTCGGAACGAAGTCCATGGAATGCACATACGCTTTGCACCAACCGGATGGTGTCGGATCGCAGGCCGTAGTTTGGGCTTGGTCGGGAAGCTCAATGGTGTTCCTATAGCCTAGGTGGCTTGGTCTTGAGTATTCACCAAGAGTACGGGCTCTTGGCGGGTCAATTGGTGGTGGGTTGATGAATGGTGGGTGGTTATCACCTTCCATGATGAAAAGTAATGGAATTACGAACAAAGGTCACGAAGAAGGGGGATAGACTATGAGAAAGCTAAAAATGAGAAAAAGTTTACTTGATAGGAATCAAGTAAAGAAACCTAAACGAGGTGGACTACTAACTAGCTATTCTATTCCCGGCGACGCCTAAAACTTGATAACGCTACACGCCGCTCGTTCGGGTCAAAGGAACTTTCCTTTCGTCGAGCAAATTTTTCAACACCCTAGGCAAAGAACCTAATCGTTGTAGTGTAGTATTAGGGTAAGCCACGGGTATTGATATCGCTCTCTAGGGAATAGGAATGCTAGTGAGAAGTTACTACGCTAAGGTTGGGGTTGAGGAAGATTATTTTTTCTTTTATATTTTAAGAAAAGGAAAGGCACGAATCTCGGGGTTTGGATTTGGGGGGTTGGTATTGCTACCAATTACTCTACTTATCTAATTATCTAATCTAAGGTGTATGTAGTCTATGTCTAATTATTGTGTGCTCGTATGATAGTTTAAAGATGTGTTTACTTAGGTTTTACTACTCCTTAATTATCTCCTATTGGTGGTTGAATTGTCACGTCCTTATTATTAGTTGTGTTGTGTGTCTAAGTTTGTAGGGTATGCGTTTCTCCCTAACTCTTTGAACTTACCAAAGGGTCTCGTCTACAAAACCCACTAGGGATAATAAACTCTTACTCTAAGGCACTCTTTGGATGGTTTAGCTTACAACTACTCAAGGAGTTATATTCTAAGGTTCACAAAGATTTAATCAAGCATTAAGTACACAACGAATGACCTATCGCATTACTAGATCATTAATCAACTAAGATAAGAGACAACCAATCAATATTCAATAATTAAGTTTCATACTCCCTAAGCAAACACACAAGTAAATTAGCTTGACATGGAGAACATGCAAGCATACACACAAATAATCAAAGACATAATTGTATTAATGAAGTAAAACACTTATCTTGGTGTAAGATAGGGTTTGGAACCCTAAATATCGCATAAAGACAAATTTTGGTTTGGTTTAGGTTTTACCCAAAAGACTAGCCACAAATCTTGAAAAATTCGGATTCTATATATAAGATTACACATGCGACGGCGTACCTTATGTTTTGTGGCGCCGCCGGTCGTCATTATTAGGGTTTTGTCTTGGCCACGTTAGACTTGCGACGGCGTCACCTTATGCTTGTGACGCCGTCCTCTTCACCGGACGCCGTCTCGATTGCATCTAGGCCGCCCGAGTTGCGACGGCCTACTTTTTATAACTTGACGTCGTCACTTGAAAATAGGAGTTTTGGCTTCGTCCCGTCACAAAATCCTCCGACGGCGTCACAGATATAGTCAGTGACGCCGTCACCTTATGTTTTCAATGACTTTGAGTGTCTCGATTCGACTTTGGCCATTTTCTTTGTATATTCGCGCCTTTTCGTCCGGATAAGTGCCATTCCACATTTTGCCTTCAAGAGACCTAAAAGTGAAAAGGAACGATATTAAGCAATAACGGATACAAAGTGATCAAATAAGGGCTTAAACGACCCCTCAAAAAGGTACCTTTTAAAACCTTATCAAAGCTCTGGTACCAATTGTGGAAAACTAGAAGGGGGTTGAATAATTTTACCGATTAAAACTTTATTTTAAACTATTTAGATCGACTTATGTCAATCAATTTAATGTGTGTGTTGGATGATGATAGATAAGCATATAAACAAGTAATGCAAAGATAAAGAGTACGGAACACAAAACGACGACAAGGACACCTTCCTTGCCCTACTCCACTCCCCGAGTTCCCCACTAGAGAGTTCGTAAGCACTACACAACACAAGCTCCTTAATGTGGCGGAGAAGCCTTCACAACGTCGCCTACTCTTTATCCGGTACTAGGCTAGACACCGAGTTCTTCCACAAGGTAGAACCAAACCTATCACAACGTCGCCTACACTTTATCCGGTACAAGGCTAGATACCGAGTTCCATTACAAAGGAGGAACTACTACCCAACACTACACCAATACACGACAACCTCAAAGGAGAAACACTCCTTATTACAACATCATAAGGATATTACTATCCTTTAACCCAAACTAACTATCTTGTACATCGATGCACCATATCGAATGTACACCCTTGGCACCTTTCACTAATGCCTTTGACACGACCTTTCGGCACCTTTCACTAATGCCTTTGACACGGACCTTCGGCACCTTTCACTAATTCCTTCGACACGGACCTTCGGCACCTTTCACTAATACCTTCGACACGGACCTTCGCCACCTTTCACTAATGCCTTCGGCACGACCCTTAGGCACCTTTCACTAATGCCTTTAACACAACACTTCTATGAAAGGAGAGAAGAACTATTAACAAGAGACACTTCAGTGGTCTTGATGATGACGAAGCTTAGCAACTCATGACCTTGAGCTTGCATGTCTCCAAGAGGTGGTGATCTCGCCTTTAAGAGGAACCTAGAGAATCACACAAACAAAAACTACATAGAAAGATCCTTTGGATCTGAGGTTAGAGAGGTTACAATACTAAGAGAGAGTTTGTGTAAAAGGGGTGAGTAGTAAGTGAGAAATGGCTCACTATTTATAGGAAAATTTCTCTCTTTTTCACGGTTCCCACGGATCCTCCCGTAGGATCCAATTAGTCTAATCAAGGGATCCGCAATGGGTCGACTTAAGTCCGGATTTTGGGTTGCAAACCGGGTTATGGGTTATGGGTAACGAATTATGGATACCCAACAAGATGCAATGTATCTAGACATTGGGTCATGGGTCTTGGGTCATGGATCATGGATAATACCCAACATGACTTCATGTATGATGTCATGCAATGGGTCATGGGTAATGGATCAAGCTCCATGGGTATGGGTCATGGACTTTGGGTTTTACCCAACAATATTCAATGTATCTAGTCAATGGGTTAAGGACTTAGATTTTTACCCATTACAATATAAATATGCACATTTCCATATTATGTAAACACTAGTTGTTAATTTCTTATACATATGCATTTCTATAAGATGTAAACAATATTACTTGTTTTAGTGTTGTATATGAAAATGTAAGTGTGTTAGCAAACTATTGGCTCAAACCATTTACGTATTTTACTTGTTTCGTTAAAATGATTTTACGTTTGTTATCGATAAAACATTAGAAGATTGTAAAATATAAATAAATGTTTTTACTGTTTATTTGTATTAACAACTTTGTTTAATGTTATTCATGTTCCTGATATAAGGAAAAACTTGGTTTCAAGTAGTGTTTTGAATAATCATGATTTTAAACAAGTTATTGAATCTGATATATTTGTTTTGTCTAAAAATGGTGTATTTATTGGTTTTGGATATTTGTGTAATCAAATGTTCAGATTGAACATTGTTAATGATTGTGATAATTCAGCCTTTATGACCACCTCTGACCCGACTGACTCTACCCTCTTGCATTCTAGACTTGGCCATGTACACTATAAAAGGATGCAAGATATGTAAAAGGATAGGTTAATCCCAACATTTGACATGAACACTAAAAAGTGTAAAACTTGCATGTTGACCAAAATAACTAAGAAACCTTTTCAGGGTGTTAATCGTGAAACTAAGCTCTTGGAGCTGATACACACTGATCTGTGTGATTTGCATGCCACTCCCTCTTTGGAGAATAAGAAATACTTTGTGACATTTATTGATGATGCTTCTAGGTTCTGTTATGTCTATATGTTACGTACCAAGGATGAAGCATTAGTTAAATTCAAAGTGTTTAAAAATGAAGTTGAATTGAAACTTGGGTCCCTGATCAAAAGATTAAGGACTGATAGGAGAGGTGAGTACATGGATACTCTGTATTTTCAGTCTGTTGGATTATCCATGAAACAACTGCTCCCAATACTCCTCAACAAAATGGTATTTCTGAAAGGAAAAATAGGGTACTGAAGGAGATGGTTAATTCCATGTTGTCCTATTCATGACTGAGTCAAGGGTTCTGGGGTGAAGCTATATTAACAGCTTGCTATTTATTAAATAGGGTTACCAATAAAAGGAACAAGATTACCCCTTATGAACTCTGGACTAAAAGGAAACCCAACCTGAACTTTCTTAGGTTTTGGGGTTGTAGGGCTGTTGTAAGACTCCCTGGTCCAAAAGTAAAAACTTTAGGTGAAAGAGGCATTGAATGCATCTTTGTTGGATATGCTGAGCATTCCAAGGCTTTTAGATTCTATGTTATAGAACCTAATGAAAGTGTTTCAATTAACTCCATAATTGAATCAAGGGATGCAATCTTTGATGAGAATAGATTCTCATCAGTCCCTAGACCAAGTCAGAGGACTCCAAATGGAACTGAAGACATTGGTTTATCAGAGGTCCCTGATGAGGTTGTGGTTCAACAACCTGAACCTATGCTCAGAAAGAGCAAAAGGGTCAGGAATCCAAAGTTATTTGGACTTGAGTTTCAATTATATTTAATTGAAGGAACAAGGGATGAGGTCTCTGACCGATACTCCTATTGCTTCATTTTTGAGGATGATCCCAAGATATTTGAAGAAGCAATGAAGTCCTAGGATGTTGCTTTCTGAAAAGAAGCAATCAATGATGAGATGGATTCCATCATGGGCAACAACACGTGGGTGTTGGTTGATCTACCACCTGATTTCAAACCTCTGGGTTGCAAATGGATTTTCAAAAGGAAAACGAATGTAGATGGAACTATTGAAAAGTTCAAGGCTAGACTAGTCATTCAGGGCTTTCAACAAAAGTCAGGAATAGACTATTTTGATACTTATGCCCATGTGGCTCAATTCGATTACCATAAGATCATTGATTGCTTTAGCATCAATTCACAATCTGATTATTAATTATGTGGATGTGAAAACAGCTTTCTTGAATGGTGAATTAGATGAGGAGGTTTATATGAACCAACCTCGGGGCTTCATCATGCCTGACAATGAAAACAAGGTGTGTAAACTGATTAAGTCTCTGTATAGACTAAAGCAGGCACCTAAACAATGGCATCAAAAATTTGATGAAATGGTTATGTTCTTAACCAAGCTGACAAATGTGTGTATAGAAAATTTGATGAATTGGGTGGTATCTATAGAGTTTGTTAGATCTCAACAAAATTTAGGCGATCAATTGACTGAAGGATTTGGCTAGAGACTTGGTTATAGAGTCCGCTAAAGGGATGGGTCTAAGTCCAACCGAGTCATTTGAATGCTAAGACACCTAACTCCTCCCGAGGAAACTTGAGAGTCGAGTTCAATGTGGAAAGTCAACATTCAAGTGGATGGTGCACATGTTTTATTTTACATCTCCAGGTTGTGCTCAGAACCTGCTGGAAATGAGGATGAAGTCTTTACTTCTTAATGTTTAATTTCTTTGAAAAAGTGCTTGTCAGGAGCATGAATAAAGAGGAACCACCTACGAGAATGTTGAAGTTTTGCCGCTTCAGGAAGCTTTGGACTTTTTGCTTTTACAACATTTATGAATTGGATATGGACAAATAGCTTATATAGTATCAGGAGCATTTAAGTGTTTGAAAACTTGTGTGTATTTTATCTTCAGGTATTCAAATGGGTTGAAAGGTTCAATTCTTAGAACACCCTGATTCTCAAATATTTGAACGTGTAATGTACTAAGATGGAAATTCAATCCTCAAGATATTTTCGTTTATGCACATGTTTTGTTTAATGTTAATTTTCATGCAAAGAAAGTGAACTAAATTTGGCGAGAATTGTTCGAAAATTTAGTGCACTTGTGGGAATAGTTCACACCTGGTAATGGGTCAGGAGGTACGGAGTGTACACCCATAAGGTCCCTGAACACCCTAACTCTATAGTTGATGAGTGTCTAAATACTCATCATTTTTGTACTGCTTAGAATGCCAAAACATCCGAAAACACTCGAAATGCATCAAATGATAAAATATCACAAATAAGTGTTTTATGTGTTTTAAATGCAAAATATCAAAATCGGTGAAAACGATCAAGTTTGCATAATTGGCGCTTTAGTCCCCAAGTTTCAAAAGTTGTCAAAAGCAGTCCACTGTAAATCAAAATAAAGAAAATATCATTTCAAGTCCCTAGGGATTCATGAGTTGTCAAAATTGGTCCTTGAGATTTAAAATTGCAAATTTACAACTTAGGTCCCTTAACTTTCAAAATGTCAAGTTTGGTCCACAGAAGTTTGAAAATGTCAAAATAGTCCTTGTACTATTGAAACTTGTCAATTTTGATCCCTTGAAACAGCTTTTGAGAAATTGGCGAAATGGTCCTTGGTCTTTCGAATTGCAAGTTTAGTCCTTGTATTAAAACCTAGCCATGACCCTTTGATCCTTTTGACCCCGCCATTACAAATTGACCCTGTCATTACCCCTTTTGGACCCCCGGTCAACACCAACAAATACCCCAATCCCGCCACCTTATCTTCTTCCCAAGTTGCCTGCAACTCTCACCCATCACCTCACCTTATCCCTCCCCATCATCATATCTACCAACCTTTCACACCACAATTAATGCCACCCCCTTAGTTGCAAATTCGAAGCTCACCGCTCAAAACAACTTTTCCCGCCAAATGATCCAATGGCCAAAATGAGCTCAAGACATCCAATAGTGAGATTTTAGTGGATTTGTTCATAGGACACGTGGAATGCATATGGGTGTATAAAGAAGAAATGGCGACAAGAGATAAAGCGATGGTTAATTTTAAATTTCATGTATGTCGTTTTAATCTCAATGTTTTAACTTAAGTTCAAAATTGTAATTTCTTGTTTCTAAGTACTAAACATAAGTTATTTTGTCGATGTAATCTACTCTCAAGTTTCAATTCAAAGTATTATTGTGGTTTCAAATTTTATGCTCACTGCTTAAGAATTCGCTTTAAACTCTTATGTCCAAGCTTCGAATGGCTTATTTTTAAGTTCACATAAGCTTATTTAAGCTTTGTATAGCTTTTGATAAGCTTATCATTCAGTTCCAATCAAAATTGGTCATTGGTCAATGAAAGTCAACCTGTGCAGAGGTTTTTGGTTCAAACAGTGATGGCCATGGATTTGGGGTGTTGCAGAGCTTGGATTGGATTGGGTTTGGTATAGAATAGTAATGTTTGTTCTGTTTTAAGCTGCAATATAAGTGGGACACCTGTGAGTTTTATCTTCTTTTCATTTATAGTTCAGTTTGCATATTGTGCTTTTGTTGGAACCTGTGATCATTAAACATCTTTAACCTGTTTATCTAGTTGTAATTAAGATATGAGATTCAGTTTAAGTGAGAAACCAAGCTAAATCAGTAGTAGCTTAGTTTAAAGATCAAATCAGTTGTATAACTTGTGTTTGGATCTCATAGCATATCTGAGTTTGAGCTTTGTTCATTGGTTAAAACCTCATTGCCTTGGTCCTCTTTAGTTGTAATATAACCATCTTAGTCATTAAAACTCGCCAGTGCGCTCTCAAAGTCAAAATCTCCATGATACTGCCTTAATTTCAAGTCTGTTAGAAATTTGGAAAATCAAAAGCTTGTTTTGTGTTTGTAATACATAGAGATAACTCGAACTAAGTTTATTTCATCATAATATATCAATTTCGGTTCATGAAATTGAATCAAAGTTCATTAAAGTCAACATATCAAATCACAAAAGTCAAATCAAGTGAAAACCGGCCAACCAACCCAAGATGATTTTCATTGATTCATCTCTGGGCCAAATCAAGTCAAACTCTGGGTTTTAAAACTTCAACTGGTCTAGTTTCTTATTATGATTTTTATTGAATTTTAGTAATTTTTTAAAAGCTTCAAAACAGCTTATCAAACAGGGCTTATATGCCCTGTGCACAGTCACCAGTGCATTTTCTCAGTTCTTGCAGATCTTGTCACAAGCTCATAAGAGCTTGTCCAGGTCTGGTCTTTGGTTTACAAGTAGCTAACCAGGTCTACTTTAGGCCCCAACATCTGGTTTTGAGTTTAGCTTATTGGGTAGCTTATTCTTAAGCCACAAAGTAGCACCCAATAATCTGTTTTAGTCATTGGATTTCAATTAATCAAATCTGTGTAGTTTGGATTTCAGTGGTCTAGGATAGTTGTAATAAGTTGCATTTGAGTAATTTTAGCATAACTTAGCTTCTGTAACAGTTTGGTGCTCATTTGTAGCCTTTGGCTTAATTCAAGTGCTTATTACATAAGCACTTGCATTGCAGTTTCACTTTCTTACACACAAGCCACTGTTTTTATATTTTTCCTAGAATTAGAATATTATTTTAGAGTTTTCCTGAATTTTCATATTTTTCTAGCACTGTTTACTATTTTTCCTTATTTAAAAACAGTTTTTAGGCAATTTTAATTAGCTTTTAATACAATTAAATCAGAAAAACTTCAAAAAATAAGTTTTCATTTTCCTAGGTTAAGATAAATATAAAAAGTCAAAAATTATTTTCCAGATTTTCATAGTTTAATTTGTAATTTTAGCAATTTAATTAGCTTTAAATAGTTTTTAATTCATAAAAATAGAAAAATAATCGAGAAAATACAAAATTTGTTTTGAAAATTCTCTTTAGTTATTTTAGATTTTTCTAAGTCATAATTTCATTTTTCTAGCTTTATTTCATATTTTCTTGTATTTTAAGGTATTATTAAATAAGTAAAATAGTTTTTAATTAATAATAATTAGATAAATAGTCATAAAATAATTTTCTTTTCTTAAAATTTTCTTATCATTAGGATTGTAAAATATCATTTTCATATTTTTAGGATTAATATTGCTTCATTTCACATTTTCTTTTGACGTCACGTAGTTTTTAATTTAAGTTTTATAAAAGAAAATCAAAACATCGGTTTAAATATAGTGATAGCGTTTATTTAATATAATTTATCTTTTAATTTTCTTTAATTTGCATTTAAGCCCTGTAATTTATAAACTTTTCTTTAGTTATAATCAATCATATCCCTTTTCCGCTCAAATTCTCTCGATCACTATTCGTTTGGTGATTCATTTGCATTCGTTGGGACATAACGACTGGGAAACACTAAACCCTCTGGACTTAATTGCATTTTGTGTCCGAACTGTTTTAAGTTTCTTACGGTTAGCCATTCACAGTGGCTAGCTTGTGTGAGATAACAGCGGTTTAGCACGAATCAAATTTTGCGCACGCCGGAGTCGCTAATTATCTTCCGCTTAGCGATTAGTGATTTGAATATTCACTCTTTGTTCATACCATCTATCTATATCTATATATATTTTCTTATAAAAATCCAAAACCCAAAACATCCTAAAACGATAAAACACAAAATATTTTCCTTTTGTTTCTATATATGTATCAAAGATAAAAATACAAAAGATTTGTCGTTTTCTTTGTTTAATAATAACAACATAAAAGATTACCACCGCAAACCAAGGCAAGTACTACCTAACTGGGGTACGACCATAATAAGTTCCCAACCAAAGATTAAAACTTGCCTTTGTGTCCTTGTGGTGGTGTACCTTTTCAAAGAAGCCATTCATATTGTGATTATTGGTTTAAGTTCACCGTTGTTTTGCCTCGATATTGTTTTAATTGGATTTGTTGTTATATCTACTTGTCGAACCGAAAACCCAAAAGATTCTTCTTACCCCATTTTCATAATTCACTTTCATAATTCTCTTCCTTAACTCGAGATCTCTTAGAGTTAACTCTAGTGTATCTTGACTCGCTCTTCTAGATCCGTAAGCCCATTTCGTGAGCTTATCGAGATTCCAAGAAGGCGTGTCCAGAGACTTTCGCCCCATCACCGGATCGAGATCCGGATCGCTCACACTACTCCGTTGTCATGGCGGAAGAACGTCCTATGTGTGAGCTTCTCCAGCACCCATCGACGGGTATGGAGATGCTATTGTTATCCCACCATTGTGGTGAAAATTTTGAACTCAAAACCGGTTATCGAATCTTGTAACCTCAAGTCAATTCTATGGTTTTGAGCGGATGATCCTCATGATCATATTCGATGGTTTAACAAGATTGCATCTACCATCAAATACAAGAATGTCCCTACGGATGTTGTTAAGCTTCTTCCTGCTCCCACTTTCCCTCGAGGGCAAGCCCGGTTGGCTTGAAAACAACCCCTAAATCAATCGAAACATGGGAAGACTGGTAAAAAATTTGTGAACGAGTTTTATCCACCTTCCAAAACCACGAGTCTTAAGAATGAAATCATCAAGTTTACACAAAGTTTGATGAACCCTTCAAGGAATCGTGGGATCGTTTTAAGGAATTGCTCGCAAATGTCCTCACCACGGTTTCTCCGAGTTGATGCAACTCGATACTTTCTATAATGGAGTGAGTCAATCGATCAAGATTCTTCAATTCCTCCATTGGAGGAAATTTCTTGAGTAAAACCGTAAAAGAAGCTTTAACGATAATTGAAAACAAGTCTAAAGTCCGCCCGCACGAAGCAAACCGGTTGTTTCCCAAGTCGGTGTTGGTCCTTCTTCTTCTTCATCACCGTGAGTCAATCTAGCACCGATGCTAAAATTGACAAACTCACTAAGCAATTCAAGCTTTGGTTCTCCAACTAAAAGAAAGTTTCTTTTCCACAAACTTCACCTCCCGTTAAGAAAGTGGAAGTCAGGTTACTTGCGGTGGCCCCATGCCTATTACGATCGTATGGCCACCGAGGGTAACCCTTTGAAGCAAATGTTGTGGGGATTCCCAATTCAGAGGCAACCAATATCGTGCTCCTATGGACCCAACCACCGTCCTAACCACTACCCTGGACCTCCCGGTTTCAACCAAAACCGTAATCAAAATCAGAATAGACCAAACCAAGTGTAAGACCTTAGATATATCAACCTTATCACAAACCCAACACAAATACCACTTTACACAAACTGTTATGTGATATGTGTCTAAAAACACATATATTTTACATGGTTTAAACCCACAAAAACAGCCAAAAACACACAAATGACTTTATAAATGTCACAAATATCATGAAAATGTGTTTTATGTGAATCGGTACAAAAGAGTTGAAACAGCTTTGATTCTCACGATAATGATGGTTTCTCTGTGAAGTTTATTGTGATTCTCACTGAATCAATGGTTTCTACCAAGATATAATCTTGACGATGGTTTCGTCAAGGCATGCGTGTCAGACACCTCCACTAAAATATCCGGTCCCTAAATAATATCTCGTCAAAACTCTCACCACCACCTTTCCACCTCACGACTAGCCCACAACCACAATTAATGCATCCACACCATCTTCACTTTACTTCACCTCACATACCCCTGCTTTTTGTTACCCACTCTTCAACTTGACCTCTAAACCTATCCAACCATGTCCCCTCCACCTGTACATATGAACAAGAAGCATTAATTGTTGCAGAACTGCCTCAATCTACTAGTAGCACTTTTGGCGCCAAAAGTCAATTCAAAGGCTAGGATCATTTCTGCTCAATCAATGGTCAAGAATTAAAGTGGGATTTTTCCAAGAAGATGGTGGGAACTCAGAATGCTATAAATATCAGAGGAGAGGCAAGAGAAGAAGTTACTTCGGCTAATCTAGCCTTAGTCATGTAGTGTAAATACCTTTGGATTAGCCATTGGTCAAGTAGTGTAATTTTAAAATGCTTTCTTTAAATTACTTGTCATTTACTGTTTTAATGTTGTAGTGTAATGAAACTTTATTTTCAGTTTAATTTCAAGTCACTTTTAAATTTCATGTTCTTGTTCAAATTCCTTTAAATTTCAATCATTTTAAATTCTTGTTATGTAGTTGTTTTATGGACTCAATTAGCTCACATAAGCTCCTGATAAAAGCTTTCAAGCTTTTAGAGACCTTAAAACAAGTTTAGTTTTTAAAATCAGAAAAACAATGAAAAACCAAAAATAATGAAGTGATCTTGGTAAACCGCATGGAGCAAGGTTAATTGTGGATTGCTTTTGGTTTAGAAGCTTTGTGGAAAGCCTTAGGATGTGTTCGTGATCTTGGTTCTCGCTTTTAAGCAGGATTTCACTTGTAAGCTCATTTTTACCATTTTGCATTTCTTGGTTCAATGTTTTATATGCTTTAATTTTCATGTTTCGTGTTTCTTTCTCGCTTGTTTATGTTATTATAGCTTTATCTTAGGTTGTTATGTTTTGGATTTGATTGTGGTTTGATATTGCACTCATCGTCAATATGCTAGTTTTTGACAATCCTAGGTTTGAACATTTGTGACTACTTGTTTATGCTTGAAAAAGGCCCATTTTGACACTTTGGTTCCTCCGATTTGATGAAATTAGTTTACATAGTCATTTGTTGTGAAAACTTCAATTTTGGTCCATTAAAGGATTGTTTGGATTTAATAATGAAACCGTGAAAATGGTTGTGAATGGTGTTGTTCTTGTTTGACTTACACTATATGGAACTTATTTGACTCAAGAAATCTTAACCAAAAGGTGTAGCATGGTAGAAAGTCAATTTGACACTTGACAATCTCATTATGAGCACTTTGAGGTTGTTAGATCCTAGAATCTTGCATATTTGTTTAAATGTTGTTTATCTTCGTTAATTTTATGTTCTTATAGTTTATTTTAACTTATTTAATCAAGAGTTTAAGTTTTAAATTCGGTTTAGTCAACTTTTCGCCTCACGAATTATTTTGATTCTCACGGTTCTGCTTTTAGTTTTCCGCTTTTGATTTAATTGTTTATTTTCTTATGTCTTTGTTACTTAGTTTTATGTTTAATGCTTTTAGTGTTTTAATGTTATGTTTCTTGTCTTCATTAGTATATTTTATTGATTTTAGTTTTCATGTTTAAGTGCTTTATCCGATTCTCATTGAATTGTATTTGATTCTTGATTCAAGATTTTTGGATTCTATTTGAAGTACTTATTTCTTTATTATGTGTATGTTTGTTTTTCAGGTTTGTAGCTTAAATTAGATGGCTTTTTCACCCTTACTTTATTCCCATTGATCTCCTTCCATCAAGCAAACATTGGAGGTTGAGTGATTCTCTCAGAGCTTAGGAAAAGTTCCTCATTGAACCTCGAGCTTGTGATCTTTATCATACTCGGTGTTTTAGTGATTGTTGAGCTCTCATGAGTTAATTTGAGAAGTTTATAGGAGCTTGTTGTTTGCCCACTCATAACAGATCACTGAGAACTCAGTGAACTTACACCATTACCAACAGCTCTACAGCATACAACTTCAGCAGAATTCACTCGATTTCTGCTGAAGGCTTGTTTATACTTGTTCATATTACTTGTGCACCATTTCAGTCCATTTTCTTGTTTATATTCATTCATTGGACTTGTATACATCTTAGTTTACCTTTTGTTTCATATGTATAGCTTATTTCAAGCTTATTCCAAGCTTGAGTTCCAACAGTCAAGCCAAGAGCTTAACTGATTGGACTCATAAGCTTTCAATGTGCTTATTTTCAAGTTTGTAAAGTTTTGTTTTCATTAATCATGTATAATATCGGATAAATTTAGTTTCGTAAAAGAAAACTAAAAAGAACCACTTTAATGGTAAATAATTAATAATATGTTTCTCCCATCGCTATTACATTGAATCTGCGGTTTAGCGACAATTACAATGTAAATAATGTCACTAACAGATTTGGGAGGAAGGAGAATGCAAATAGAATAATTATGTATAAAATCCATTTTCAGTTTCTTAATTCATTTTATAATATTTTAGATTTTTCGATTCTTTATTTCATTTATTTAAGTTAATTTTAGATTTTCTTATTATCTAATTCATTATTAAATACATTTAATTCATTTTAATTAATATTAATTAATTTAATAGTGTAAAATTTATTTTCCAATAATATCGTAATCGCTTTTAGGTTTCGATTGCACGCTTTTAACGACATAGTTGTGTGAGCTATCACTATTCACATTCCTAGTGTTAGTCAATCGATTCTGCTTTTGTATATTCTATATCATTTCAAAGACACACAATCGTTGTATTCGTGATATCACGCCTCACCGTGACATAAACGATCCAAGGATATTTTAATCTTTGGTAAACTTGCATTTTCTCCCGGTCGTCGCCCTTTATCATCTGTTACGGTTGACCGCTCAAAGCGGTTAGCTCGTGTGACGGAGAAATAAAAGATGGGTGGTTCGGAGGAATCAAATTTTACGCCACGGGAGGTGTGTCACAGATAACGCACTTGTGTTTTATATCTATCCCTTGTATATAATATATATTCTATCATATTTTCATTCTAAAAACAATATAAAATACAAAAACATTTTTCCTTTGCACAACTTGCCCGGTTTGATGAGTCCTCGCCACAACATTTGGTTGTTGGTCGCTTACGATTCTTGAGCTCTGCTGCACCCAGATTCCCTTTCGAGGCGGTTGTAAGGAATTTTCTTTCTTTTGTACATATATATATAAAATCTAAAAATACAAAAATATTTTCCATTTCTTTTATAAAATCAAAATCATAAAGATTCTTCTCACTTTCTAAGTTTCTTTCTAAAATTCTTAGACTCATCTTAAGTGATGAATATTCATAATTTCGTGAGTGGCAATCCCACTCCAATTTCTCACCCAATCTTTGAGTGGCAATCCCACCTGCCTTCCCCATGAACCAATTTAATTCGGGGTCAAGTCAAGCTAGTGACTTGGTTATCAAAACAAGCCACACAATATGGGTTTTCACCCATATTTACCTTTTTCCCTTTCTACCATCTTAGTGTGGGGTAATAACCCACCGTTGTATATATAAAACTTTGAAAATTGTAAATACGTAAAAATAAAATAATTGTTGTGTTACCCACTTAGTTTTGAATATTGAGTACAATATTCATTTCTAAGTGGGGAAATTCGCTAATTTGATCATAAATGTACCCTTTAGTCCCTTTTTCCCAAAATGGCCAAATTTTAAAAAAAAAATTTTAGTGGAAGTACTATGTACTAAACACAACAAATGGTAATCACCCACCATGTTCAACCCACATAAGGATTGGCTAATCCAGAGCAAACGGCTTTGGTAAAGATATATCAAACTGCTTATATGGCTTGCAATTTGCCCAAAATTGTATGGTTCTCAACTCACCATATCCTAAAAAGCGAAGAGTTGGCTAGCCCAAGGTTATGGCTTGTGGTAAAGGCGATGGAAAACCATAATTGGTATTCACTCACCAAAGATAATTCGATAATTTATCTAAGAGTTGGCTAGTCCGTATGGTACGGCTCGTAAAGACAAATCAAATCCGTTCTACTTATGATTTGCTCAAAATCATTTGGTTATCGATGTACCAAGGTTCTTACTTGAATCAAACATTTGGCTACTCCGTATGATGGCTTTTGGTAAAGAGTTTTCAAATCCATTAAGTTTTAATAAAAGATTGCTAGGGACTAGCAATAGTTTAGTGGGGGGATTTGATATGTGTCTAAAACACATATATTTTACATGGTTTAAACCACAAAAAATGACCAAAACACACAAATGACTTTATAAATGTCACAAATATCATGAAAATGTGTTTTATGTGAATCGGTACAAAAGAGTTGAAACAGTTTGATTCTCACGATAATGATGGTTTCTGTGAAGCCTATTGTGATTCTCAATGAATCAATGGTTTCTACCGAAGATATAATGCGCTGATGGTTTCTGCTGAAGGCATGCGTATCAGCAGATACCTCCACTAAAATATCTGGTCCCTAAATAATATCTGGTCAAAACTCTCACCACCACCTTTCCACCTCACAGACTAGCCCACAACTACAATTAATGCATCCACACCATCTTCACTTTACTTCACCTCACATACCCTGTTTTTGTTACCCACTCTTCAACTTGACCTCTAAACCTATCCAACCATGTCCCCTCCACCTCTACATATGAACAAGAAGCATTAATTGTTGCAGAACTGCCTCAATCTACTAGTAGCACTTTTGGCGCCAAAAGTCAATTCAAAGGCTAGGATCATTTCTGCTCAATCAATGGTCAAGAATTAAAGTGGGATTTTTCCAAGAAGATGGTGGGAACTCAGAATGCTATAAATATCAGAGGAGAGGCAAGAGAAGTTACTTGCTAATCTAGCCTTAGTCATGTAGTGTAAATACCTTTGGATTAGCCATTGGTCAAGTAGTGTAATTTTAAAATGCTTTTAAATTACTTGTCATTTATCGTTTAATGTTGTAGTGTAATGAAACTTTATTTTCGCTTTAATTTCAAGTCACTTTTAAATTTCATGTTCTTGTTCAAATTCCTTTAAATTTCAATCATTTTAAATTCTTGTTATGTAGTTGTTTTATGGACTCAATTAGCTCACATAAGCTCCGATAAAAGCTTTCAAGCTTTTAGAGACCTTAAAACAAGTTTAGTTTTTAAAATCGGAAAACAATGAAAACCAAAATAATGAAGTGATCTTGGTAAACCGCATGGAGCAAGGTTAATTGTGGATTGCCTTTGGTTTAGAAGCTTTGTGGAAAGCCTTAGGATGTGTTCTGTGATCTTGGTTCTCAGTTTTAAGCAGGATTTCACTTGTAAGCTCATTTTTTACCATTTTTGCATTTTACTGGTTCAATGTTTTATATGCTTTAATTTTCATGTTTCTGTGTTTCTTTGCTGTTTGTTTATGTTATTATAGCTTTATCTTAGGTTGTTATGTTTTGGATTTGATTGTGGTTTGATATTGCACTCGACTGTCAATATGCTAGTTTTTGACAATCCTAGGTTTGAACATTTGTGACTACTTGTTTATGCTGAAAAAGGCCCATTTTGACACTTTGGTTCCTCTGGATTTGATGAAATTAGTTTACATAGTCATTTGTTGTGAAAACTTCAATTTTGGTCCATTAAAGGATTGTTTGGATTTAATAATGAAACTGTGAAAATGGTTGTGAATGGTGTTGTTCTTGTTTGACTTACACTATATGGAACTTATTTGACTCAGTGAAATCTTAACCAAAAGGTGTAGCATGGTAGAAAGTCAATTTGACACTTGACAATCTCATTATGAGCACTTTGAGGTTGTTAGATCCTAGAATCTTGCATATTTGTTTAAATGTTGTTTATCTTCGTTAATTTTATGTTCTTATAGTTTATTTTAACTTATTTAATCAGTAGTTTAAGTTTTAAATTCGGTTTAGTCAACTTTTCATTCACTGAATTATTTTTGATTCTCACGGTTCTTTTTAGTTTTCCTGCTTTTTGATTTAATTGTTTATTTTCTTATGTCTTTGTTACTTAGTTTTATGTTTAATGCTTTTAGTGTTTTAATGTTATGTTTCTTGTCTTCATTAGTATATTTTTATTGATTTTAGTTTTCATGTTTAAGCTTTATCTGATTCTCATTGAATTGTATTTGATTCTCGCCGATTCAAGATTTTTGGATTCTCATCAAGTACTTATTTCTTTATTATGTGTATGTTTGTTTTTCAGTTTGTAGCTTAAATTAGATGGCTTTTTCACCCCTTACTTTATTCCCATTGATCTCCTTCCACCGAAGCAAACAGTGGAGGTTGAGTGATTCTCTGTAGCTTAGGAAAAGTTCCTCATTGAACCTTGAGCTTGTGATCTTTATCATACTCGGTGTTTTAGTGATTGTTGAGCTCTCATGAGTTAATTTGAGAAGTTTATAGAGATTGTTGTTTGCCCACTCATAACGGATCATCGAGAACTCAAAGAACTTACACCATTACCAACAAATTTCTACAAGATATAACTCAAAGAGATTCACTCGATTAACAAGGCTTGTTTATACTTGTTCATATTACTTGTGCACCATTTCACCATTTTCTTGTTTATATTCATTCATTGGACTTGTATACATCTTAGTTTACCTTTTGTTTCATCTCAGATAGCTTATTTCAAGTTTATTCAAGTTTGAGTTCCAACAACAAGCCAAGAGCTTAACCGATTGGACTCATAAGCTTTCAATGTGCTTATTTTCAAGTTTGTAAAGTTTTGTTTTCATTAATCATGTATAATATCAAGATAAATTTAGTTTCGAAAAGAAAACTAAAAGAACCACTTTAATGGTAAATAATTAATAATATGTTTCTCCTACTGCTATTACATTGGAATCTGCTGGTTTAGCGACAATTCTGCAACAGAAATAATGTCACTAACAGATTTGGGAGGAAGGAGAATGCAAATAGAATAATTATGTATAAAATCCATTTTCAGTTTCTTAATTCATTTTATAATATTTTAGATTTTTCAGATTCTTTATTTCATTTATTTAAGTTAATTTTAGATTTTCTTATTATCTAATTCATTATTAAATACATTTAATTCATTTTTAATTAATATTAATTAATTTAATAGTGTAAAAATTTATTTTCCAATAATATCGTAATCGTTTTTAGGTTTCTGATTGCACGTTTTTAACGACATAGCTGTGACAGAGCTATCACTATTCACATTCCTAGTGTTAGTCAATCAGATTCCTGTTTTTGTATATTCTATATCATTTCAAAGACACACAATTTGTATTCGTGATATCACGCCTCACCGTGACATAAACGATCCAAGGATATTTTAATCTTTGGTAAACTTGTATTTTTCTCCCGGCCGCCGCCTTTATCATCTCTGTTACTACCGACCGCTCAAAAGCGGTTAGCTCGTGTGACGGAGAAATAAAAGATGGGTGGTTCGGGAGGAATCATTATGCGTAAATAAGAAAGATTAAGATTAGATGGTGACTTGATGTATAATTCTGTATATGTTTGAGAGGTAGAGAAGAAAGATGAACCAATAAGTTGTATATTGCTTCAAAGGAAAAACACACACACACACACTCAAGCACACCCCTCAAATGACATACCTTGAGGGGTAAAAATGGTTAGAGAGGATGATGCCTAAGGCTTGGCCATGGGCCTTGAGATGGACTTGGATTGGGCTTGGGTTTCACGAACTAGACAAGGCTAGCTTAACATAACATAAGCCCAATTAGCTTAGCCCAATCCACGAGCCCGATGACTATTCTATCACGATATCTAACACACATTACAAAGTTCCTAATCGTGAATGACCATCACTTCTAATAAAAATAATCATACTAATAACTCCCTAAGGGTGGTCATTCAAAAGATGCTCCACTTGAATAGGTCTTTAATCTTTTGAGCTTGAACTTTGTGAGTAGATATAGAATAGTCTTGATTTTGTTCCTTCATGCTTTGTGATCGCTAATGTGGTTGTTCTCCGCTGTCAACTTCGTTGGTTAGGTGTCTCCACGCCTTTCTCCACCATGCTCACACTTCTATTTGACTTTGAGTTTCCAATGATGAAGTTCTCGAGTCTTTACACTTTGTAGATTCTTTGACATTGACGAAGAATCATCTTTAACTTTGAGTTGCCTTTGATTTGATGAGAACTTTCATGTGTTGTTGGTATGAGCATGTGGCGAGTCTCGCACGATCCATCCGCTCCCGAGCTTCCATAAGAAGAAAACATAAAACAAGTTAGTAATAAGCGGATTCCGGACTTACAAGTTTGAATTTCGAGGGTGTTAATGAGATAGTGTGAAACACGCCTCTAATTCTCACAGAGGCCGCTCTCGAACCTGAGTCCCACAAGTGAGATAACGCGATATACCAAGCACATCTACAGCTCAGATGAGTCGAGGTACAATCAAGCATCACCTCACGATCGTAGACCGCTTGAGACACACTAAGCGTAATCCACGAGAATTACCGGCGACTGCCGCCGTGGTCGCTGATGTTGACCTCGGCAGAGTTTCCATTCAATCATCAAGATCACGTATGAAACTTCTCATAAATGTTCGCAGATTGCTAAGATCTCGTGGGACTTAAAATATATCACTTGTGTCCTAATTGATGAACAACAAGCGATGTCATGTCAAGTGTTCCTATGAGATCTTTGATGAATCTCGTGGCTCTAGACTCAATAGTGCATTATGGTTTTCCGAGGAGACTAGGAGAGGGTCTCCTTCTTCAATATCAACAATCTCTAAGAGAAAGTCGATAGATTATGTAGGGTTCCCAAGCGAGAATGAAACAAACTTTTAAGAGGAATTGAGTGGCTAGAAGGTTTAGTGCAAGCGCCATCGGGTCCATGACGCCTTTGTCTTCAATACCAAGGTCATCTAGTGACGCTAGTAGCGTATGAATTGAACCCGGTTTCGCCCTAATGTTGAATATGGAGGGCTATTTCTTTTCACCCTTTTCATTACTTTTCTTTTAATTCTTCAACCCTTCTTTCTCCTTTCTCACATTACTCCTTTTTTCAATCATTCCTAAGGACTTCTAGTTCTAAACTATTTGTGATGTCCTTGGGTAGATCCTCCGCTCTGGCGCATCATAGGACTAATTTCCTATCCTTAGTCACCTTATAACTCCATGATCGTCCTATTGTTGCCATAAAACCATTTTCTTTGAAAATCTCTCGAGTGTTTATGATAGAAAACATGTTTGAAACACCCGTGAGTTTTATATTTTCGTAAACACTCCCCTTCACATGTGCTCATAAGTTTTGATAGAAATCGCACATAGAGGGTAGAGTTCGACTTTTGAATTGATCGACTTTAAATGAACTAGACCGATTCGAGACACGCTTACATCACTAGAGAACTAGCTTGAAATTATTACCCGTCCCGGTCAAGTCCATAGAAAGTTTCTAGATGGTACATTATTCCTCGTCAATTCATTGGTTTCATCCGAGTCGAGCTCATTTTGAGATTCAAACAACGATCATTAAACTTTTGATCACATTTTAATCACGCTTTCTCCCCTCAAAAATAGCATATCGATGATGTTTTGAAACAAAATGATTAAAAGATATGTTTTCGAAAAGCATTTGGAGAGAAACCGATTTAGCATGAATTTTGGAACAATTTTAGTTTTATACTCCCCCTTAACGAAAGCATATTTTTCATTTAGAAAATTTAGAATCAATTAAGGGTTTAGAGGGAGTTATCTTGGTACCAAATGTGAGAGATTTTGAAAAATCTTTTTGAAAAATTTCGAATCACTGGTACGCAAGATGTGAAGAAGATTTTGAAAATCTTTTGAAGATATTATAGAAAATTATCTTCATTTGTTTTAGGATAAGTGCTCGATATTTATGAAAATCGATTTTGCGTAGCACTTTCCTTTCTTTAAAGATCGGGTTGCAAGCTGAAATACTTACAAGCCATTGTTTTTAGGAATAGTGCTTTGAAAATATTTTAAAACCTTAGATTTGGATAAGCACTTTCCTTTCTTTGAGCTGGTCCGAATCATGTGTTCGTAAGCCATTAATTTGAAGTCCGGTTTCAGATCAAGTATACGAAAGCCATATCAACCTTATCACAAACCCAACACAAATACCACTTTACACAAACTGTTATGCGTAAATAAGAAAGATTAACTTTAAACACAAACACATATACCTTATCACAATAACAACCTTTACCACACAAACACCCACGTTATATCAACTTTAAACACAAACAGTATGCGTAGATAAAGAGAAAAGATTAAAGAAACTTGGTGACTTGATGTATAATTCGTGTATATGTTTAGAGAGGTAGAGAGAAGAAAGTTGAACCAATAAGTTGTATATTGCTTCAAAGGAAAAACACACACACACACACTCAAGCACACCCCTCAAATGACATACTTGAGGGGTATATATAGGTAAGAGAGATGATGCCCTAAGGCTTGGCCATGGGCCTTGAGATGGACTTGGATTGGGCTTGGGTTTCACGAACTAGACAAGGCTAGCTTAACATAACATAAGCCCAATTAGCTTAGCCCAATCCACGAGCCCGATGACTATTCTATCACGATATCTAACACACATTACAAAGTTCCTAATCGTGAATGACCATCACTTCTAATAAAAATAATCAAGGCTAACACCAAGGTTTTCAAAACCAAGGTAATTTTAGTCAAAACAACGGTTTTCAAAATCAAAATCAAAATTTCCAACACCAAGGAAATTTTAATAGAAACCAAGGTCGGAAATTTCAACCTCGGGTACTTTCATGGCAATAATCAAGGAAATTTTCAAAATCAAGGCCCTAATCCAAACAATAGAGGCTTAATTTTCCTGTAAAACCAAGCTATTGTTCCAACTGGACCATCATCCGATGAGTTGTTGAAGCAATTCATGAAATCCCAAGAGGAAATGAATATGTTGTTGGTCACCAGATTTCGACATTAAGAAGTCTTTAAATGATCGACCCTGCCTGTGTACTTTACCTAGCAACACGATCGCTAATCCGAGGGGCGATGCAAAGGCGATCACAACCGTAAGTGGTGCTTTTATGATGGACCCGCTATTCCTACTACCTCTTCTTCTTCTCTCCGAAGGTAGTGGAAAGTGAACCCGAGGCGACAAAGGACAAGGAACTTCCTACTAATAACGGAGGTACCAAAGAATGTCCATCCTCGTGTTGTCCCGAACCCAAGACCAAACTCGAGTTGTTTTGAACCTCCAGCTGGCAACCCTAAATCCAAAACTTCTATTCCTTACCCTCACGCTTAATGAGCAAAACTCCGCGAAAGCTAGTCATCAAATGGAAAAATTCTTTCAAATTTTCCAAGAACTACATTTTGACATAAGCTTTATGGATGCTATCATGCCGATGCCCAAGTTTGCATCAACTCTCAAACACATGTTAAGCAATAAGGAAAACTGCTTGAAATGGCTAAACTCCTTTGAACGAGAACCGCCGTTAGCCTTGTTAAAGAAGCTTCCCGAGAAGTCGGGAGATCCCGGAAAATTTCTTCTTCCTTGTGTTTTCCAGAATGATTGAATGCTTTGCCCTTGCCGATCTTGGTGCAAGCATCAACTGATGCCTTATTCAAGATGGAAGAAACTTTCTTCCGTAACTTGTTCCTACCGCATGACTCTTGAACTTGCGATCGATCTATATCAAGCCCCTCTTGGCATCGCCGAGGATGTATTTGTGAAAATAGGAAAGTTCCATTTTCCACCGACTTTGTGGTTGTTGATTTCGATAATCCTCGGGTTCCCTCATTGTTGGACGAGGATTCCCGAGAACGGCCGTGCTCTTATTGATGTATTTGAGCAAGAAATCACGCTACGTGTGGTAATGAAGTCACACCTTTAACCTTGATCAAACTTCGAGGTACTCCTCAAATTATGATATCGGATCAATTAATCGAGTCGATGTAATTGATATTGCTTTAGAGGAGTACTCAATAGTTTCTTGGTTATCTTCATAATTCGTGAGTGGGATTCCACCACATCTTCTCAACCAATCATTGCCGACTCTTCCCCTCTCTTACTCCGCTTTGAGGAGGTGACTTCTTCCGGAAGAGATCGATGAGTTTCTTGTTAGTGATGAATCAATTCCACCGGAATTGATGGTGTTTATGATTCGGAGGGGATATCCTTTATCTTGAGCAATTGCTAAATGAAGATCCATTACCTTCACTCCTCCGAAGAGATCACAATTGAGGAAATCAAATCAAGACAAACATCTATCAAGAATTTCCCGAGGTTGAACTTAAGGACCTACCTCCTCATCTTGAGTATGCATTCTTGGAGGGTGATGATAAATTACCCATCATAATTGCTAAAGACTTAACCGAGGAGGAGAAAATCGCCTCATAAAGGTCTTGAAGTCACACAAGCAAGCAATTGCTTGAAACTCTCCGACATTGTGGTATCAACCCCGAGTTTTGTACTCACAAAATCTTAATGGAGGATGACTTCAAACCAGCAGCTCAACATCGAGGAAGGGTGAATCCTAAGATTCATGAGGTTATCAAACAAGAGGTTCTCAAACTTTTGATGCCGGTTTAATTTACCCGATCTCCGATAGTCCTTGGGTCACCCCATTCATCGTGTTCCTAAAAGGGTGGCATAATCGTTGTCACAAATGAAGAAAACGAAGTTAATTCCACCGATTGGTTACGGATGGCGTGTGTATTGACTATCGCAGTTAAACGAAGCCACCAGAAGACCATTTTCCTCACCCTTCATGGACCGATGCATGAGAGATTAGCAGGAACGAATACTATTGTTTCCTCGATGGTTTCTCGGGTTATTTTCAGATCCCCATGATCCACCGGATCAAGAAAAGACCACATTCACCGCCCATACGGAACTTTTGCCTACGCACGATGCCTTTTGGCCTATGTAATGCTCCCGCACGCTCCAACGATGTATGATGGCAATTTTCCACGACATGATCGGGAAACAATGGAGGTGTTTATGGATGACTTCTCGGTCATTGGGGACTCGTTTATACATGCCTCCCATTTAGATAAAATGCTAAAAAGGTGCGAAGACACCAATCTTTGTCTAAATTGGGAGAAGAGCCACTTTATGGTCAAAGAAGGCATAGTCCTTGGCCATAAGATTTCCAAAACGGATTGAGGTAGATAGAGCAAAAGTTGATGTTATTGCTAAATTGCCTCATCCCACTACCGCCAAAGGTATTAGGAGTTTTCTTGGTCATGCCGGTTTTATCGCAGATTCATACAAGATTTTTCTAAAATCGCCGCCTATGACCCATCTTCTGAAAAAGATGCCCTTTTATCTTCTCACCGATTGCATCGAAGCTTTTGAAACATTAAAGAAAAGCTTACGAAGCACCCATTCTAGTCGCCCCGATCGATTTACCCTTTGAGCTCATGTGCGATGCAAGTGATTTTGCTATCGGTGCGCCTTGGGGCAACGAAAACCAAGCATTTTCACCTATCCACTACGCGAGTAAGACTATGATCAAGCTCAAACCCATTACACCACTACGTAAAAGAATTATTAGTCGTGGTGTATTTGAAAAGTTTCGCCATACCTTATCTTGACCAAATGCGTGTGTATACGGATCACCGGCTCAAATATCTCTTTGCAAAACAAGATGCAAAGCCGAGATTGCTCCGCTGGGTTCTCCTCCCGCAAGAATTTGATATCATTATACGTGATAAAAAGGAGCCGAGAACCCGTCACGATCATCTCGTCCTGCCTAGAAAACCCTCACCAGATATGTTCGAGAAAAGGAAATAAATGAAACATTTCCTCCTCGAAACACTCAATGTGGTTTCTTTTCGTCGAGACTCTTCTACCCCATGGTTTGTCGACTTTGCAAATTACCATGCGGGTAACTTTGTGGTGAAAGGGATGTCGTCCCAACAAAAACAAATTTTTAAAGATGTGAAACATTACTCGGGACGACCCTACTTGTTCAAAATTTGCGCGGATCAAGTCATCAGCGATGTGTGTATGGTCAAAGCCAATGACATTCTCAAGGCTTGCCATTCTCGACCCACTGGGGACATTATAGCCCCAACTACACCGCCAAGAAGGTGTTTGATTCCGGATTCTATTGGCCCACGATTTACAAGGATGCCCATGAATTTGTTGAAACTCGCGACGCTTGTCAACGCGGAATATCTCATAAAGAAATGAAATGCCGCAAAACGCCATTCAAGTGTGAGAGATTTTGACATCCGGGGCATTGACTTTACGGGGCCATTTCCTTCATCTCGCGGTAATAAATACATACTCGTGGCCTTTGACTATTTGTCAAAATGGGTTGAAGCTAAGCTTTGCCTACCAACGATGCCCGAGTTGTTGTGAAATTCTTGAAATCTCTTTGCTAGGTTTGGAACCCACGAGCTATAATCATGATCGTGGTACGATTTTGCAATGACCGCTTGATAGAGTCATGCAAAAGTATGGTGTAACTCACCGCCTCATCGCTGCACCACCCCAAACAAGTGGGCAAGTGGAAGTTTCCAACCGAGGATTAAAGAATTCTTGAGAGGACGGTTACGAAAACCGTGCTCTTGGTCTGATAAGCTAGATGACGACTGAGCCTTCCGACAATTTTATAAAACACCTATCGGGTGTACTCCATACAAGCTTGTGTACGGGAAGGCGTGTCATCCGCCGGTGGAGCTTGAGCACAAGGCATACTGGGCCTTGAAACATGCCAACTTCGATATTCAGATACCGGTGATCACCGGAAAGTTCAAATGAATGAATTAAATGAACTCCGTGATCAAGCATACGAGAACTCTTTGATCTATAAAGAAAAGACGAAGAAGATTCATGACTCAAAATCAAAACCGCTTTCAACGCCGGTGATCGAGTCCTTCTTTTCAATTCAAGATTGAAGATTTTCTGAAAACTAAAATCCTACCGGTCCGGACCATTTACCATCACTAAAGTATTTCCATATGGAACCATTGAGTTATCTCAACCCGATGGTCCAAACTTTAAAGTGAATGGTCATCGGTTGAAGCATTATTTTGGAGAGGACATTCCTTCTATGGTTGTCCCGATCTACAAACTTTCCCATGAACCAATGAATGCGGGATCGAGTCAAGCTAGCGACTCGGGAATCAAAAACAAGAGTATGCTACATAGGTTTTCACCCGTGTGTCCCACTCCTAGTGTGGGGAGTTGCCTAATCGTTGTATATAAGTTTCAAAAAAAAAAAAAATAAATAAAAATAAATAAATAAATCTTGCTAAATAATGGCCGTAGTATTTCCTTTTACGTTTTTTGTCTCGCATAACCGCTGACTTTGAATATTGAGGGCAATATTCATTTCTAGTGTGGGGGAATTTCACGAATTTTATCATGTAATTATACCGCCTAATTCCCCATTTTTGGCCAAAATTTTTTTTTTGAGTAAGTGTTCTACACTTACTCAAAGATTATGGTTATCATCCGCCATGTCTAACAAACAAAAGGATTGGCTAATCCAGAGCAAACGGCTCTTGGTAAAGATATATCAAACCGTTAACGGCTTGCAATTTGCCCAAAATTGTATGGTGTTCACCACCATATCTTTAATTAGTGAAGAGTTGGCTAGCCCACAAGTTTATGGCTTGTGGTAAAGGCAATTGAAAACCATAATTGGTAATCACTCACCAAAGATAGTATATATTATCTAAGAGTTGTCTAGTCCGTACAAACGGCTTCGGTAAAGACAAATCAAACCGCTGAAAGTCGGTGGTTTGCTCAAAATCATTTGGTTATCTGTACCAAGGTTCTTACTTGAACCGAAATATTTGGCTACCCGTAAGTAATGGCTTTTGGTAAAGAGATGAAATCCATTAATTTTTCTCAAAACATTGCTAGGACTAGCAATATCTTAAGTGGGGATTGATGAGTGTCTAAATACTCATCATTTTGTACCATTTAAATGCCAAAATATCCGAAAACACTCGTAAATGCATCAAATGATAAAAATATCACAAATAAGTGTTTTATGTGTTTTAAATGCAAAATATCAAAATCGTGAAAACGATCAAGTTTGCATAATTGGCGCTTTAGTCCCCAAGTTTCAAAAGTTGTCAAAAAAAGTCCCGTAAATCAAAATAAAGAAAATATCATTTCAAGTCCCTAGGGATTTATGAGTTGTCAAAATTGGTCCTTGAGATTTAAAATTGCAAATTTACAACTTAGGTCCCTAAACTTTCAAAATGTCAAGTTTGGTCCTCGAAGTTTGAAATGTCAAAATAGTCCTTGTACTATTGAAACTTGTCAATTTTGATCCCTTGAAACAGCTTTGAGAAATTGGCGAAATGGTCCTTGGTCTTTCGTGAATTGCAAGTTTAGTCCTTGTATTAAAACCTAGCCATGACCCTTTGATCCTTTTGACCTTCGCCATTACAAATTGACCCCCATTACCCTTTTTGGACCCCCTCGGTCAACACCCACCAAATACCCCAATCCCGCCACCGCTTTATCTCTTCCCCCAAGTTGCCTCAACTCTCACCCATCACCTCACCTTATCCCTCCCCTCATCATCATATCTACCAACCTTTCACACCACACCAATGCCACCCCCTAGTTGCAAATTCAAGCTCACCGCTCAAAACAACTTTTCCGCCAAAATGATCCAATGGCCAAATGAGCTCAAGACATCCAATGGCCGAGATTTTTAGTGGATTTGTTCGAGAGGACACGTGGAATGCATATGGGTGTATAAAAGAAGAAAGGAAGCAAGAGATAAAGCAAGAGTTAATTTTAAATTTCATGTATGTCGCTTTTAATCTCAATGTTTTAACTTAAGTTCAAAATTGTAATTTCTGCTTCTAAGTACTAAACATAAGTTATTTTGTCGATTGTAATCTACTCTCAAGTTTCAATTCAAAGTATTATTGTGGTTTCAAATTTTATGCTCACTGCTTAAGAATTCAGCTTTAAACTCTTATGTCCAAGCTTCAAATGGCTTATTTTAAGTTCATATGTTTATTTAAGCTTTGTATAGCTTTTGATAAGCTTATCATTCAGCCCAATCAAAATTGGTCATTGGTCAATGAAAGTCAACCCGCAAGAGGTTTTGGTTCAAACAAGGATGGCCATGGATTTGGGGTGTTGCGAGCTTGGATTGGATGGGGTTTGGTATAGAATAGTAATGTTTGTTCTGCTTTAAGTCGCAATATGTTGGACACACCGCGAGTTTTATCTTCTTTTCATTTATAGTTCAAGCTTGCATATTGTGCTTTTGTTGGAACCTGTGATCATTAAACATCTTTAACCTGTTTATCTAGTTGTAATTAAGATATGAGATTCAGTTTAAGTGAGAAACCAAGCCAAATCAGTAGTAGCTTAGTTTAAAGATCAAATCAGTTGTATAACTTGTGTTTGGATCTCATAGCATATCTGAGTTTGAGCTTTGTTCATTGGTTAAAACTTGTTGCCTTGGTCCTCTTTAGTTGTAATATAACCATCTTAGTCATTAAAACTCACTTGTGCACTCTCAAAGTCAAAATCTCCATGATACCCGCCTTAATTTCAAGTCTCATTAGAAATTTGGAAAATCAAAAGCTTGTTTTGTGTTTGTAATACATAGAGATAACCTCGAACTAAGTTTATTTCATCATAATATATCAATTTCGGTTCATGAAATTGAATCAAAGTTCATTAAAGTCAACATATCAAATCACAAAAGTCAAAATCATGAAAACCGGCCAACCAACCCAAGATGATTTTTCATTGATTCATCTCGGCCAAATCAAGTCAAACTCGGGTTTTAAAACTTCAACCGGTCTAGTTTCTTATTATGATTTTTATTGAATTTTAGTAATTTTCTAAAAGCTTCAAAACAATTTTATCAAACAGGCTTATATGCCCCACACAATACCACCAGATTTTCTCGCCTGCAGATCTTGTCACAAGCTCATAAGAGCTTGTCCAGTCTGGTCTTTGGTTTACAAGTAGCTAACTGTGTCTACTTTAGGCCCCAACATCCGGTTTTGAGTTTAGCTTATTGGGTAGCTTATTCTTAAGCCACAAAGTAGCACCCAATAACTGCTTTTAGTCATTGGATTTCAATTAATCAAACTGTAGTTTGGATTTCAAAGGTCTAGGATAGTTGTAATAAGTTGCATTTGATTAATTTTAGCATAACTTAGCTTCTGTAACAGTTTGGTGCTCATTTGTAGCCTTTGGCTTAATTCAAGTGCTTATTACATAAGCACTTGCATTGCAGTTTCACTTTCTTACACACAAGCCACTGTTTTTATATTTTTCCTAGATTTATAATATTATTTTAGAGTTTTCCTGAATTTTTCATATTTTTCTAGCACTGTTTACTATTTTTTCTTATTTAAAACAGTTTTTAGGCAATTTTAATTAGCTTTTAATACAATTAAATCAGAAAAAACTTCAAAAAAATAAGTTTTCATTTTTCCTAGGTTAATATAAATATAAAAAGTCAAAAATTATTTTTCCATATTTTCATAGTTTAATTTGTAATTTTAGCAATTTAATTAGCTTTAAATATTTTTAATTCATAGAAAATAGAAAATAATCGTAAAAATACAAAATTAGTTTTGAAAATTCTCTTTAGTTATTTTAGATTTTTCTAAGTCATAATTTCATTTTTCTAGCTTTATTTCATATTTTCTTGTATTTTAAGGTATTATTAAATAAGTAAAAATAGTTTTTAATTAATAATAATTAGATAAATAGTCATAAAATAATTTTCTTTTTCTTAAAATTTTCTTTATCATTAGGATTGTAAAATATCATTTTCATATTTTTAGGATTAATATTGCTTCGCCACATTTTCTTTTGTACGTCACGTAGTTTTTAATTTAAGTTTTATAAAAGAAAAATCAAAACATCGCTTTAAATATAGTGATAGCGCTTATTTAATATAATTTATCTTTTAATTTTCTTTAATTTGCATTTAAGCCCTGTAATTTATAAACTTTTTCTTTAGTTATAATCAATCATATCCCTTCCGCTCAAATTCTCTCGATCACTATTCGTTTGGTGATTCATCGATGTTCCGTCGACATAACGACCCGGGAAACACTAAACTCTCCTGGACTTAATTGCATTTTGTGTCCGAACTGCTTTTAAGTTTCTTACGGTTAGCCATTCACAGCTGCTACCAACAGAGATAACTCGACGGCTTAAGACGAATCAATAGTGGTAAGATTCGTAATGTTAGTATCGTTAGCGTAGTTAATATTGCTAGTATTAATGTTAGTACCGTTAGCGTAGTTAATACCGCTATTACTAAGTGTTGTTAGGCGAGTGACTCTGCTAGTGTCACTGAATCAACTCAGACGCGATCGACCTATTCAAGCCAGTAGCTATAACTTCTTAACGACCACGCCTCGATTGGTCACGTAACTACTATTACTATAATGGGATAATTATGAGGCGATTAATGGGCCGATTAATCCTCATAATTTCATTTGATCGCTATGAGTATTTTTCATAAATAGAAATCGATTACGCATGAAAAGAATACGAAAACATAAACAATCGGACGCGCAAGGTTATTTGATTTGCTGCCTAAATCACTAACACGATTCTATTCTTATCCCAAGAGATATTCATGATACCCAAGATTAGAATTCGAATAGTTTACTTTAAAAAGTGATTACACGATTCCAAGTGATATCAAGTAACCATTCATTGGTAATTAGTTAGGCTATTGATTATCTTGACCCTGCTCATAACCCCCAACACTGATGTCGTCGATGTCATCGGTGTAGCCAAGAAATCACATGGTTTCACAGATATTACTATAAGTCTGCTCATTCATGTAATTACTCACTCCATAAATTTTGTGGGGAGCTTCCTTTAATGTTAAAGCGCTCATCACACCCTCATCGTAGTCTTTCTCTTACTATCGCATATCGTGCACCCGGTCCTGATCCTGATGTGTCGTAGTGTGTTTTATGTGATAGAAACGATAATCTTGGTCTTGGTTACTTCTATTTAAAGTTTGATTTTCGAATTCATTTAAATTGTGCTATGGCATCTGTAGATGTCTGGATGATTTATCACCCTAGACATCGTCACCAATTAGCACCAATTCTTAAACCACTTTTGTCATAATGTGGCGTTTGTGGGAAGGAGCATAAGAGTACTTTTTATGTGTGTACAACGTGTTTTGGCATTTTCATCCACAGTGACTGTGCCTTCCTACCAAAAACGTTCATGATTCAAAATGCTACAGATAAGGTTTTCTCTCATACTCATCCGCTCATCCGTTCCTATTCCTCCATCTTCCATTTGCTGATGAAAGTTATAGCATACAAAAACCCCTGTTTTCTAAACTAGTTGAACATGTAACATTTGGAGCAGATGAGGGGAACGTAAAACACAACTTTCATCCACACCCCCTAATTCTGGTTCGTACAGAATACTACAAGCACGCCAACTTCCTCAAAAACTAATGTTATATTTTGTCATAACCCAATGAAGAAAGTTCAACTATTATGCAATTCATGTGTTTGACCAGTCACAAGTGTTCCATTTACAAGTGTGTCAACAACGAATGTAAATTTGTTTTGCATGAGTGGTGCACCCAGCTTCCTACTCAAGTAGAAAAATACACAGGTCACCCCAAACATACACTAATTCTCCATTCAAATGCCCCTAAAAGGTTTTTATCCGTGTTTCGTTGTGTTGTTTGTCAGTTCGCGTGTTACGGGTTTGTCTACAGTTGTGTTCAATGTGATTATCATATTGATGTTACTTGTAGTTTCATACCTCAAAACATCACATACGAGGCTCAATCAGGCCACCTCCTTTCCGGATCTTTCATAAAAGAGCACGACAAAACGTGCCTAATGTGTTTGACGTTACTTTTTCTTTTGACCAATGTTCATTCGCTTGTCACACTTGTAAAGCTCATCTACATGTCGAGTGTGCTTTGTTATTGCCTCATGAAGTTAGGCATAAGTATGGCAAGCACCCCATGAGCTTGAGTTACCTCCCAATTGAAAATCATAAAGTGATTTACTTTTGTGAGATCTGCGAGGATGAACTCACCCCATGAGCCTGGTCAATCCATACTTCTTGTGCAGCACACATACTTCAATCTGAAACAGCTACATCTAATCGTTTGTAAGTTTGGGGGTATTCACAAGTTTGACCCTCATCCTCACCCTCTCTCGCTTGTTCAAGGGATTGAGAATGATGTTCCGTGCACCCATTGTAGATCTACAGTGGAATACAAACTGGATTTAAAATGTCAGAAATGCAAGTTTGTAATTGAGTTCTATTGTTGAGGGCGCAATTGGAGCAATGGTGAAATTGTTGACATGTGATTCCATCTGTTGGTTTGATATAAAAGACGAGGCCACATGAGTGTCAGCAATCCATTATGGCTTATAATTGCAGTAGATATGAAAATAAACTTTTCCTGGAAAACAACGTTCATACATACATGGAACATGCAATAACTACAAAGTTCTGCAAAACATCACATCCACACTACGTGTTCTAAAACACAGACATACAATGCTTCAAGACGCATTTTACCTTTCCCACCCATGAACAACATTAGTGCTCAAGAGAGCCGATAACTGAACGAGGAATGATTCTATGGGTCAAAAAATTGTTCACATCAGCTGCGAGTGATGAGGAATTACCGATGGCTATTCATTGTTTTGCTAAATAGTATGGATAACCACCGAATCCTGTAGCTGGAGGTTGAGAAGGCACGTAGTTTTCCTTCTTCATAGTGTACTGAGGGTATGTAATCTGGGGTTGGACCGGATATGGAGGAGTTATAACTGGCGCAACTGGTGGGTGGTTTGGGTAGGCAACCGCACCGGGATAGGTTGCAACGGGCTGAGGAACGTAAGTGTAACCAAGGCTCGGATGAGTCGTTTCAGGCTGTGCATATCCAGCTATCTGCACAGGAACCATTCCTCCAGGTATTTGCTGTGCCAGCATCCCTTTGTTCTTCTGGTTATCAGCAAGCTTTACTGTGATGTTTCTACCCTGTGTATTCAGCCACATTATTAGTTATTCATATATTTTAGAATAAACTGATTATAGATTAGCCCACCCATTTTGAGCCCCATTAAAAGAACTACATGTTTTACCCCTTTCCTGGCCCATTTTCCCACGTTTATACTAAAACATCTAAAGCTCTTTTTATGGGTAATGGGTTCTTCTTACAAAATGAGAATAGAAATTAACAATCAAGATTTTACGCCTATACTCAGTTACTCAGCTTACAGTTGTATGACTCTTCCCAAAATGAACCAACATATAAGTTGCAGCTATTATCACTAGCACTTTACTTACCCCAAACATCTTTTGTGGGGTATCAATAGCCTTTTTGGCAGCCTCTACTGTCTTGTATGTGATGAACCCAAAACCACTTCAGATGAAACATGCAATGAAACAAAAAACGCATAATTAATAATGGCATTGTTTTATTAATAGTACAGCAACTCAAGTCACCAATAAAAGCTAGTAACATGGTTAGTATTTACCGTGATTTGTTTGTCTCTTTATCATATGCAACCGAACCTTCTTCTATCTCCCCATATGTTCCAAAAAACGTAAGCAGCGATTCATTTGTTATTTCAGGGGACAAGCCACCAATATAAAGCTTCCTCTGTGCTTGATCAGGATTAGCACCCACTGTGGGCACGCCTTCACAAGCTAGAATGCAAACAGCCATACGACCCTGAAACAGCCATAGAGCCACAGAGCCACTAATTTAGCAGAATGAAAGTAAAAAAAGGTGCAACAGTAAAAAGAGTTTAACAAAAAGAAAAAACTTACATCAATCAGCTTACTTGGTGCTTCTAGAGCCTTCCGAGTTGCCTCAATATCTTTATATGTTATGAAACCATAACCACGTGATTTTCCACTTGCTTTATCAATTATAACAGCACCCTCCTCAATTTCACCATGCTCTTTAAACGCCTGGATATAGCCACTAGACTTATTACATTATTCAAAATTCAAATATGCAGATTTAATGTTTAAAGATCAGTGTTAAGTGGGTCAACCAAACACAAAACAAGCATCAACAATGCACTCACAGCACACAAGGTTTCTGAAGTGGTGTTCCAGGATAAGCCACGAACAAAAAGTTTTCGATTGGCGGGATCTGCACTTGCAACACTTTTAATTTCTTCGGCAATAGAAGGATATTGGCATCCACTTCATTTCAAACATGCAAACAAGCACACATGGCATTGTCATTTCACACAGCATACGATTAATGAGAACAATTGATAACACCCACACACACGCACACCTCAAAATCATACGAATTTGGGTTCTTTTCAAATGCTACACGGTTACAACAAATTATGCTTGACATAAACCTTCCACTTGACCCTGATTCAACAAATAACTATCCATATCTTATTTGTCATATGCCGTAGGCTTACTAATTACAAGTAATAAACTACGGCATACCCTTACTTGAATTACCTTCTATTGTTTTATAAGCAACAGAAAATTATTTGTAAGTTCAAATTAACATGGAAAACCTCATCAAATAAGCTAAAACAAACAACCCCATAATAAACTCTTTCCAATAAGCAATTTCATATCTATATAGTGTAAGTACCTAACTAAGGATAATGTTTCCAAGAAGCTAACTAAAGAATAATAAATTACTAGTGTATTAGAATTGGAAATAAGTTAAAAACAAGAAGAAGATAATAATGGATAAGGAATGACATACAGTTTAGATAAAAGATCAACAAGCTGGTTTTTAGGAAGAGGGTCTAAAAGAGAGCGCAATTGTTCATTTGAAACAACATTTTCACCATTTAAATCCTCAACTTTTCTCTTTTTTTGTTCCTCCATCTCTCTCTTTGTTTTTCTGCGTTTTTTTGTTGGGTGTAAAAGTACGGTTATTGTGTTGTGATAGAATCCAAAAAGAATGATAAGCCCCTCTTTATTATGCTAGGGTTTTTTATTAGCAAATAGTAATACTAAAGTTTTCGGTTAATTACTAAAATGGTCGTGCGGTTTGTCGGGTTTAATGAATTTAGTCTCTAATTTTTTTTTCACATGTCCTCTCTTTATGATTTTGACCCGTAACAGGTTTGGTGTCTTGACCAATATTTCCATTTGTTTGTTAAAAGCATGTAAACATGCGAAATGTCAAAATACCTTCTTCCCATTCCATCTCCCTTACCTTCTTTCCATTCCATCTCCCTTTACAACTTTACTTACATTACCTGACCGCCATTTTTTTCGACAACCTCTCTTACATCCCGGCAACAAATAAAAACCAAAGCCTTCTTTATGATATCCTCCACACACTACTTTTAAACACACAAATAAACTCAAATCAAACGCTAGAGTCAAAGTACACATCAATGAAACATGTGAAACACCATTCATCTAAATCACAGAGAGACATATATAACAAACATACAAATTTTAAAAACCAATAAACACAATAAATAAGAAATTCAAAAACGAAAAAAATTATACACACACAAACTTAAAACCAATAAACACATATAAACAAAAAAATAACCCACAACATAAACATTTAAGAGTAAAATACACGGTTCGTCCCTAAACTTGTACTTGCGCATAACGATGGGACAAAACTTCCCTTTTTCATCGCTGGGAGTCCAAAACATGGGGTTTATATGTCAAACTCGTCCCTTGACCATTAACGCCGAGGTCAACATCTAATTTATGTTAGTTAGTCGATGGTATTATAGTCAATACACATTTATACCACACATTAACTAAACCAGAGAAAATCTTCCGTATACCATCTTGATTGTTTCCCTCCCTCGTCACACAACCCTCACATACACTTTAACAATGGCAGACAAGGACCTTACTTTTACAGCAGTAACTGATGAGATAGTAAAATATGTGAAGGCAAAATATGGGATACTTGGTTACAAGAAGATGAAATGTCCGATGAAATGTTTGAAGATTTATGCAGATTTATGAAAAGAAGTCAAGTGATGAAAGGTTTGTTGGGTTTTGTATTTGTGTGATTGGCATTTTAGGGATGAGAATAAATACTCTATTTTATTTGACAGAATCCGAGCAAAGGTCGAATCGCCAAAAAGGATTATAGCAAGCTAAAGGTATCCGACGATATGATCGAGTATGCCATGGCTACTTATGAGAATAAGTGAGATATGATACTTGAAGACTTGTGGGAAAATATGGGAATAAAGAGTCCGAGAAAGGTTAGAGTTAATGTTTGCAAGCTAAGAAAGTTGTAATGGGTGAACTCTTGTTTCTTTCTGTTTTGGTTATCTTTCCAGATACTAACGTGAAAGGAAATGAAGTTGATGTCATCATTATTTCAGACACATCTGATGATGAGTTTGGGATCATGTCTTCTAAGACTACTACTTTGAAAGGTTCCATTTCCCAAGCTTCCAAGGCTTCCGCTCCCAATGTTGTACTTGGTCTTGTAGCGGCTGTGGGATGCTCCACCACAAATAGGAATGAGTGGTATGTGCCTCCCCAAGGAGCTCAAGTCTCCCCATGAATATCAAGTCTCCCATCAAGAAGTTCACCGTTATTTTTAGTTGTTGATGTAATGAAGATGTATATTTTTCGTCGATGATGGTTACCAAAATGATACTTGTTAACATGTATATTTTGCTTTATATGGTGTAATTAGGTGGTGGTGTATCTATATTTTGTATTTCTTGTTTTCATTTTGTAGTTTGCATTTGCTTATGCAGTTTAGGTGGGTGTTTGGAAAAACCCATTTTGACTTATAAAGTCAACATAAACCAAAATATTTGAGGAACCACACCGAATTGTTTTAGTCTTTAAAATCTCTTTTGTTTGACTTATAAAGTCAACAGATTCAAATTGTAACCAAAATTCAATTCTTATAACAAAAGAAGCACACATATATCAGTTAAGTTACATTTAGACTGAAAGACAACATAGCATTTCTTGCATGTAATTCATTGCGTTAATTGACTAGTAGGTGATCCATTTGGTCTTTCAGTTGCAGTTGGTTCAAGTCATGTTTGTCTTGGGCGTTCTCCATTTGGTCTTTCACTTGCAGGTGCTTCACGTGGTGTTTGGCTTAGGCATTCTCCACTTGCTATTTCAATTGCAGGTGGTTCACTTTCTTCTTCATCACTGCCCAAGTAAGCACCAACACTAGTAGGTGCAGAAATATGTAGACCCATCACATATCCACCACTATCTCATGTGGTTGTGTTTTCCCTTCTAACACCATCTCTACCAGTATTAGATGTGTTTCCCCTTATCTCAAGGCACACTGGACAAACATACCACATGAAATCTCTATAAGGTGGACGCCTTACAAAAAAGGTCAATCCAGCACTGTTTTCACTTTCAACCCAACAGTCAGTGCATACCATTTGACAACCATTTTATGCATCCATGGTGATAATATGTTGGTATGATAAAGAATTGATGACTTAAGATGTATTATATAAGTAGATGGGAGTTGTGCTTGTTGAACAAGTAGATGGGAGTAAAGACAGCATAAATGCTTAAAATCTAGTCAACATACGCAGTTTAGGGGGTGTTTGGAATAACCACTTCTAACTTATAAAGTCAACAAAAACAAATAAATTTCAAACATGATATTGTCCATATTACAAATGGCTAGAAGCCTACAACCTTCTAACACCAGTTCAACATCTATTATCCAGCACATATGAATGTCTTGGATATAACTTCTCCACAACCACTCCATAGTAAGCTGCCTCAAACTCTGCTTCTTCAAGCCAATTTTTCCTCTTCCTTTCCTCTTCAATTCTTTTGTACATTCTCTCCTCTTCCAAAAACTGCTGGAATGCTTCTTCATCCATCCTTGACTGCTCTTCATCTTCCTCTAAAATTGTGTGTTCTTCTTCTTGCTCATAAAGAGCTTCAAGAAACTCTTGTTCCATAGTCTTCCTTATATCGTCTTCATCCATTCACTGCAAAAGTAAAATATTTTCACATCAACTAGAATGTAAACACACAAGAACAATCGTTATGCAAATGATAATTAAATGAATACATGTTGCCTTCTGCCATCACAATGCCTTTTTCTACCTCGAACCTTTGTTTCCTTTGTTGGTTTTGGTACTTGATCCTTGTGACACCTAGACTTATTATGTCCAACAGTTTGACAATTGGAGCATTTAATTTGTTTACAAGCTCTAGATTTACCCATTTTGATGCAATTTCACTTAATTGAGGCTTTAGGTTTATGAATTCAAATTTGGGGTAAAATATGTAAATAAAGTGCTTCCTATAACTTAATGCAAATGTAAGGACATGATAGGGGACTAAAACCTTAGTCCCCTATACTCTTAAACTGTTTAAGCAAGGACCATAGTTCTACCAATACCCAATACAATCAAAACATATATAACAACTATCAAAGACGAATACAAAATTTAACAACAAAATTAACAAATTATAACACTAGAACATAACATATAGATTCATTAATTTCATATTAAACATTAAATATTCAGTACATATTTTTCCAAAAAAAAGAAGAAAAACATAACCACTTCATTTCCCTTCACATCACTTTGTCTTCCTAATATCATCAAGGAAGTTGTTTCTTTCAAACACCTGAGAGTGTGTTTGACAGATCATCCTCCTTATCTCCAAGGCCTTCAAGACATGAGCCTTTTTGCTTCTTTCGAAGATCCTCAAGAAACTTGTAGTTCATCATCGTAGTTCGAAAGCCTTCGAGCTCAGAGATGTATTCTTAGGTTTCCTTCATACCAAGAATCAATTCAGTCAAATTCTTTTGGAGGCCATTAGCAATTTTGATGTCCTTATCGTTTTCTCTCTGATAAAAGAGAGAAATCGAGTCAAACATGTAGTCAGACTTCGAAGCTTTGGCGAGTTCTTAAAGAAGTGGGAAGTCAGCCATTCGGAGGTTGTTGAGATTTTGTGAGAATATATATTTTTTTATTGTTGGTATGCAAATGGTATAGGTTATTAACCCATAAATAGAAAACAACGGGACCTTCCAAATTGTGGACTAATTGTGAAGTAAGTCAAAAGAGAAATAGTCAAGCTTGTGTGAGTAAAATACGCTGGAATTTTAAGTGCAAAAACGGCTAATCGACCAAATTCGTGGACCAAGTGTGACATATGAAACTCATACCTCGCAACTTGACCTTTTCCTTCCTTGATACGCTTATACACAATTAATGTGTTGCCAAACATCAAATAAACCCAACTAACAAGATCCGAAACCATAAACACTGTCATAATAACCCGACCCAATTAAGAAACCCAATCCAAACCAAACCTAACATACATCCACACTCACGTACTGAAACACACATCTAGTCAAACCCATTCGTAAAAACACAAATTAAAACAATGAAAGACACAAGCATATTCGTCTCAACTTTTAAGGATGTTCAGGAAGAAGAAGAAGGTGAGGTCTTGTTCAGAATCCACTATAATGGGTTTTTTGATTATAGCCCACTCAGGTAGGAAGGAGGTTCATTAATTAATCTGTGTGCCTTTACCAGTGATAAGGATATATTTAATTCAAGCCTTGATAATGTATTATCAGAGATTAATGAACAAAAATGGGCGTTGTTTTTCTATGATCCTAAAGAATCCCTAGAAAATGGTTTGCATTTGAATCATACTGATGATGATGTTCATACTTTGTTTGCACTGGCTGAAACACATGAGTCAGTTGATATCTTCGTTGCACACAAGTCCCAAAAGTTAGCACAATTTTACTTAAAAAACATCATTTTTGAAGTTGTGGGTTGGGTAGAGCAAGATGCTAACTTTCGAATGCTTTGTCCAACACCTTTTAGGACTAGACGTAAATGGCAGGGGATAGATAGATAAAAATGCACGGGAGTGGAACCAAGACACCAACAGTGAAAGGTGGTGTTGTAATCAAAAAGGAAGAAGGGGTTGTAGCCAAAAAAGAGAGAAAATTAAAGGAAAAGGAAAGCTGGTTGAGGAAGAGGATGATTTGCACAAAAAAAGGGGAAAAAGTTGTTCAACAATTTAAGCGAGGTTTAGATGGGAAGGGGAAGGCTAAAATGGTTGAGTTTGCAGGTTTTGATGTTGAGAACTTGCCTGGTTTTGATGGGAAAGGGAAGGCTAAAAGGGTTGGTGGTGCTGTTGCTGATGTTTCTAGCGGTGTTAAGACACCCTTTAGAAGCAGAGAAAGGATTACAAATCAAGGCCCTGCAATCGCTCGCCCAAAGGTCATCCTAGGTGATGTTTCGATGATGAATACCATGTCATGTGTTTAATTCCTTTAAGTCGTATTAGTACAATATGCTAACTTATATGTTTGTTGTTTGCATACTTGTTTTTGCAGACAAGGTAGCAGTGGCATCATCACTTTAAGGTTCATGTTTTGTGGGTTCATCAGTTTATGGATATCGATCAAAGATGTGTAGATCATTTGAAGGTTCAGCAGTTGAACGTATTGAAGTGGGAATTACATCGTCTTGTATATTTTGTGAAATATGTTAGGAATTAGAAATTCCATGTGAAGTGTCGATCACCCCAACTATAGACTAGCACAAGTTAGCTCGTAGACATATCGTTATTTCTCGCTTATTAGATTAGTTATTAGCTTAGTTTAGCTTAGTGTAACACCGTGGAGGAAGGACGGTCTTTACCCATCAGATGCTCGATCCACACCGTCGTGAGGGCGTGTTGTTTGTAGTATAAATACCCTTCCATCCTTGGAAGGGTGGTGCTTTTCATTAATCTAACCTTACATTTGTTTGTTTATCTCTAGAAAACACCCTCTCCTCTCTTCATCTCTAAACATGGCAATCTTATATCATCATAATCCTAAACCACCCGAATCATCTAAACAACATAAATATACGATCCTACAAATGGTACCAGAGCCATGGTTATTGTTGTTTTGTTGATTTGTGTGGTATTTTGAATCATGTTAAAATTGTTTTGTTCACTTTTATGGTCGGAATTATTTTTGTGGTTATTGTTCTCTATTTTTTGGAAAACAGTTTATTCATTTTGGTTGTATCCTTTGTTGGTCAAAATATGTCATTACAATATACTCTTGCATCAAAGCTGTTCTTGTACGTTGTATTTGTCCAAGTCAGTTTTCAGTTCATTTTAGTGACATTTTTTTGTTCCAAATCTGTGAAAATTTGGTGGTCAAACTGTGGTCAAATGGGGAATAACGAAGCGTTTTTATGTCTTTTTATGGGTTTTTCATGAAGCTGAACGTATATCTTGGTCGGAATCTTGCCTGAAAATAGTAAAATGGTCATGTTTCGAGGTCAAAATGGGTCAAATAAATGATGCATCTTTATGATATTTTCTGGGTTATGTATGAAGATAGTCGGAAATGTGGTCAGATTCTTCGCTGCGGTTTGAGTTGAGTATGTCCAGATTCATTGAATCTGGTCAAAAGCGACTTGTGTATTTGAAAGAAAAAGTCATAAGCAATTTGGGTTGGGTCAACATCGATTTGGTCTAGTCAAAAGCGACTTTATGGTATTATGTGCGGGTTTTCTAAGTTGCTTTTTTTGAAAGCGACTTGTGCTTAAAAAGTAAGCGATTTGAGAAAGAAAAGAATATGCGGTTTGAGATTCTTAAAGCGACTTGTCAATGTTTTTGATAAAATGATGATGGTTGTGATGAAAAAGTTATAAGCGACTTGTCCAAGTTGTAATGAAAGCGATTTGTTAAATCTTTGAAAACTTTTGAGTTTGTCAAAACGCAGGTGACATCAAATCTAATTCACACTATCAATCATAACAAACATAAAGACTACAATCACATAGATCAACATACCATCAATTCCATTCATCGATACTTAAATCTATCAATCGATCTCAAAACTCGTTCCATTTTATTTAATCTTTCATAGATTTGTTATGGAACATATCTCTTCACGCTAAATCTCTATCCTAAATCAAGACCCATAATCAAAAGAATAATACAATCACTAATCTCATATTTTTTTTGTGTTTGTAAATGAAACATCAAGACCTTGGAAGTCCATCACACAAACAACTTATCATCACAGATATTATCTCAAAATGACCAAAAGATTATTAGATCTCAGTTTACTAGTTTCGTGGTACTCGTAAGTAACATCTAGACCAAAGGCCTTATACACGAAATAGATAATCATCACAGATCTATATGTTTGTTTGAAGCTATGCCTCAGTTTTTGTTCGAACAACATAAAAGATAAGTGTTTAACGATTTTGTTAACACTTATCTTTGGTTCGGTTATGACTCAAAACAAGATTGAACAATTAATGACGTTTGTAAACCTACCTTGAAGCCGTGTGTCTATCTCGTTACCATCCCTGTGGTATTAACGATGGACTCATGCCATCCCTGTGGCTGCCTCTTTGTTCGATGATTGATAAATGAGAAGAGTTTTGATGATACTCTTTGTTTAAAAGATATTATGGGGGCGGTCACTACCTTAGGGTTTGATTTTTGTCGAGTGCTTTCTGATTGTTAGGGATGGGATATCTTGTTGATATGAGATGTTTTAAGTTGATTTGGTTTGAGAGCGTTTTTTTGTATGAGATGGAGGCTGACAAAATAACGATTGAGGAGAATATTTAGGGTTTGAGGAGGAGTTTTAGGAGAGAGGCGTGTACTTTGTGATTAGGATTACAAGATCTTAGGATAGTGGCTTTATATACCCCGAATTTTAGGGTATACATTTTATCACATCACATGTTACTGCATTATCTCTACATGGGCCTTAAGCAGATTTTGTATCCAATTAGATCGGACATCTCTTTATAATAACGTGGGCCGTATTCTATGTATGGGCTAGTTTTTGTGATTTTACATATTTAGTATATGTTAGAGTTGGACCTATTGGAATTAGTGGCCGGGCTTGGAGAAGATCTTGGACTTTATCACTACTGCTTCGAATTTACTACCGTGGTGAAAATGTTTGTTACATTAGCATTTTGGTTGGGGCATATTCTATGCTATGGGTCTAAATAATTATACAAGGTGTATAAGCAAGATTTTGTTAATGTGTCTTGAATCCGTAAATTATTAAAGAAAAGGCTTAAATGACTTAACAGATTGATATCCAAGTTTGAGGCAATCTCAACTTCGGCCAAACTCGTTGATATTATTGAGCTTAATATGGTTAACTAGTTGAAAAACATTTGCTGGTTTTGTCCAGGTTTATACCATTTGCATGCGTGAATAGACTTGGATATTTGATCGTGATTAGAATTCAGTATGGTGGGTGTTGGATTGATTTTGTGATACTCTTTATGGGCTGACTTAATTGGATGAATATTATCATTTGATTATGATGGATTGGATCGGATGATCGGATGAATTTGTCTGGGCTGATAAGATGTGTTGATATGTGTTTTCATGTGATTTGACAATGAGATTTAAAGATGAGATTTGACGATGATATTTGTTGAGAATTGATGAGATGATGAGATTTGGTGTGATACGGCTTAATACTTTGGTTATGCATTTTCTCGAAGGGTATTTTGTTACGGCTTGAAGTGTTTAATGAACAAAGTTGACTACGGGGTTATTTAAGTTCGATATTTCTTATTTGGATTTGAAGTGTGGTTTTCCGGGCGCGTTTACTTATTTCGTCTTCTTTCTTTCAACCATTCCACAAAGATGACTTGGTTGGGAGTTTATTGAGTGTGATAAAGACTTGGCTATTTAGTTACGGTTGTGATTCTTTCTCGCTTTACCCACAAAGTAGCTATCACTTTGGTGTCTCACGCAGCTGAGCATATATCAAGAGGTTTTGTACATTGGGTACACCGTTTCTTTTTCACGAGGATTAGTACAAGTTTAAGTAACAAATCTGGGGAATTCTACTTCATGATCAAGTTTGGTATATCGGGTTTAATTCAACAAGTGGTCACAACAATTGCCGACAGAATTCATGAAAGATGTGTTTACCAAAGGATTTGTTGGATGAGATGTGATCACCAATTCTCATGGAATATTGTACGCTTCAAAATGTCAATGATACTTCACAGTCTAAGCAAAATCTTTCAAGAATCGTCAGTATCAGTCTTAACTTTTAAAGATGTTTGCTTATGACAAGAACTTTTCGTGCAAATGGTCGTACATGTTAATGATGCTTCTGAAAGTTCGAAACCATCATGGGGGAGAATCGTGTACTTTGATGTTTTACGGGCAACCTCAGGGGGAAGTAGTGTATACTACTCAACTTAGTATGGTTTGTGAAGTTGTCTACATATGGGTAAAGAATTGTTGATGATGGTGTTGAAGATGGAGAATGAACCGTTGATGAACCGCTGCATGTTCCTCTAAAACAGACATTCACTGAAACCAAAGTTGTCATAACACATTCATGCTGTCATTGTTTATGGTTTTGTCTTGATTTTGTAAAATCCCGTGAAAGAATCTATTTCTCGGTTTAAATCATAGATTTGTAAAATCCCGTGACAATGGAAACATCCTGGTAATAGTAAAGTGTATTTCCGGATCTATCTTATGGTTTATTCTTGGTCTTATAAAATCCCGCGAAAGAAACTATTTCTCTGTTTAAACCATAGAATTGTAAAATCTCGTGATGATGGAACCATCCTGGAGATAGGAAAGTGTATTTTGAGGTCTTATCTGATGCTGGTGCTACAATTTCTACTTCGAAGAAGGGATAAAAGGGTGTACTTCATTAATTGGATGCGTGTTTGGATATTCGTCATGGCAGTTTGGTTATTACATGGTTTTATGGGGTTATGTGCTTTTAACCATGGTCGGGATGAAAACCATTATCATAGTTCACTTAAAACGTCAAAGAAGGCTAGATTTGAGCTTTTAACCAGAAGATGTGACAACGGGGTTAATTCACTCTTATTTATTTGAAGTTGAAGTGAAATATCACGGGCGAGTGTACTTAGTATCTGAAGGTATCGGGGATGGTTGGATGAAGATTCTTCAAGATCCTTGTTCGAGCTTATTATCAAGAACGAAGACTTGGAAATCTAGTTATTGTTGGGTGACTTTTTCCTGTTCTTTTACCACTTGGGGGAATTGGGCTCTTACCACCACAAAATAACTATCACTTTAAGGAGTTACGTTGTAGTGCTTAGTGTCACATTCAATTGTGGATTTTCAAGAGGTGATGTACGTCTTATACTTGATGGTTGGTTGGATAAAGAGTATAGAGTACTTAGAGATTCAATGGAGGATGAAGTCTCGACCGCTCTTTGTTACATATGTGCAAGTTTAACTCACGAGTTCGAATAATTTACTTGTGGTCAAATTCAACATATTGGGTTTTCTCCATCACCGTCACTACAAAGAGCCTCTTGAATGATAATGGGGTTCATTATAAGATTGCCAAGAGTTGATGAAAAGAGAGATTATGATGTTTGAACACAATAGTTCAAGCCTCGTTCCTCAAAGAAAAGAAATGTACGCTTCACAAGCATTATCTTCCGAAGAAGAAAATCTTCTCACTTATGACCATTCTCATCAACATGCTTCATACTTTTCCACGCTTTTAGTTATCAAGTGAACCGAACTCATTGTTGATTGTCTTCTTATTCCACTTGCTCAATCATAATGACGATGGCGACATCATATGCTACCTTTGAAGGGAGAAGTGTGAAGAGACTACATTATGAAGATATTCACTTGCTTAATCAAGAATGGCATCTCCGTATGCAATTCTTGAGGGAGAAGATGTAACACCCGCCTTTCTGAGCGTTAAATCCTCTTATTTACCTTATATCAGCGGAAGCGTCAACTCTGATTCGGTCTCAATCAAACTCTTGATTCCTACAACGGCTTATCTGGGTTGCAAAAAAAATTTAAAAGAGTTTTGGGTCAGCCAAAGGCCTAGTGAGAATTCATGGTTTTTGTAAGATATTGGATTTCACATACACATCAAACCATAACACAAAGTAGGCGTACAAGAGGTTTTAGAGAGAGAAAGTTAGAGGTTTAGGGAACTTTAGTGAGAAAGAAAAATCTTATTATTAGCTCCAACTCTACCTTGGAAGGTAGAGTATTTATAGTCTTACAATAAAGCGCCACACAACAGGTGTGGATCGGGCATACAATGGGTAAAGACCGTCCGTCCTCCACGGTGTTACTTAACTAAATACTACTTAGCTTAAAAGAACTACGACTACGATCTTTCTAACGATTACATATACTAGAGGTGACCGACTCTTTAATACCTAGAATTTCTAATTCCTAACAATCTCCCCTAAGGAGGTCACCTCAAACATATACTAAAATTACATTGAATACAAGCAGATATTACATTAAAATTGTTCTTGCATTCTTGATGTAGCACTTTGCTCAGGCTCGTAGTCATTGATTCTTCTCATTGCATGTTTGGTTAATCCAAATGAAGGTCTTTCTTGATCCACGTGATAATAATTTTGAGCCGCTTTTGAGATCATCACCAAAAAATCTACGAGACATCCATTGTGGTGTTGGTATTATGGGATGTTGTGACTTTCGGACCGACATGCTCACATTCGGATCATGATATCTTCTCATCGAGTAGCGGAAGCTTCGTTGATTCATGATATTGGCGGCGAGCGTAAGCATGGAGTGAAAATATCGAGTCATTGATGCACTTATCATGATTTCTTGAGAAATGAATGTATTGTGTGAGCATGCGGCTATGGATTGATCGCTTCATTCGATCACCGAAGCGTCGGGTGTACCGCATAAAACAGCTAGCAATAAGCGCACGAAAGTGTCTTTGATCACTTTCGTTGAATTGAGGTACACGCCCACGGTTCCCGTTGATCGATACAAGTCTTGCCTGTGATCGGTATAATTCAAGAATTTCCTTGATGTGGTTTTGCAATGCTCTACCGTTTCTCAAACCGAACGTCTCAAGGAAGACAACACGGAGTGAGTGAACCAAATGAATAGAAATTCACCGATTGATGAAAAGAGATTTGAAAAACAATCGTGTATCGCACAATAGAAATTGTTTTGCAATACAACGAAGGTTTTAATGAAAATCAATTATCAATCATAAACACCTTTGATTTGAAATATTCGTACACGGTCGATGTGCTAAAGAAAAGAGTTTTTAAGCACAATGACCGGTTTTTCAAAGGTATCCGCCAATCCATAACTGAACGAATTGATTCAAAAGATTGAATCGCTCCATTGTTTCTGCTTCGGTTGTCACATGGTTGATCTATTGAATAGATCTCACATGCCACCTACCGTGAGCTTGTTTGATGTTGGCTCGAAGGCTTTCCATCTTCATTGTGAATATGTATGCATATCACTCCGATGTTCTGGCAATACCACAAGGATAATGTGTAGGACTCAAGATATAATCTCTCTTTCCACATTGTGTGAAACAGAGAGTCTTCATTGAAAGTGTCTGATGTGCTTCATCGGGGTTTTAAATTTGTAAACAAGAATTACCGGTTAACTAGGAACACATTCGGGCAAGTATACCCTAGTCAAGTTGTAGTATAGTATATGGTAAATCAAGGTCGTCCCAAGAGACTTGGTTGCACTACAAGTGTCGTTTGTTTGTTTAAGCAAGTAACAAGTAACAAGTTGATGGTTATGATTGTCACGGATCAAACCAACAAGAAAAGCATTATAAGAACAAGTAACAAGTTGATGGTTATGATTGTCACGGATCAAACCAACAAGAAAAGCATTATAAGAACAAGTAACAAGTTGATGGTTATGATTGTCACGGATCAAACCAACAAGAAAAGCAATATAAGAACAAACAAGTATCAAGACATTCATAAGACAAGAACACATCACAAGAATCACATAATCAACACAATCAAAGAACCAAACATGAACAATAGCATTCAACATTATAAAAGTAACAAGGTTTACCCAAAGTATGAATTACAATAGGCAAAGATGAAGGATTATAGCACTCCTTCAAGCCTCCAATCAACTACAATAGTTCTACCAAGCCGAAAATGATGTCCAAACGCCTTTGACAACCCTTGAGCACACTACACGAATTTGGCGTGAGGTTTGTGGTCTTTTGGGAAGATAAGTTGGTGTAATTGGTGGAAATTCGTCCTTAAGGGTGGAGGCTTGAATTTCACACAAGTTGGGATAGGATAGTTGGTGGAAACTCGTCCTTAAGGGTGGAGGCTTGAGTTTCACACCTTTGGGGTGAAGATATTGAGAGTGGTTGTGTTCTCTCTAGGTGGAAATTCGTCCTGGGGTGGAGGCTTGAATTTCACACCTTTGGGGAAGGTAAGTTGAGAGAGGATGTTGTTTTAGGTGGAAATTAGTCCTTAAGGGTGGAGGCTTGAATTTCACACCTAGAGATGGAGTGGTGGATGAAAGGGATGAGAAATATGGAGAAGGGATGATGAAATGAGGTGCCAAATGGGTTCTATTTATACTACTACCAAGGCCTAGGGTATTCAATGCATTTCTTGGAGGCCAAGGAGCTTGGAAGGGACTAGAAACCATGTAGGAAGGGACTAGAATCATTTGGAACACGTTTGGAGTCTTAACAATGAAGAAATGGCTGAAACAGGCCCTCCAACCGAATCCGGTTGAGCTCCAACCGAATCGGTTGGTCTTGCTGACTAGTCTCCAACCGGATCCGGTTGCGGGTCTCGACCGATCGGTTGGAGCAATTTCACAAAAATTCATAAACTGCAAAGTTGTAGATCTTTCTCTTAGCTTTACGTGGCCGTGAACGGGAGGTCAAACGGAGTCCGTATGCAAAAGTTATGGCCAAAATGGTGAAGGTGTGTCTGGAACAACGAGGCTTCCAATATTTCTTCGTTTAAGCTTCTTTTCTTCATTTCTTTCTCGTTTTCCTTCTTGAACTTTATTCTTGAGTCTTTGGACCACTAACTTGATGACTTTATCTTCTGAATATACTCCACAAGTCTTGCTTTTGTCGGGAATTCTTCATACATGGAGAAATCTTCGTATTTTACTTCTTTTCCGTCTTTTCTCCACTTTCATGTACTTGGCTACAAATGAACTAGCAAACGCACTTTTATGCGATTAAGCATCAAAAGCATATGATTATAACCAAATAACACACATAAAAGCACGGATAACGCTACTAAAACATGCACAATTTGACCGTTATCAAATTCCCCACACTTAAACTTTGCTTGCCCTCAAGCAAATCTAAGAAAAGAAAATCAAACTACATACCTAAATGACAAAACGAAAGAAAATTAAAAATAAAAATATTTTTGGGGTTTTTTTTTTTTTTATCAAGACATTAAAAAAATAAGCGAAAAATGAGCGCAAACTCCCCCACACTTAAGGTTTTGCTTGCCCTCAAGCAAATATATAAATTAAGAAAAATAAAACCCACAAGGTGCATAAAAGATGATTAGAAAAATACGATGCAAATCTACCAAGTACGAGTACAAGATATGATTCATCGTTTTAAGCTTTAAGTGGTGAAAAAACGAGATGTTTGACAATACCTTATGGATTCTCTTGCTTGATAACATGGCTAAGCACCTCTCGAAAAAGAACGGATGTATAATTCACTCAACACTCAATTTATTTAGTGATGGATAGTATTAAGGAATAGTACACTCATATTGCTCAGTCATGATCTAAATATTACCATAGGCTTGTACAAGAAACAAAACTCCACCGACGTGGCGTAAGCACCAAGTATAAACATCTAAAGAGGGCTTTTATTCGGGTTATAACGATAGGCTTAGGGTGAATAAAGGGTATGGATAAGGCATGGGATTATTTATGAAATTGGTGTTAAAGAAAAAATAAAGAAAGGTCAAGTCTAATACCCAATGTTGCTAGTCACCGAACAATCCGCAAACCTGAAAATGATTATAGTTACTAACTTCTCTTCACATATCGATCGCCAAAAATATATATCACGTCTTAGCACATTGGCTAATCGATATCTCAAACATACTTCATCTTCCTTCATCTACATAATAATATAGCACATTGTCATCACATTTGTTTTTCATTTTTTTTTCGATGACTTATTCTTTTCTTTTTTTTCACTTTTTTTTTTTTTTTTTTTTCAAGACTTCTTCTTCATACATCACATCTCCCCCACACTTCGTATAAGCATACACCACAAAAATACAAATAAGAAGGTGCACTCTTCGTCTTTGTCGGAATGGCACACACGATTGACAAAGTGCGGCTAACTCATAATCATCAAAAACAATCCAACAACCAAGCAACTAGCAACCAACCATTTAGACATTGACAAGGGGTAGGCTAAGGTTTAAAGGTGTAAAATATTTTTGTATTTTTCTGGATGAAACAAAAAATGAAAAGGATGGCTCAGAGGGTGTACTAAGGTATCTAGCGCTAAAGATGAGCGCTAACAATGGGTCCATGTGGGTGGTTAACTAACCGATGTGGTTAGCTAATATATCATTAGATGTAAACGGAAGGCCATTTGGTTTTATTCCTATGGGTGCCTCTTTATCACACGAATACACTTATATCACACGAATGTGATCTTACTGCGGTCTGGTAATGATTTACAAGCACAAGTTCTAGAATAAATAAAATCACCGGCACACTCATAACAAAAGATCCAAGCATAAAAGATGTATGCTATTAAGAAATAGGCTAGAATCCTCACAATTTAGTGGAAAGGGCTATAAAATATGTGCTAGCAAATGTCATCGATCCCAGAATGGATTGCAATATTAATCGGGACACATCTCAAGTTTTTCAAAATTACCGATTTCACCAGTGGGTTGATCCAGTTATTCTAAAATATTAACCTATACGCGTGAAAACAACTAGATCATAAGGGCAAACAAGTGCACAAAATTTAAAAATTGACCCAAAAATTTGGAAATTGAAAACGAGTTTCGCTTTTCACAATAATATTTCCCCCCACACTTAAGTTAAGCACACAAAAGAAAAATAACTTAACGACTATAAAAATATTGCTATGAGAAAACTTGAAAAATAAACTAGTTACGATTTTTTTTTTCTTTTTTTTCTTTTTTTTTTTTTATTTTTTTTTTTAATTTTTTAATTTTTTTTTTTTATTTTTAAAAACCAAACATGACTTATTTTGTCCCACGAGTTCTCGGTAGCTCCATTGAAACGCACAAAGAAGCGGAGAAGCGGTCGTCACAAGCATATTAAAACCCAACTTCTTTGGGAATCGGAAACCCGCCTTATACCTCTCACACGCTTTGTTTAGAATGGGTGAGCCTTATCACACACTCCTGGGAGGCGGAAACACGAGTGTAACGGAGGAACATAAGCACAAGATAATAGAACATACCAACGTTAATATTTAAAGAAAGAGTACACCATTACAATACCGGTTTAGCCGTCGGTCGGCAAATATATTACAAAGTTTAGTTCCCAAAATATTGCGTTCTATTACATAATGATTTGTAGTGACAAGTGAAAACTTCATTATGCAAGACACAGTAGAAAAAGCTTACTAACGATCACAGAAATGCATGAGAGAAAACGGGTCAACTATGAAAATAGTTGGTGAGTAAACATGTTTAGCAAAATAAGATAACTTGTAATATATAATCAAGCTTTCGGTCAACGAAAAATAGTCCACAAAGCAAAGGCATTGTAAATCCACTCAGTTCCAAGTTCCGCCCATACAAAACTTGCAACCTGTGTATTCACAACCCATTGCACAATATATAGCGTATGAAGTAGTCAAGTATAAGCGGTCATAATAGTTCACAATATAGTACCACGAATATAATAATTGGTATGCTACCGATGAAACCAAATTAAGTCAGTGCCACTACCCAAAGTTATGTTGGGTGCCTCTTCCCAAAGATATCTGGGTGCCTCTTCCCAAAGATATCTGGGTGCCTCTTCCCAAAGATATCTTTGGGTGCCTCTTCCCAAAGATATACTCCGAACATAGGAGTCTTTATAGTGATGCTCCGAACATGGGAGACTTTATAGTGATGCTCCGAACATGGGAGACTTTAGGTCAAGGCCATAACATGTACGGTTCAATAAGTCCAAATAAGTCATAATTTCCTAATTAAGTTCAAGGATTTGATTCGAGTTCACAAGTTCTAGTCAAACAAGCTAATAAAAGTAGTGATCAATTTAGCTCAAGAAAGGTTCATGCATTTCGCCCCAAAATATAGTAAAAACGGTAAAAAGGGGGTTTGTGATTACTCACTTGATGAATAGATGAGATGACAAAAGTGGTTACACCGAAATGTAGCGTGAATCTCGAAACTGACCTATGATGAATGATATGATATGTAATGAGTTGCAATGTAATGTTATGCATGCATTTCGTATGTTATTTATACCATTTGCGAGTTTTGAAAATAATACTTATCATCGAAAAATACTCTTTTGATGTCTTGACCATTCTTTAATCACTTTACAAGTATTTACGTCAAAATGTCATCCTACAATGGTTTCGTAATGATTTATAGTGAAATTATCACTTTTAAATAAGTAAAATAAAGTCGTCGGAATTTTTATAAAAGTAACAAAATGGCTTTGGAAAACTAGTCGTAAAATGGTGTGCGTCGATCGTTAGGAAACGAACTCGACGGTTTTGGAAAGTTTGTATCGAAATCTAGAAGTTTCAGTTCAGGAGTTTTCGTCATAAAGGTCTCGAACATAAAGATAATAAGGGTTAAAGATGGTGATTTTTGTCTAATTGTTGTGTAAAAAGTGAGTTTCGGCCAAGTTTGAGCAACCGTAATTAATTTATTAAAACTCCGCTATACAAATGGTTGATTGTTTTGAAAAATATGCTCGGTGATCTTGATTTAATTAGAAGACATTTCGTTTCAAAAAGTTCCACATCATTGATAAAAACAGCCGTCAACATGGTCATTTTAGTTACCGTAACACTTATCTCGTAAAAATAATATAGTTTTTCAGAAAATAATAGTTACGGCAATTTTTATGAAAACGTGCATATCTTTGTCGTTTCAAATCCGTTTTCTACGTATAATCGTCCTTAGCCCGTGATCAAGTATACTAATATATTTTGATAAGTCGAAATAATTTGTGAAGCTTAAGGCTCGTTTTGACTTGAACAAAGTAAAATTGGTTGCTGAATTTTCTCGAAAAATATATATTTCGTCGTCAAACTTTAAAATTCATAACTTCTTCGTTATAACTCCGCTTTTATCCGTTCAAGCGGCCACGGATTCGTTTTAAAGTATATTTTCTAAATATCAAGGCCAAAAGTCGTGCCTACAGTCGGATTTTCCAGAAAATCAAAACAAGGACAGAACATATTTTATACGTATCGAAAATAGTTTTTCTCGTACTAAACCTATTCTAATCCCTTCAAATCAACTCCAAAGCTAATCTAATCCTACCATACACCTTCTTAGGGTGTCATGGGTTCCTAAACATCATCAAGACCAAAGTATACCAAGGGGATAATTATAGGATGACCATATATATATATATTTCTAAAAATCATGTAAAAATGGTATAAACAACACAAGTCTTGCATGCTTGCTCCAAAAATGAAGAGATGAATATAAAATGAAAAGGAAACATGAAAAATGTAAATGATATGCTTACAAGTACTATGATGAGGTGATAAGAACCAAGGTTAAACCTAAACACTCTTGGTTTTTATTTCAAAACCTTAATTAAAAGTGTGCTTCTAGTTGTTTATTAACTTGATCTTGCAAAATTTGATCCCTTGTACATCCTTGATGATGAACCGGTTTTGATGGAGAGAAACAAAGAGAGAAAAAGATTTTCACTTGACTTGATGAATTATGAGAAGAATGATTGAGTGAAGTAAATAAGTGAAGTGATACTTGGAGTGTAGACTTAAGTTTGTAAGAAATAAGTCACCAATCAATAAATACCTCCACCTCCCCCACATGGCCGGTTCTAGGGGGGGGATGTATCTCAAAAATGTTTTTTTTTTCTTTTTTATATATTGTATGTAATATTTACTTGTAACAATTTCAAGAAAAGTGTAAGTAATGTGTAGGAAAAATGTATAATAAAAGGTAAATGGTAACTTTTTGGTACAAGTAAGTTTTTAATAGATTAAAATAGAATGTAATGAGATAATAAAAATTGTAAAAATACATTCCTTGTGAAATTTGAGTGATACAATAATTATCGAGTAGTTTTTAAGAAAAACGTCGTAATAATATAACTTTAACGATTTATATACGAAATAAATTCAAAACACTAGTTAAACTCAAAATATAGTTTTTATAACTAAATGTAAGTTTAAAAATACATCGGGATCATTTTTGAAAGTAACGGATTAAATGCTCAAAATAATAACTCACGCGATAACGTTTATTTAATATAAAAATAACGTGTACTGAAAAATGCAAAACCATGCACGAACCGTTATGAAATGATGAATATGGAGTATGAGGAATGACCGGAAATTGAGAATTGTGACACTTACTTTCGAGGGACTAAAAGAAATCAATTTATTAAAATAATCTACCAAACAAGCCAACAAAGGAAAAATAACAAAGAAATAAAATAAAGCAATTGTGAAAACTTCAAAGCATGTAAGATAGGGAAAATTGAAATAATAAGTCTAAGTGAAACGAAACCTCCCGGGCCAAACATCACGATCGAACTCCAAATGATAAGGTGCTAAGCAAATGCTAGCATAAGCGTGTGAGATCAATCGATTTCTCATCCAAACATGTCCAATACCAAGTATAACGTCTCCAACAATCCAATCAATCCTTCCTCCAAGAGCTTATTAAATCTGCAAAAACTAACTAAACTACAAAAACGCGTAAAATTCTAAAACTCACTTTCGTAGGCATCACGGTTGCATTTAGCGTATGCAACAAGCCTTTAAACCCCTCGGTGGCCCGAGTGGACGAGTTATAGTCTCGTGAGGGTTTCCAGTGAACATACCCACAAAGTTCGAAACAATTTATTTTAAACACATGTACTTATTTATTCACAATGTACCAAATTAACAAAACTTAAAATGGAAAAACCAAATAAAAGAAATGATACTCTTGCAAAAATAAAAAGACATTTAAACTTATTTAATCTAAACACAAACACACAAAAACAAAAAATATTAAAACGGATTTTATTTTTTTATTTTTTTATTTTATTTTTATTTTTTTATCAGATTACTCCGGCCGATCCGGCTACGGAAGCGACCGATCGGTTGGAATGAACCAATGAGACTCGACTTCCGGCCGAACCTTCTGACGGTGACCGAGCGGTTGGAAGAGATTTTCTAATTTTTTTTTTTTTTTTTTAGAGCGACAACCGGATCCGGTTACGGGTAGTGACCGATCGGTTGTAGTGGTTTTATTAATCTGAAGCTTCCAACCGATCCGGTTGGAGTGCCAACCGATTCGGTTGGAGTGATCTGGGTGGTTTTGGTGGGTTTTTCCGCAAACGATTTCGAGCACATTTTGAAAGCAATCATTGAAATGAGCATTTTAGAACACATGAAACGAAATCCCAACATCAAAAACTTGTTTTGATGCAACGATCATTTGAGCAATTTTGAAAAATGAGAGATTTTAAGAAAAAGACAAGCATTCAAGCAAACATCATCAGCAAACTTCAAGAGCAATCAAACAAGAGCAAAGAAACAATCATTCATGAGCAAGAGCAATATATCATTCGAACAAACAAACAAACACCTAAGAACAAAAACCAAATCCCCGGCAGCGGCGCCAAAAACTTGATTTTGCTTCATCGGGGTTTTAAATTTGTAAACAAGAATTACCGGTTAACTAGGAACACATTCGGGCAAGTATACCCTAGTCAAGTTGTAGTATAGTATATGGTAAATCAAGGTCGTCCCAAGAGACTTGGTTGCACTACAAGTGTCGTTTGTTTGTTTAAGCAAGTAACAAGTAACAAGTTGATGGTTATGATTGTCACGGATCAAACCAACAAGAAAAGCATTATAAGAACAAGTAACAAGTTGATGGTTATGATTGTCACGGATCAAACCAACAAGAAAAGCATTATAAGAACAAGTAACAAGTTGATGGTTATGATTGTCACGGATCAAACCAACAAGAAAAGCAATATAAGAACAAACAAGTATCAAGACATTCATAAGACAAGAACACATCACAAGAATCACATAATCAACACAATCAAAGAACCAAACATGAACAATAGCATTCAACATTATAAAAGTAACAAGGTTTACCCAAAGTATGAATTACAATAGGCAAAGATGAAGGATTATAGCACTCCTTCAAGCCTCCAATCAACTACAATAGTTCTACCAAGCGGAAAATGATGTCCAAACGCCTTTGACAACCCTTGAGCACACTACACTAATTTGGCGGAGGTTTGAGGTCTTTTGGGAAGATAAGTTGGTGTAATTGGTGGAAATTCGTCCTTAAGGGTGGAGGCTTGAATTTCACACAAGTTGGGATAGGATAGTTGGTGGAAACTCGTCCTTAAGGGTGGAGGCTTGAGTTTCACACCTTTGGGGTGAAGATATTGAGAGTGGTTGTGTTCTCTCTAGGTGGAAATTGTCCCAAGGGTGGAGGCTTGAATTTCACACCTTTGGGAAGGTAAGTTGAGAGAGGATGTTGTTTTAGGTGGAAATTCGTCCTTAAGGGTGGAGGCTTGAATTTCACACCTAGAGATGGAGTGGTGGATGAAAGGGATGAGAAAGATGGAGAAGGGATGATGAAATGAGGTGCCAAATGGGTTCTATTTATACTACTACCAAGGCCTAGGGTATTCAATACATTTCTTGGAGGCCAAGGAGCTTGGAAGGGACTAGAAACCATGTAGGAAGGACTAGAATCATTTGGAACACGTTTGAGTCTTAACAATGAAGAAATGGTCGAACAGCCCTCCAACCGAATCCGGTTGAGCTCCAACCGAATCGGTTGGTCTTGTCGACTAGTCTCCAACCGGATCCGTTGCGGGTCTCGACCGATCGGTTGGAGCAATTTCACAAAATTCATAAACGCAAAGTTGTAGATCTTTCTCTTAGCTTTCCGTGGCCGTGAACGGAGGTCAAAGCGAGTCCGTATGCAAAAGTTATGGCCAAAATGGTGAAGGTGTGTCGGGAACAACGAGGCTTCCAATATTTCTTCGTTTAAGCTTCTTTTCTTCATTTCTTTCTCGTTTTCCTTCTTGAACTTTATTCTTGAGTCTTTGGACCACTAACTTGATGACTTTATCTTCTCGAATATACTCCACAAGTCTTGCTTTTGTCGGAATTCTTCATACATGGAGAAATCTTCAGTATTTTACTTCTTTTTCGTCTTTTCTCCACTTTCCTGTACTTGGCTACAAATGAACTAGCAAACGCACTTTTGTACGATTAAGCATCAAAAGCATATGATTATAACCAAATAACACACATAAAAGCACGGATAACGCTACCAAAAACATGCACAATTTGACCGTTATCAGTGTCCTAATGAGATTTATGGATGATCTCGTGGCTCTAGACTCAATTTGTGCATATTTGGATCCTGTATCGAAGACTAGGGAGAGGGTCTCCTTCTTCAATATCAACAATCTCTAAGAGAGATTCGATAGATAATGTCGGTTCCCCGTGAGAATGAAACAAGTCCTTTTAAGAGGAACTTGAGTGGTTTGGGAAGTTGAAGTGCGGTCGTCCTTTGGGTCCATGACGCCTTGTCTTCAATACCGTGTTACCTTGGTAACCACCAAGTAGCAAATGAATTGAACCCGGTTTACGCCTAAGGTTGAATAATTGGAGGGCTATTTGTTTTCACCCTTTCTCATTCAATTATTTTTCATTCTTCAACCCCTTCAAGCTTACCGAGACTTCATAGCTAGAACCTTGTTGGGTTTATTCCAAGACTAGCTCGGACTCATCCGCACTCTTCCCATATCTCATTTTCTCCTTTTCAAATATACCTAAGGACTTCTACACTATCTAGTGGATTGTCCTGGGTAGATCCCTCCGGCTCAAGCGGATCATAGGAACAAATACCTAACCTTATCATCCTTATATCACCATACATAAAGTAAAGTTGGTCGGTTTATTTGGTATTGTTCATCCGCCATTGGAACCAATTGAAAACCATTTGAAAATCAATCCGGATACTTGTGATATATTATCAAAGCATTTTGTACCGAATTTTTTTGATATTATTAGAACAAGAGCTCCCTCAACATGTGCATCAAGTGTTTGAAATCGTTTTGCACACGGAGGCAAGAGAAAGAATTAACTTTTTGATTACCATATTCAAAAATATCAACATCACTTCCTAATCAAATCAAGTAGATAAAGCATTTTGGGAAGGATGAGGTTTTCATAAGCTTGCTCCCCTCAATATGAGCATAGATATTTGAAAATGTTTTGCACGTATTAGGAAAAGACTGCACATAGAGATAAGTTGATCACGTTTCAAATATTAGTGGTTTAAGATAGATGCTCCTCCTCAACATGTGCATGGAAATTTTGAAATCGTTTGGCACATGTGGGAAGGAGAGCTTGTACATCCTTATAAAACCATTTACCAATTATCGCTTTAAATCAATTTAAATCACAAATTCTCCCCGATCACAATTATCAAATCATTTGAGATTTGTGATCTCTGAGATTTAAATTGAATTTGAAAGCTTTTAAGGAGAATTGTGACTTGATTATGAAAACGTTTTAACCGATAAGGATCGGATTTTGAGACTTTAAACTCCATTGAATAAACATGCATGATTATCTTTTGAAAATAATTGTATGGCAAATAACTTTTGATTTAATTGAAATCATTCTCCCTCAATCAATGACATAAGTTGTTGATTGAGATAGATATTTTGACAAATTTTAAGTCCGGATGATTATCAAAATAGAGTTCGAGTTATTTTTCAAAACAACTAGTTTTCATTAAATAGTAAGGATTAGTTTAAAGAATCGAGCAAGAAATTTGAAAACCACGAAAAAGTATGGCTCGTTTCGTCTTTGAAAAGCGGGTTAATGCTCAAACGACAATAAACCATTGTTTCTCTTTCTCCCAAAAATATATTTTTTTTTTATTTTTTTTGAAAATTCGAACAACATCTAAAGTCTCGTATCATTCTTTGAATGACAGACATCAAGACCGTAGATATAATCGAATCGAGAAAACATGACAAATGACAATATTTTTGAGGATTTTTGAATTTTTTCAAATTTTATGGCTTTTGAAAGTTTTATATTTTTCTATTTGATTTTTGAAGGTTTTATAATTTTGTATTTTGTTTTTCGAATAGATATATACAAGAGATAGATGAAAGAAACCTTTACTCCTCTTCTTCCTCTTGAAGACGCTTGAGTGTTTCGGTTGAAGGCTTTTAAGGCCAATTCGTGGAAGAATAAACTCAAAACGTTCTCTAGGAAGAGCTTTGGTGAAGATGTCGCTAACGGTATTCGGTCCTCACAAAGTAAAGTTCCACCACACCGCTTTTCCACTTGTTCCTCGATGAAATGATGTCGAATGTCGATGTGCTTTGCTCTTGAGTGTTGTACGTTGTTGCATGAGAGAGCAATAGCACTTTATTATCACAAGATGGAGGATTTTGTTAAATTCAAAGCCATAGTCGATAATTGGGATCTCATCCATAGGATTTGAGCACAACAAGATGACATGGCTATGTATTCACCTCTATAGAGGAAATAGAAGTACTCATTTGCTTCTTTGAAGACCACCTCACAAGCTTATCACCCAAAAATGTGCACCTCCGGGCGTGCTTCGACGAGTATCTTGACATCCTACATGATCGGCATCGCATAGGTCGTTAGTGACATACCGGTGTCCTTCGGTACCAAAGTCCCATATTGATGGTTTCTTGAGATACCGAAGACCCGCTTAATCGCTTCAAGGTGCTTTTAGTAGGCTTAGCTCGGTATCTAGCACACATGCAAACAAAGAAACAAGATGTCCGGTCTACTAGTCGTGAGGTACATCGTGGATCCAATCATACTACGATATTTCGTTTGGTCTACCATGATCCCAGTGGTCCTCATCTAGTTTGGTACGCTCAATCATGGGAGTGTCAATAGGGTCACTTGAATTAAATCCAAATTTCTTTAAAATCTCATTTGCATATTTAGATTGATTTATGAAAATGCCTCCGGGACTTTGTGAAATTTGTAGTCCTAAGAAAATGACATTTGTCCCATCATTGACATTTGAAATTTAGAACTCATTTCATTTGAAAACGGTCACACTCATTGGGGTCGATTGAGGCAAAGATGATATCATCAACATAAATTTGAACATGAATTAAATGTTTGCACGACTTCCGGTGAACAATGTTGGATCAATCGCTCCTTTGCTAAATCCGTAGATAGAAGAAACTTTGATATCGTATCATACCATGCCCTTGGAGCTTGCTTTAAACCGTAAAGAGCCTTCTTCAAACGATAAACGTGAGTAGGATGCTCTTGATTCACAAATCCTACGGTTGGTCGACGTGACGACTTCTTTAAGATCTCCGCTCATAAATGCCGTCTTTACATCCATCCGATAGACTACCATGTTCTTACTAGCAAGATTAGCCAAAAGATTCGATTGCCTCGATTCGAGCAACAGAGCAAAAGATTCTTCAAAGTCAATACCCTCCTCTTGACGGTATCCTTTAGCAACTAATCGAGCCTTGTTCTTTAACACATCACCATGCTCATCAAGTTTCACTTTGAAGATCCATTTTAGAGCAATAATCATAGCACAATCTGGAGCAGGTACTAACTCCCATACATCAAGTCGATCAAACTCATGAATTTCTTCTTGCATGGCATTGAACCAACTATCTTCATTCATGGCGGTTTTAACATCTTTTGGTTCGATCTTAGAGAGTACGGAGTTGAAGAAGCACCATAAGGCATCGGTTGCAAGTTGTTTCCGTGTTGATACTTGACGAGAGGGATTTCCAATGATGTTGTCTAATGGATGATCGTGAGTCCATTTTCTAAGGTGTTCATGTGGCGCTTGTTGAGGGACCGAGGTAGCGAATCGATGTCTCCGTAAGAAGATGGTTCGATGATGATTCGAGAGCAAATATGTTTTCAAATGGAGCATCTTCGAGAGTAGCAAAGGGATTAACTTCATCATTTATGCGAAAAGCAGTTCCATGATGTACATTCAAGATTGATGATTTGTTGATGAGGCCGGGTTCTCGCAGAGGGTGCTTCTTGACTTAATGATATTGAGACCAAGGATTGACTTCATTCTCGAGATATGAGCGACCTCTATTGTGGAATTGGCGCTCAATAGCACTTGGCTCATAGAGTTCATCAAACATCGGATCAAACAATTTCTTCAAATCATCTTCGATTGGAGGTACATATGAAATAACGAGAGGAATTTGGTACAAGGATGAACCAATGGGACTGTTTTGAAGTGCGGGTCCAGAATCGGTTGTCCAGAGCCATTTGACCGTCGACTCATCAAACGTGGCGTGAATTGTTTCCATGATATTTCGGGTTCTTTGTTGTATATTCGGTATCCTTTTCTGCTTGGTGCATAACCTACAAATACTCCAATGTATGCTTTAGCTCTAAGTTTGCCTAAATCTTGGCCCTCATTAGTTGGATAACACAATGCACCGAACACACGAAGGAATGAAAGATTAGGTTTTCTGTTGTGGACAAGTTCATATGGAGTTTTTCCATGAGCAATGTGAATCGTGGATCGATTTTGGGTGTAGCATGCAACATGGCGATGGCTTCACCCCAGAAACATTGGAACTTTTGAGTAAATCGGCATTGTCCTTGCGGCTTCCACAAGAGTTCGATTTCGTCTTTCAACTACACCGCTCGTTGAGGAGTTCGAGGAACACTTCTTTGATGACCGATTCCAATACTTTCATAAAACTCACTAAGTTGTTTGTTAACAAACTCGCCTATTGTTTGTTCGGATGATTCGACCGTTTTGTTAAGACGAACTGCAATTGTTTGATGAGTTTGATGATGATATCCGAGTTTCATCCTTTGTCTTTAAGAACTTTCCCGGTGAATCTAGAGAAATCATCAACCACAACTAACACATATTTCTTCCCAAAGATATTCTCGACTCTCATGGGTCCACATAAGTCCATGTGAATTGTATGAAGAACTTCGTGACGAGTTAGTTGGTTTGGGTTTATGGGCATACTTCTTGCTTTTTCCCAATTGGCATGTTGAACAAAGATGATCCTTTTTATACTTAAGTCTAGGTAAACCTACAACTAAGTCCTTTCGGAGAGATCATTGATGGTGCCAAGTTCAAGTGATTGAGACGCACGATGCCATAACCATGACTTTGTTTTAGAAGCCTTTGACAACAAGCAAATTGGAGAAGACTTCATCATATCTTCGATAGAGATGGTGTATAGATTTGAACCACGTGAACCTCTTAAAAGTTCCTTACCATCAAGTTCTCTAACGAAACAAGTATGTTTTCGAAGGCTACTTCTAGATCGAATCGCATAATTGACCAACAGAGAACAAAGTTATGACCAAGACCTTCTACATAATATACTCGGAGATAACATTTTACCAACAAAATAATCTCCATAACCCATAATTGCACGAAATGATCATTCCCGAATCTAAGCGTCCGATGAATTTGCTCACGGTTCATGAGCCGCGACCGTCGCCAACATATGCTTGGAACAACTGAGTCCGGTACCACGTAATGATTTGAACGATCTGCAGTTGAACACGACAAGAATGGATAATCGGATAATTGGGATCCCCATGCAAGAATGGGTTCCATTTGGTTAGTAACAATGGTTGGAACACCCACATCGTAAATAGAAGCATTCATATCGAAAATTAAGGCAATGGAATCATTATGAATAGATGCGGTACTAGTATATGTATTAGCCCTATTCAAAGTGTGCTCACTTCTTAAGGGAATAGTTCTACCAAGAGGCATCCATTTTCTAGTGGGCATTGTCTCGAATAGTCTTATGACCAATGTGTATCCAATGATAGCCTATCTTACTAAATGTTCTTCCCGTGGGTTTCCATTGTTTTCTAACTTTCTTCGCCTTTGCCTTTTGCCTTCTCAAGATGATATTTTCATTGACAAGATTCATCGGGATTTGACAAGATTAGACAAAGTATTCATACCAGTTCATGATTAGCAATGTAATTCAAGCGACATCATTACAAGGTTTGCAAATAGTATCGAATTGAATTAATTACGATGCGCCTATGGCTAATACTAGAATCAACACGATTCGCTTTATTCGGCTCAAACTTAAAGTTCCTAGATTGGTCTTCTACTCTTCCAATGCACATTCTTAGCTTGCGAGGTCCTGTCATTTCTTGTATTGTCTTGAGACTTTGACATGCTCGCTTTAATGTCACCGATTACTCCAGAGATGGAATGGGAACATTAGTTGGTTTTGCTACTCTTTGCTTCTCCTGCTTAGATGTCTTTGGGATCTGAACTACATGCAGGAACACTAAGGTTCACTTTCTTAACACTAGACGTGTTGTGATTTGTACTTTGGAAGGCACACTAGAGTTCGCTTTCTTAGCGTTAACATATCTGGAATCTGAACTACTTGAAGGCACACTACGGATCACATTCAAAACATCGGGCATCGAATGAATATCATACTTGGCACTAGGCATAGAACAAGGAATCAAAGGATTAACTCTCTCACCTAAGGACTTTGGGCATATTGTAATTAAGCATTCTAGAATTTCTTGAGATCGTTTGGCATATAAGCATGCATGCCCAATTTCATTGTCAAGTGGTTTCTCTAATTTATCCTCTTCAACAATCTCACGTAGACATTCTAGACAATCCTTAAGGGATGAGAAATATGTTTGAGTAGCAAGTTTGTTATTCCCGAGATGAGGGAACATATTTCACGAGACAAAGCATATTTGTTACTAGAGTGAACCTTTGATACACCATTCTCCCATTGGTCATTGGCATTTTCCCTTTTACATGACTCTTCAGATTCTCAATTTCCTTTTGCAATGAAGCTATTTGTTCGTTGTTTTTGTTACGAGTGACCTTTATTGATTCAAATAACTCATTGAAATGACGTTTAACCTTTTCATTTTCTTCTAGAAAACTTTCGTTTTCCTTTTGTAATGCATTTACTAAGTTTTGAAGATGAAATGAGAATTATGAGAATCTAAAGGAGGAGGCATTTGGGAGCCAGTCACATTGTTCTTTTCACTCTTTAATTGAGAGATTTGGGCTTTCAATTTTCTGATCGTGTTACAATGAGCATGAATCTGTTCATCACGTTTGTTTATTTGAAAAGCGCATCAAACTCGGAGCATTTGAGGATGTCTTGATATTTGAAGTTTTACATTTTCTTTAAGATGTTGATATTTTAGTTGTAGATTAAAATGTTCAACCTCTAATTTAGAAAAATGTTTAACCACGTTGTCGTGATCATCCAGTTCAATTTTCTCGCTTAGTTTAGAATTAGTCTTTTCAAGCTCAATGACACGATCATGGGAGACTTTCGAGACAACAGATAATTCATGAAATTGAGAAGCGTTAATGGAACAATTTGTAGCGATGAAAACACATGTTGAGCAACACATTCAAGAATAAGAGTCTCATTCAATGTATGCAAGTTCTTCCTCTCAATCTCATTATATTTTAGTGCACGCTCATAATCACTAACCTCAACTATCATTGCATCAAATTCCTTTTCCATTTCTTTAATGTCTAAATTCATTCCCTTTTAAGACTTTCACAATGATCTTTTAGTTTTTAAAGAAAGGCATGACTTGATTAAATAACATTCTTTTGTTTGCTCAAAACCCTTTCCCTTCAAGAATACCAATGGGTATGATCCTTTTCTTGCAAGTTTTCTCAAAATCAACAAATAGTTGAAAGATAACGTATTGACTGATTAAGGTCTTGCTTTTAGTGGCAATAGTTCTAGGAACTAGATGCATTGGTGTATTGGGAGGATACACGATCGCTTTAGGCATTTTCCTAAGGGAGGTTTGTTTCAACAATATTTTCGCTTTACGCTTATCTAAGTCCATTTTCCGAACACTTGTTTGGGAGTCAACAATGTTTGAGGCTTAAACATGTTCAAGGAGATCCAATTCTCCTTTTTGTAGTCATGGGGTGTGATAATTATTTTCTTCTCTTTACATTTAGGATCATCTAGTTTCTTGTTCATCTTCTCCTAGTGACTTCATCGATTTCTTATCTTCCTCTGTGTACTTAACGCAACTAGGTTTTTGTCTAGGTTTAAGAATCTCATTGCCATCATAGATTACACTTTGAGTCGCTTTTGCAATCTTCCCGTACTCGGGGTTGGGTTTATCTATAATGGGAACACTATGCTTATCACTTAAAACTCTATGCTTAGTGATTAAGTGAGCGATCGAATGGTATTTCCTTGTACGTACAACTTATTTTCAAGCTTGTTTTTCAAGGTATTTAGATTAGAAAAATCATTCAAAAGTTTTGATTCCTTAGCACGAATTCTTGCTTAAGCATTTTAACATTTTCTTGAAGTTCTTGTTTTGGCTTAGCGCTTTAGAAAGCTTTTCTTGTAAGGAGTTTAACTCTTGTTTTAATACTTCTTCTCTAAACCTACTTTTTCTAATAGTTGTACGCATTTGGTCATCCATTTCACGCTCACGGGTGGTCAACTCAAATTTTGCACGTTGTTCATAAATAGCAACACGTTCTTTATAGGCATTCGATTCGGACATGACGAGAATCATCGCACATGCGGTGAATTCATCAAAACATAATCATTATTGATTGCGAAGATGCATCACTTGGTACAATCTCACTTTCACTTTGTTTCACATATTGATCATATGGGACAACATTGATATTACCCATATTTTCTCAATAAATACGATTGATTGTACTTCATTATGTATCTTTTGCTCATCAACTTCATCGTATAATTTTAATACCTCGAAATGAGTTTGTCTTTGGATGGACCAGCTGTGGTGATGAAGAGACTTTAGAAGAGACCATTGGAGAAATGCTAGCCATGAAGATGGTTTGTGCGTGGGTTCTTCATCAACATCGAGTCGTCGCATCACAATCGGCTACTTGAAAGGCATTCGATGATTATGGCCTATCTCCCGAATTGGTTGCTCATCCATATCTCGCATCATATGTCTTAGCATTTCCTCGACCAAGAACAACAACTCCTCTTCATCCAAAGTCGCACCATTATCTTGAGCTTGCACAAGCAACATCTTATCCTCAAGTACTCGGCATTACGAGGGCATTTTGGCGATGTGCAGTTCCTTTCAATGTGTCCTCACCTCCACAATTGTAACATTTGATTGGCTTTGCTTGACCACGATTACCATTCCTTCCCTATTCGATTTGCGATAACCTCTACCGGCTCCACCTCTTGCTTGTTCGTCTTGTCGTTCTTGAACTGGTTGCACCATAACCTTCCCATCTCGACGGTGGCTTGATTATGTGGATTGGGCAGTTCTAAGATTGTTGTTGGTGTGTGGAAGAGAGTTCATGTTTTGACAAATCGGAGAGCTAGTTGATTAATGAAGTTTCCACGTGTGCATCAAAGATCGACTTGTTTGAACATAGGATCGGGAATGAGTTTGTGATTACCATTACCCATGGGTATGACTTGTGAGGCTTTGGTTGTGATTTCGATGTTTGAGTAGAAGGCGGTTGAATCATTTGATGAGCTTGTCTCTCCCGGTTGGTTTTGAACCGATTAAGAATCCTTTTTCAAACATAGCATGTCTCTCATTCGAAGGAGGAAGGCATAGAGTTGCTCATAGTTTGTATTCTTCAATCCTTTGGTTAGCTTTATGAGGTGACAAACTTGTGCCATTCGGGATTCATGTTGTTCACAAACTTTGAGTTCAAATGAATGTTTGGCATAGTCATTCGATGTTCCTCATATCATTAACAAGCTTGTGGAATCTCATAGTACTCATAAACACTCTCATCCGGTTTCATCTTGAAGTGTTCAAATTCATCATAGAGTTGTGATTCTCTGTCTTCCATAGTTAATTCGGATCCCGAGAGAAGCATCTTGACATTATCCCACACCGCCTTGGCTTGGTGTTGTGATTGATCGACTTGTAGATATCTTTTGGAAGACCTTGAAGTACGATGTTAGAAGCCACGATATCGACATCGAATCTCTTTTCTCCTTATCATCGAGCTCATCATATGTCTTTGGTGCATCAATTCCATAGATCATTGTTCCATCTTCACCGAATCAATTAAGTCTCTAGTAGTCTCAACCCGATATGGTCCTTCATCAATGGATTTGAGTATGTTGACCCCATTTTCCTTTCCAAGACAATACAGATCGATTTGTTGAGCCCAAGAGTCGTAGTCGATTCATCAAGCATGGGTGGATGAGTATCTGAACCACCGCTTGAACATCCTCGACAACAGTGGAGATGATTGTAGGTACGGTGGCGAGACATGTTTAAGAATTACACGGATTTTATAACTCTATGATTAAACCAGAAATAGATTCTTTCACGGATTTTACTAAATCAAGAGAAACCGTATTCAAAGGATATCACCCAAGTCGCTAGGAATCCTTGAACCAAGTCGCTAAGTGCCAAGTCGCTATAGTCCCAAGTCGCTATATAACAACTCGCTACAATCCAAGTCGCTAGCAAAATTTTGATGACACGCTAAGCACCAAGTCGCTAATTTGTCAAGTCGCTAAATAGCAACTCGCTAGATACCAACTCGCTAACACCAAGTCGCTAACAATATAAAGTACAAGTCGCTAACTTACACCAAGTCGCTCGTGTAGTGGAGAATCCACTACGTGTACTTTTGTAAACTTGTCTCAATAGACAAGTCGCTAGGACCAAATCGCTACCAAATACCACTCCAACTCGCTAACTTTTTATGAAGCAAGTCGCTATGATGAATATCACACCGAGAACCAAGTCGCTAGCAAGAAAATCACCTAAACACCACTTTTCAATCCAAAAACAACCCAACCACAATGATTCAAGCCTTCAAAGTCAAAACCTAAACACTTGTGATGATTCTAAACACAAAAGTACTATCAAAATCCAAAATTTAACACTAGAAATCAACCAAATGATGCAAAACCACTAAACTTTTTCAAACTCAAAACCACCTAAAACCACAAGAAATCCAAAGATATGTAAGAGATGATCTAACCATGGCTCTTGATACCAATTGTAAGATATTGGATTTCACATACACATCAAACCATAACACAAAGTAGGCGTACAAGAGGTTTTAGAGAGAAAGTTAGAGGTTTAGGGAACTTTAGTGAGAGAAAGAAAATCTTATTATTAGCTCCAACTCTCTACCTTGGAAGGTAGAGAGTATTTATAGTCTTACAATAAAACGCCACACAACGGGTCGTGGATCGTGCATACAGATGGGTAAAGACCCGTCCGTCCTCCACGGTGTTACTTAACTAAATACTACTTAGCTTAAAAGAACTACGACTATGAGCTTTCTAACGATTACATATACTAGAGGTGACCGACTCTTTAATACCAGGAATTTCTAATTCCTAACAGTTTTCATGTACTAAACAGCACATACAATATCAAACACATTCTGAAATAAACAAAACTTGTAAAACGATCATGCAATTTGTTCAAATATCATATAAGTGCTATTCAGTTACGACATATTCTTATTCGATTTAAATATCAACAATTTAATGTAAACCAACTATTCAACTCATAACACGATGCGACATATACCAACTATTCATGTTTCTGTTCGATTCAACGATTTCAACAATCAACATATAACAAAAACGTTCCTTATTATTAAATATCCTATTTTTTGGCAAACCCGACCTTGTTTGCTCTTACAATATTTCCTCTTCTTATATGGCAAATCCGACCTTATTTGCGCTTACAATATATCCCTCTTTTTTATGTGGCAAACCCGACCTTGTTTGCTCTTACCATGTAACTCTTATAATTGTTCTAACGGTTCAACATACTCATGATACTACATATACATTTAATAGCACCACTTTATATGAACATATCAAATTTCCAAACTTCCGCATAATTAACATTTAAAACATGTAGCAAACAAAGATCATTTAAACAAGCTTACATAATTGTGTTTTCAATAAAAGTAGTGCAACCTAATTTAAAAAGAAATGCATGAAAACTCACCTGAAAACGGCTCAGGATTAAAGTACACTTTGGCTAAACATGTCTCCTACAATCACAATAAAATCTCGCTAAGATATTACACCAGCTTAATACAACATTATTAGTTTATTATACAAGAGTCCAACTTGATTGGTAGAGTATATGATTAAAGTCTAAACAATGTTTTATTAATCTATTCACCAAAAGCTAATAATCAAACATGACTAATTGTGATCTTGGTATTTATAGCTGTATTGTACATTTAAACTGATAATGTAGCCATGGGTATATTTGTTTTGAAGACCCACATTAAATACACTTTCACCAATTTATTCTCAGACCCATTTGCCATGCACATTTTATAAACCTGATGTCATCCTTAAACAAGTACCCCATATTTTAAACAAAATATGAAATCGATTAAAACACAGTGCATAATAGTTGGGCCTAAATTAAGAACACTAAAGCAACAACTTGTCCACTCTTTCATTTACTTCCATTCAGCCAACACTAGGCACAAATATTCTATTCAACTCGAAATTCCAAAATTTAATTAGTAAATTGGTGTACTAAACCAATAGTAGAATAGCGAAAATCTTGTAATCTCCTACAACTTTATTTAGTTTATAAACCTCTATATATTCCTTTGGGCCTAGCTATTATACCGAGTATCAAAAGGTAGGCTCTATTACTGAGTTGGTTTTTTTTTCATACATTATCTTTAAAGTGACAAACCAACATGCAAGTACCAGTGATCCCATAAACTCATCTTACACACTAGTCATTATTTTATCTCGATAATTAAAAACCATTCTGGATATAATGAATTTTACTTTACTCTTGGATTAAAAGTTCTAAAATCTCTTCTATATACATGTATGTCCCAAACCTGTACTTAAGAATATACTTTGATTTAAAATGACGTGATTCAAAAACTAGACTTTTAGTGGTACAATCAAGCTATTAAAGTATCAATGAATAAGAAATTCTCACGGCATATGATTTTACCTTATTAAGTTGCCGAAACTTGGAGCGAACCTTAGTATCAAAACCTCCAATCCTTCTTATGCAGTTCTCTAGTTGCTAGGGTTTTTCTTTGTGTGTTTTGTATTTTGTGATTTCATACAATCATACATAGGGTAAGTGGTGATATTTAAAAAACCGACTTGGGCCAAAATCTCGTAAGAATCCGACTTTTCTCAAAGTCTCGTAACCACACCGGTATCCAACTCATGTTACAATTTACTTCCAAACTTCAAAATACATTAACTAATTAACCCATTTGCTTAATGGTAATACAAACACCACCCTTTAGAATTTATTAAATTTATATCTAGTCCTTGAAGTCAAACAAACCAACAAATTCGTTTCATAAAATTCTGGGTATTACAACTCTTCCTTCCTAAAACAAATTTTGTCCCCAAAATTTTAAAACAAAAGAAGACATGAGCACCTTGTCATAACATCTCACTTAATACCCTAAGCTTTATTATGCAACTAAAAGTTCAAATATAACCAAGAATGTATGTAACCAGCCTAGAAGCATAATCCCATCGAAAATAAACCAAACTTAATAATTCAAAAGCGTCAAAATTCGTAATTTTAATAACCGAAAGGTACTATTAGGCCACGGGAGGAAGGACGGGTCTTTACCCATCAGATCCCCGATGCTTCTTTATTTTATTCTTTGATGAACCACTTGCATGTTCCCCAAAAGATATTCACGAAACCAAATTTGTCATAACACCTTCAAGTCGGCAAGTGTTTACGGTTTTGTCTTGATTTTGTAAAATCCCGCGAAGAATCTATTTCTCGGTTTAAATCATAGACTTGTAAAATCCGTGACAATGGAAACATCACGGTTTATAGTAAAGTGCATTTACGGATCTATCTTACGGTTTATTCTTAGTTTTGTAAATCTCATGAAGAATCTATTTTCGGTTTAAACCATAGAGTTGTAAAATCCGTAATGATGGAACCATCACGGAGAAAAGGAAAGTGTATTTCGGGATCTTATTTGATCTTTGGTGCTACGTTTTACATTTGAAGAAGGGATAAATGGGTGTACTTAATGAATTGGATGTGTGTTTGGATATTTGTCATGGCGGTTTAGTTATTACTTGGTTTTATGGGGTATGTGCTTAACCATAGTCGGGATGAAACCATTATCAAAGTTCATTTAAATGTCAAAGAAGGCTAGATTTGAGCGATTCGGAAGATGTGACAACGTTAATTCGATATTATTTATTTGAGGTTGAAGTGAATTATCACGGTAGTGTATTTAGTATCTGAAGGTATTGGGGATGGTTGGATGAAGATTCTTCATGATCCTTGTTCGAGCTTATTATCAAAAATGAAGACTTGGAAATCTAGTTATTGTTGGGTGACTTTTACCTTTCTTTTTACCACTTGGGGGAATTGGGCTTTTATCACCTCAAAATAACTATCACTTTAAGGAGTTACGTTGTAGTGCTCGATGGTCACATTCAATTGTGGATTTTCAAGAGGTAAAATCGTCTATTACTTGATGGTTGGTTGGATGAAGAGTATAGAGTACTTAGAGAGTATTAGAGATGCTAATGGAAATCGACACCGCTCTTTGTTACATATGTGCAAGTTTAAGTCACGAGTTCGGTTTGTTTACTTGAGGTCAAACTCATCATATTGGGTTATCTCCATCGATTGTCACTACAAAGAGCCTCTTGAATGATAATGGTGATGATTACATGTTTTGCTAAGAGAGTTGAAAAGAGAGAGCTAATGACGATGAACACATCGGTTCATGCCTCGTTTTCTAAAAAAAGAAATGTGTACGTTTCGATGCGCATTATCTTATGAAGAAGAGAAATCTTCTTATGACGTCCTGCTCACTTGATTCGGGCCTCGTGCTCTAAAGAAAAGAAAAGTGTACGTTTCGATTAAGCTTTATCTTGAAGAAGAAGAAATCTTCTTATTATGACCATTCTCATCAACATGCTTCATACTTTTTCCATGCGCTTTCGATATTCAAGTGAACCGGCTACCAGATTGTTTTTCTCATTCCACTTGCTCGATTATAATGAAGATGGCGACATCATGTGCTTATTTTGCGGGAGAGAAGTGTGAATAGAACATTCGGATGATTTTCACTTATTTAGTCAAGAATGGCATCTCCGTATGCAATTCTTGAGGGAGAAAGAAGTGTGAATTTTTGCATTGCGATTGATATTTGAGAATTTAAATGGTCATCGGCTCTAAACTCATGTAAGAACCAAGCCGTCATTATCGGGTCATCTTCACATGGAGTTGTTCTTCTAGAGTCGTTGGTTGACATCTTCACTCAGTTGATGAGTTTATCGACTAAGTGCTTCCGGTTAATGCTTCACGTATACATCAACATGATGATTCGAACAATCTCTGTTCTTTTTGATGTGATTGGTAGTTTGGTGTTACCATCTTGTGTGTTCGTTGAGGCACGATTCTTGATTTCCTTGATGAACATCTTTACTGTTCTTGTTTGATTGGGAGGATTTTAGTTAAGGGGATTTGCAAGATGCAAGTTGATTGGGATGCTTTTGGTGAAGTTCTTGTGTTTTGGTGAGTCGAAGATGTTAACTATCTATTCCCCAACTGGACAATCTTGAAGAAGGTCGAGTCTGATCGGTTCTACATTTTACGCTACATGTTAGAAGACTAAAGACGCGTTGCATTTGATTATCTGAAGACTTCTTCTTAATCGAGCATTTATCAAGCAGTTGTCGGTTTAGGGAGAGCACTAATTGGGGAGAGTGAAATGTCGAATTTAATCCCCAATTAGACTTGCTCATATTCTTGACAAGTTGATTCCTACAAGATTACAAGTGTTCTTCTCATAAAGATTTCAAGTATTTGGGCTTATAATATGTTGTTGATTACGAAGTGTCAAAACCGACAGGGGAAGGAGACACGTATCTAACGCGAGTAAACTTGATGAACTTAATACTTCTAAGTAATTGAAGATATCCGGGAAGACAAATGTTATTACATGAGAGAAACTCAAGGTTTGACTCATGGCGAGTAAACTTGATGGACTTAATACTTCTAAGTGATTGAAGTTATCCGGGAAAACAAATGTCATGACCGCAGAGAAACTCAAGGTTTTACTCATCAAAGCGTTTAGTGTTCTTATTCCAACGTCGTGGGGAAGTGATGTAAATGAAAGTTTACGAAGATAAAGAGGTACATCGGTGTGTGATGATCTCGATGTTATCGCAATCATCGGGGAGAAATTTGTGTACATTGGGGCGCCAATTTGTCTCACTTGAGGGCTTAATCGGTGATTCGGAGATATAATCACTTATTCGGAGTTGACATCCGCAGATTGTCATCCGAGAGATAATCGATGATCCGGCTGCTTCTTCAATGTTATCGGTTGTTCTCTCTTTGGGAATGTGTGTACTTTGGGTCCTTGAGCTTCATACACGATCATCGGGGAAAAGCCATTGTTTACCACAAACATTGGGAGGTGTTTTCCTTAGGGCATGATGTGTATTCGAGAGTTCTTGGATATTGGTGTACTTCGGTTCTTGAGCTTCATACACATTCATCGAGGACGAAAGATGTGAACATTGGGGAGTTGTTCTTCATTACCCTCATGATGTGTATTCGGAGAGTTCTTGAGCATTATACAAATAGGTATCGCATTAATTCAACTACTTGGGGAATTGTTCTCTTGACACCTTTTGGAATGGATCGCTTGGACGTCGGTTGAAAGGAAATTTGAGAAGTGTTATTTATGTGTGGGATGATATGTTCTTTGTTCTTTTGGATGATATAACCTCGAGCGAAGAATCACGGTGATTATTCTTAAAAGGGCGACAAGTTCGATGATAATGGTGTGCTTCTTTGTGCACAGCTAAGAGAAGCTTGAAAGCTTTGAATCCTTTCACTAAAGGATTTTCGGTTTGGGGAAGCTACCAAAGTCTCACTTCGGATGGTTCAATTTCTTTCTTGATTCAAGAGCCACAGAAGCTTTGGTGGTGAATGTTTAAGAGTTGATGACTTCTATCTTCTACGACGTCTTTTCGATATCCTTATCTCGGTACTCGTATCATCATCCTCTTTAACTATATCATCTACTCTATCCTTGTATATATTTATCGAAAAACAAAATACAAAATTATAAAACCAACAAAAGAAAATAGAAAAATATAAAACCATCAAAACAAAATAGACTAATACAAAGTGTCTTGAGCCTTCTCGGTTGCAGCGTTCTCCTTGCATCGCGGATGGTTTTCTTAGTGATCGGAAATTGGACCTCGGTTGGCATTCAAATGCAACATAAGAAGAAGTCTCATGCATATCTGACGGTTTTCTTAAAAGCCCTCGGCAACAACGAAGCTTCTCAACCACTAACGAATCTTTGTGCGGGATACCATTTTAAACAATTTTGAGTAAATTGAATTAAATTGTTTTGAAAATGGAAAAATGTTGTTTTAATATATTGGACTAAATTTTGAAAATCACGGACTTCATTTTATCAAAACTTGAGTCACTCGATTATAGACTACGGTCTAGGATTGAGGAAGTGATTTAAAATAAAATATTTTCAAACAATATTTCTTCACAAAAGTTCCGCTTTGTACAATATAAGTGGTGATCTAAAGATTTAATGTTATGTCATGGTATGATTTTTCTTTAGAATCAAGGTCTTTCAAATGAAATTTTTACATTCTTGTTTGATTGTGAAATTGTTTTATTTTACTAAAGATCTCTTAAAAACTATCATACGACACTAACAATCTTTAATGTTTAAATCATTCCTATCAGTCATCTTCGAATTAAATCTTGCCACGTCTTTCCCCAAATTTTCTAAATAATTTAAATCTTTTGGGATTACAAATCTCAAATGGTTTGAAATTTTGATCATGGGAGAGATCGTGATTTAAATCTCAAATCTGTTTTAATGGAATTGGTTTTAGTCCTTCAGGCACTCCTGCCTCCATGTGCCAAAACGATTTCAAATACACAATGCACATGTTGATGAGGAGGATTTATCCAAACCCGGATGAGTATTTAAACAAGGCCACATTTTCTCCATGTTTTCTAAACCTAATTAAATCACTTGGGATCCAAAATCTCAAAGGATTTGATATTTTTGATCGGGGAGAATTTGTCACCGAAAGACTCTTCCCGTTGTCTTTCGTGGTTGAGATCCTTGTACTCAACTCGCTTGCTGCTATATCCCATTTTCTCTTATGGCTCTAGAAGCTTCCTTTCTGGACAATCAACAATCTTATGCCCCGGAATCTTGCATTTGAAACAAACCGACTCAGCTTTACATTCATGAGACGTGTGCCCTGACTTCCCGCAATTACGACATTTGTCATGCCAACATTCCCCTTTGTGTGTTTTCTTGCATATGGTACATAGTTTATATTCCCCAACATTGTCTATTTTCCCACCATTTACTTTGATCTTTTTCACGTCATCATCCCGATTCTCTCTCTTTCTTTTGTTGTCTCCTCCTTCCTCTAGTTGTCGGTAATTTTCCTTTTCTACCATTAAAGCAAGCTCTACCGCTTCTTGAAAGGTTGCAGGTCGTGCTTGTTGAACTAAACCCCTAATCCCGGCTCGTAAACCATATATTTATCGTTTGATTCTTCTTTCCTCGGTAGCTACCTGGTATTTTGCAAATCTTGCTTTTTCATTAAACTTTGCCGTGTATTTCAGGACTGTTATATCATTTTGTTGTAGTTTCAAGAACTCCTCCTCAAGCTTATCCATCAATCCTTGTGGACAATAATTTTCCATGACCAACTCCTCGAATTGCTCCCATGTCATAACACTCACAGCTTCATTACCACGAGCGATCTTGATCATATTCCACCAATGTCGGGCTTCTCCTTTCAGTAAATGGGATGCATACTTCACTCTTTGTCCACGCGAGCATTCACTAATTTCAAATATGTCTTCTATCTCCTTTAACCAGTTGGTGACAATCACGGGGTCGCTATCTCCATGAAATTCGGTCGGTTTGTAGTTTAAGAAGGACTTGTAGCTACATCCGTCTCTCTGGGCTTCTTCATTTCTTAGTCTCTCAGCATCTTCTACGTTTTTCCTATCTTGTTCAGCCTTTCTTTTCCTTTCTTGCTCCTCGGCAGCTCTCTTATCTTCCATTGCTTTTCTCCTCCTCTCAAAGATCTTCATTTACCTTTTCTTCTTCTCAACCTCTTCTGCGACTTTTCTAGCTTCTTACCTTCCTAAAATTTTCTTGACTTTGAGCGGAATAGTGGGCATGTGTTCTGACATAATCCTTATGATCTCGTTACTTAGTTCCCCTTTGGTAACAGGCACATCTTGGTTCTTTCCTGGATGTTTCTTGGATCCACCGCCACCCTTTCCTTCCATTTCTCCGTGCCTTAAAATTCACAAGAATGTTTAAAAGACGGGTATATTTAACTATTACTAGATATATATTAAGACAACATTTCAGTTTGGATCTATATCTATATAAAGGCATCTAATTCATCTCAAAAGACTACTATTACCCTTTATCATTAGTGTCCCTAGAGGGCATAAAGTATCAAACATTTTCGCAACTGAAATACTTAATATAGGTTTAAGACTAGGTTCCAAACACCTAATTCACTTAAACCTAAGGCTCTGATGCCAACTGTAACACCCTGCCTTTTCGGAGCGTTAAACCCTCTTATTTACCTTATATCAGCGGAAGCGTCAACTCTGATTCGGTCTCAATCAAACTCTTGATTCCTACAACGGCTTATCTGGGTTGCAAAAAAATTTTAAAAGAGTTTTGGGTCAGCCAAAGGCCTAGTGAGAATTCATGGTTTTCATGTACTAAACAGCTCATATAATATCAAACACGTTCTAAAATAAACAAAACTTGTAAAACGATCATGCAATTTGTTCAAATATCATATAAGTGCTATTCAGTTACGGCATATTCTTATTCGATTTAAATATCAACAATTTAATGTAAACCAACTATTCAACTCATAACACGATGCGACATATACCAACTATTCATGTTTCCGTTCGATTCAACGATTTCAACAATCAACATATAACAAAAACGTTCCTTGTTATTAAATATCCCATTTTTTGGCAAACCCGACCTTGTTTGCTCTTACAATATTTCCTCTTTTTATATGGCAAATCCGACCTTATTTGCTCTTACATTATATCCCTCTTTTTTATGTGGCAAACCCGACCTTGTTTGCTCTTACCATGTAACTCTTATCATTGTTCTAACGGTTCAACATACTCATGATACTACATATACATTTAATAGCACCACTTTATATGAACATATCAAATTTCCAAACTTTCGTATAATTAACATTTAAAACATGTAGCAAACAAAGATCATTTAAACAAGCTTACATAATTGTGTTTTCAATAAAAGTAGTGCAACCCAATTTAAAAAGAAATGCATGAAAACTCACCTGAAAAATGCTCAGGATTAAAGTGCACTTTGGCTAAACATGTCTCCTACAATCACAATAAAATCTCGCTAAGATATTACACCAGCTTAATACAACATTATTAGTTTATTATACAAGTGTCCAACTTGATTGGTAGAGTATATGATTAAAGTCTAAACTATGTTTTATTAATCTATTCACCAAAAGCTAATAATCAAACATGACTAATTGTGATCTTGGTATTTAGAGTCAGATTGACCATTTAAGCGATAATGTAGCCATGGGTATATTTGTTTTGAAGACCCACATTAAATACACTTTCACCAATTTATTACGAGACCCATTTGCCATGCACATTTTATAAACCTGATGTCATACTCAAACAAGTACCCCATATTTTAAACAAACATATGAAATCGATTAAAACACGATTGCATAATAGTTGGGCCTAAATTAAGAACACTAAAGCAACAACTTCCACTCTTTCCTTTACTTACATTCACCAACACTAGGCACAAATATTCTATTCAACTCGAAATTCCAAAATTTAATTAGAAATTGGTGTACTAAACCAATAGTAGAACAACAAAATCTTGTAATCTCCTACAACTTTATTTAGTTTATAAACCTCTATATATTCCTTTAGGCCTAGCTATTATACCGAGTATCAAAAGGTAGGCTCTATTCTTAATTGGGTTTTTTTTTTCATACATTATCTTTAAAGTGACAAACCAACATGCAAGTACTAGTGATCCCATAAACTCATCTTACACTAGTCATTATTTTATCTCAATAATTAAAACCATTACGGATATAATGAATTTTACTTTATTCTTGGATTAAAAGTTCTAAAATCTCTTCTATATACATGTATGTCCCAAACCTGTACTTAAGAATATACTTTGATTTAAAATGACGTGATTCAAAAACTAGACTTTTAGTGGTACAATCAAGCTATTAAAGTATCAATGAATAAGAAATTCTAACGGCATATGATTTTACCTTATTAAGTTGTCGAAACTTGGAGCGAACCTTAGTATCAAAACCTCCAATCCTTCTTATGCAGTTCTCTGGTTTCTAGGGTTTTTCTTTGTGTGTTTTGTATTTTGTGATTTTATACAATCATACGTAGGGTAAGTGGTGATATTTAAAAAAACCGACTTGGGCCAAAATCTCGTAAGAATCCTGACTTTTTCTCAAAGTCTCGTAACCACAGCTGGTATCCAACTCATGTTACAATTTACTTCCAAACTTCAAAATACATTAACTAATTAACCCATTTGTATAATGGTAATACAAACACCACCCTTTAGAATTTATTAAATTTATATCTAGTCCTTGAAGTCAAACAAACCAACAAATTCGTTTCATAAAATTCTGGGTATTACAGAAGAAGTGCATAAGAAGGATTGGAGGTTTTGATATATGGTCATACGGCTCCTAACTCATGTAAGAACCGAGCTTCTTCTTATTGCGTCATCTTCATCATGTCTTCGATAGAGATGGTGTACAAGTTGGTTCCACGAGTTCCCTTTGAAAGTTCAACACCACCTGGTTCTCTAACGAAGCATGTGTGTTTTCTAAAGGCCACCTCTAGATCGGAGTCGCAGAATTGACCAACAGAAAACAGATTATGACTGACATATTAACGAAGCATGTGTGTTTTTCTAAGAGCCGTTGGTTGACATCTTCACATGGGCGGATATGATTAAATGACAAAATGCTTCCAGTTGCGGGGTTGATTACCTTAATGAACATCTTTCTGTTCTTGTTTGATTTGCTATTTGTAAGTTAACGGGAATGCATTTGGTGAGTTGAAGATGTTGACTTTCTATTCCCAAATTGGACAATCTTAAAGAAGGTCGAGTCTGGTAGGTTCTACATTCTACGCTACATGTTAGAAGACTAAAGGCGAGTTGAATTTGATTATCTAAAGACTTCTTCTTCATCCGGGCACTTATTAAGCAGTTATCGGTTTGGGGAGAGCACTAATTGTGGGAGAGTGAAAAGTCATATTTAATCCCAATTAGACTTGCTCGCATTCTAGTTGACAAGTTGATTCTCACAAGTCTTCAAGTGTGTTCTTAATATATTTCAAGTATATGGGCGTATAATGAGTTGTTGATTACGAGGTATCAAAACCAGCAAGGGGAAGGAGAAAGCATCTAAGCGAGTAATCTTGATGAACTTAATACTTCTAAGTGATTGAAGATATCCGGGAAGACAAATGTCATTACCGCAGAGAAACTCAAGGTTTGACTCATGGCGTTTAGTGCTCTTATTCCAACTCGTGGGGAAGAGATGTAAGAGAGTTTCGAAGATAAAAGAGGCACACACGTGTGGGGCATTTGGTACCGGGTTCTTGAGCTTCATACACAATCATCAGGAAAGATAAATGTGCATTTGGTGTGGTGCTATCATTTATTCTTTGGAACTCTATTTGTGTATTCGGGCTCTTGAGCTCTATTCTAAGAGACGGGCTGCATCAATTCAACTACTCGGAGGAAGTGGTCTCTTGACACCTTTTGGAATGGATTGCTTCAGACTTCAGTGGAATGAAATTCGAGAAGAGTTGTTTATGTGTAGGATGATTCTTTACTGTTCTACTTGATGATATAACCTCGAACGAAGAATCACCGTGATCATTCTTAAAAGGAGCAGCAAGATTGATGATAATGGTGTGCGTCTGTGTGCACCTGGCTAAAGCAAGCTTGAAATAGAGCTTCAAATCTGCTCAACATAAGGATTTTCGGTTTGGGGAAGCTACCAAATTCTCACTTCGGATGGTTTAATTTCTCTCAATTCGGGGCCTCGAAGCTTTGGTGGTGAATGTTTAAGATATGATGACTTCTATCTTCTACAACGGGTCGTTCGATATACTTATCTCGGTACTCGTATCATCATCTTTCTTAAACTATATCATCTACTCTATGTGTAAATAGTTATCAAAAGCAAAATACAAAATATAAAACCAACAAAAGAAAATAGAAAATATAAAACCAACAAAACCTATAAAAATCAGAAAAGTTGAAAAAGACCAAAAATATTGTTTTTCTAAGACATATCTTCTGGTATCGATAACATCTACGGTCTTAGAAATGTCATTCAACAATGGCATGGGACCATAGATGAAGTTCGAGCATAAGGTGTAAATATATCTTTTCAAAACATGTCACAAACTATGGCTTGCAGTTACTTCAGACTGTAAACCATGCTTAAACCATGGTTTGCTATTATTTCAGATAGCAACCCGTTCTTCAAGAAAGGAAAGTGTTGCGCTAAACCAATTTTCAAATATTTCGTGCACTTATCCTAAAACAAATTGAGGAAAGTATGTCGAAGGATCATTGTTCCTACTCAAATATTTTTCCTTTTAAAATTCTTGAGAAAATATTTGTTTTAACAAAATAGTGGTAAATGAGTTGCTTGAAAATCAATCGAATTTTCATAAATTTGCAAAACCCAATCAATGACTTGGTAGCTTTTAAAACTTTTGGAGAAAGAGTCATTGATTGAGGGGAGAATGTTTTCAAATTTATATCATCTATCGGCTTATCTAATTATCCTATATGCTTAAATGAAAACATGTTTGCCTCGTCGAAGGACTAGGGATCTAGGATATGATTATTAGGATTAGATGAGTATAGTTTGATAAACACATTATTCCAATGCTTTACATGATCTGATTGATATGTTGGATTGACTTGTATTAGTCAATTGCTGTTTGGGTGTTGTCGACCACCATATATCTGTTTGTGTTGACTAACGTATGCAGATAAGATGGTTATAAGAATGTTCCCGATCCGGATCCCACAATAGAATATGATTGGATGTCGAAAGGAAAGGGTAACTATATCTTGGGTTGACAAATGAAGAAACGGAGCTTAATTTGACCTCTATGGAGAGTTGGCATGAAAAAATGCAACGTAAGAGGTCTCACTGCATCAGCAGATGGTTTTCTTCATCATCAAATGAAGAAAGCGAGCTTAATTGACCTCTATGGAGAGTTGGCATGAAAAATGCAACGTAAGAGGTCTCATTGCATCGTGACGGTTTTCTTCCACCCTACGGCAACAACGAAGCTTCGAACCACCTAACGTATCTTTGTGCAGAAAAAGTAGTGGATGATACCATTTTTAAACAATTTTTGAAAATATTGTCTTGAAAAATGGAAAAATATAGGTTTTGAGAATAAATTGGACTAAATTTTGAAAATCACCGGACTTCATTTTATCAAAACTTAAGTCACTCAATCAACGACTACGGTCATTGATTGAGGGGGAGAGTGATTTATAATAAAATATTTTCAAACAATATTTCATCTATCAAGTCCGTTTTGTACAAAAATAAGTGGTGATCTAAAGATTTAATGTTATGTCAGGGTATGATTTTCTTTAAAACCCAAAGATCTTTCAAAATGAAATTTTTTCTATTCTTGTTTGATTGTGAAACTGTTTTATTTTACTTAAAGATCTCTTAAAAACTATCATACCTAACACTAACAATCTTTAATGTCTATAATTGGTCCTCATCAGTCAATTTCAAAAATTAAATCTTGCCACGTCTTTCCCCCAAAAAATTTTAAATGATTTAAATCAATTGGGATCAAAAATCTCAATTGGCTTGAAATTTTTGATCGGGGGAGAGATCGTGATTTAAATCTCAAATCGGTTTTAAAGGGTGATTGTTTCAAAAGCACTCATTCCTTCATGTGCCAAACGATTTTGAAATACATAATGCACATGATTGTGGAGGAGCATTTAACCATAAACCAGAAGAGCTTTTAAATCAGGCACATATTCTCCCATGTTTTCCAAACCTTATTAAATCACTTGGGATCCAAAATCTCAAAGGGTTTGATATTTTTGATCGGGGGAGAATTTGTGATTTAATATGAAATTTGATAAAAGATGATCGTTTTGAGTCAAAGTGCAAGTTCTCTCTAATATGTGCCAAACTCTTTCGTATATCGATGCACATATTGAGGGGGAGCAAATGGTTACTTAATGGCTTTTGTGATCGTGGATGTACTTCATAAGAACTCTTTCCTCTATGTGATAAAATGATTTCAAATATCCTACGCACATATTGAGGGGGAGAATTTACCAAAGAAATTCAAATGGCTTTTTCTAAGGAAATTGTGATCAAGAAATTGTTTCAAAGAACTCTTGCCTCAATGTGCTAATCAATTTCAAAATCATACGCACATGTTGAGGGGGAGCATTTCTAAATGATCAAAAACAATTAAGGTACAACATGCTTTTGATATTATATCACAAGTACCTAGATTGATTTTCCAAATGATTTTTCAATTGGTTTCAAGAAGAGAAAGAACAATACCAAAAGACCGACCAATTTACTTTATGCATGGTGATATAAGGATGGTTAGGTTAGGTATTCGTTCCACGATCCCTTGAGCGAGGATCTACCGAGGACAATCCACTAGGCGGTGTAGAGTCCTTAGGTATGATGAAAAAGGAGAAAATGAGAATATGGGAAGAGTGCGGATGAGATAGAGCTAGAATTGGAATAAACCCAACAAGGTTCTAGTAATGAAGTCTTGATAAGCAATGAAGGGGTTGAAGAATGAAAAAGAATTGAATGTGAAAAGGGTGAAAAGAAATAGCCTCCATTAATTCAACCTTAGGTGAAACCGGGTTCAATACATATACTCTTGGTGTTTACTAAGGAACACCGGTATTGAAGACAAGGCGTCATGGACCCGGTGGACGACTGCACCTAACTTTCCAAGCTACTCAAGTTCCTCTTAAAGGGCTTGTTTCATTCTCATGGGAACCTACATAATCTATCGACTTTCTCTTGAGAGATTGTTGATATTGAAGAAGGAGACCCTCTCCCTAGTCTCCCGAATAGGAACCAAATGTGCACTATTGAGTCTAGAGCCAAGAGATCGTCCACAAAATCTCATTAGGACACAAAAATAATGAAGACTTGCTGTTTCACACAATGTGGAAAGTAAGTATATATTGAGAGTCCTACGCATTATCCTTGTGGTATTGCCAGAACATCCGAATGATATGATAAATATTCACGATGAAGATGGAAATCCTTCTAGAGCCAACATCAAACAAGCTCTTGGTAGGTGACATGTAAGATCTTTTCTAAAGATCAAGCTTGTGACAACTGGATACAAACAATGGGGCGATTCATTCTTGAATCAACCTTGGTCCAGGAAATGAATTGACGAATACTTTTGGAAAAACCGTTCGATGTACAAACGTTCCTTTCTCTAGCACATCGAATGTGTATTCATTTTCAAATTTAAAAAGTATCTCTGATTGAAAAAATACTTTTGGAAAAACCGTTCGATGTGCGAATCTCTTCTTTTCTCTAGCACATCGAATGTGTATTCTCTTTCAAATACAAAAGGTATTTTGATTGAAAATTGATTTTTCTCATAAAACCTTCGTCGTATTGCAAATCTCTTTCTTCAAGCAATACGTGGTTGTTTTCAAATCAATTTTCATCAATCGATGAATCTCAATTAATTGGTTCACTCACTCCGTGTTGTCTTCTTTGAGGCGCTCCGGTTTGAGAATGACTAGAGCATTTGTGAAACCCAGTCGAGGAGATTCTTGAATTATACGATCACGGCCGGTATTTGTCTTGATCAACGGGAACCGTGGGTCGTGTACCTCGATTCAACGAAAGTGGTCAAAGACACTTTCGTATGTTTTATTGCTAGCGTTGTTTGCGGTACATTTAGACGATTGCGGTGATCGATATTGAGAAGTCAATTCATAACCGCATGCTCACAACATCCGCACTAATTAAAGAAATCATGACAAGTTTCTATCTACATAACTGGCTCATATATTTTTATAATATGTACGCTTCTGTTCTTTGCAAATATCTTGAATTAGTAAAAGCTTCCGCTACTACGATGAAAGATGTCATGATCCGAAAGTGTGAGCATGTCGGTCCAAAGTCGCAACTTCACATGAAGGCAACACTACAAAGGGTGATCCAGAGATTTACTGTGGTGATGATCTCAAAGACTAAAAGATCATCAAAGATGTGGATCGATTAAAGGCCTCCACCGAAGTACAAAATAATCGGACTATGAAGAGTCACCGCTAAGCACAAAGATTGCGAGTGAAGAATTAAAGTCTGAGCTCAAGGCGAAGATATAATAGAATGCTAGGATTCGAAATGTAAAACATGGGGTGACCTCCCTTAGGGGGAGAGTTAGGAATTAGAAATTCCATGTGAGGTGTCGGTCATCCCAACTATAGACTAGCACAAGTTCGCTCATAGACATATCGTTATTTACTGTTTATTAGATTAGTTATTAGCTTAGTTTAGCTTAGTGTAACACCGTAGAGGAAGGACGGGTCTTTACCCACTGTATGCCTGATCCACAGCCCGTCAGGAGGGCGTGTTGTCTGTAAGTATAAATACCCCTTCCATCCTTGGAAAGTGTGGTGCTTTTCTCATTAATCTAACCTTACATTTGTTTGTTTATCTCTCTAGAAAACACCCTCTCCTCTCTTCATCTATCTAAACATGGCAATCTTATATCATCATAATCCTAGACCACCCAAATCATCTAAACAACATAAATATACGATCCTACAAAATGTCAGTATAACCATGTATCAGACAATGACTCCGTAGTATCAGTTATTTTCCAGTTATATCAAACATTGAACATATAGTTGACTGTTATAAGTCAACTTGCTAACTAGTTTGTTATGTATAAATTTTTTTGTCCTGGTGTTCTGTGAGATCATACATTGTTTAGCCATTGACTTTTATAAAGTCATACTTAACATGTCAGGTATAATGGTATAATTCGCTCAAATAATCACCCCTTTATGTGTTGGTGGAATTGTCTTGGGTTAGAATTAACTAAGGTGTGGTATAAATGTTTATGGACTTTAATACCTCGACTAACTAACATAAATTAGAGCGTTGACCTCGGCGTTAATGGTCGAGGGACGAGTTTGGCATATAAACCCCATGTTTTGGACTCCAATGATGAAAAGGAAGAATTGTACCATCGTGATGCTTGGTAGTCAAGTTTAGGACGAACCATGTATTTTACTCAACATTTAATAAGATTGGACGTGTTTGCTTTCATTTGACCAACCACTATAATTCGAATACAATATGAATATCACCCCAATCATCATTCTCATCCACAAACATGACTTGAGTATTAACTTCGTTGGGATTACTTTAATTTTGTTGACGATGTGGTTGTGGTCGACAATCGAAATACGCACACATTTGTTTCAGATCTTTTTGTTCTTTTAAAACCCGTCATGTTATAAAATATTATAATGAATGAAAAGCTAGAAATAAAACAATGAAGAAAGAGGTGTTTGTGGGTTTTTTGTATGGAAAGAAAGAATGAGTGGCCACTGGTATGTATATAACATTTACTCTTATTAAAAACAAAATGATACATGAAAAGACTAGAATACCCTTTAAATTATTTGTTTTATCTCTAATTTAACGGTCAAATTAACAAAAATATTGGTCAAGGGACCAAACCCCGTTAAAGGTCAAAATCACAAGGAGATGATCCGTGAAAATTAGTGATATGTAAGTTTTTATCAGGACCTACCTTAGACAATTAGTGGGAACCACCTTGAGATTAGATTGAATTTGAAGAAAATGACATTAAAGTCAGATTGGTTAAAAAATGGTTGTGGAAGAAGAAGAAGATAGAAAAATGATGAAGAAAATTAAAATGGTGAAAAAATGAGAGAGAATGAGGGTCGGGGAAGATGAAGTAATAAATACTCCAATATGTCTTATTTTTAATGATTTTTTTTTAAAACTTTCAATGTTATATTTAAATTATTGAATTTATTCATGAAAAAGTCAGAACTTATAAAATCGTGAAGTATGTTACAGACTTTACAAACAAATTAACTTTTCTTTTTTTAGTTGTATATTAATTGTACCATACGGACCCGACCCGATTGACATATTGACCTACATATCTCATCACCTCGAGTAGGTGAAAGGAACTACCATACTGGTTACATTGATATTTTTTTTTGGTTTGTGACCTCAACATTACGTACGCATATAAGTAGGACCTTATATAAGTGTACAAAATTGTGGCACACTCACCATATGTCCATATCATTGGTTATCAAATTTGCGTATAAGAGCCTGGGGTATCGTGGTGTCATTTATGGCGCCGAACCCACCAGCCTAAAATGATGAACGACTCACCACTACGAACCTGGTTCCATTCATGCTCGCACCAGTATTTTCCAGCCCGTCATTCGTTTTTGGTCAAATTCGACGTTGGAATTGAATGGGAGAAGAAGGAGCATTTGGTAGCGGTAATATTACCGTTTGGAAGTGATTTTGACAAAAAAAACTTTTAACCCACTAAATTACCTATAAATACACTAACAAATCACACACAATTCTAATATATTTCATAACATATTACTATATACTTTTCTCAATTTTTTCCAACCAAATGAATCCCAACTCACTATGGATTAACATCATGCTCAACGACCCGTCGAACCAAATGACGTGCTCGTCTTCAAATCCGGCCAACAATCCGGGCTCTTCTTCGTATCCAAACAATCAATCGCCTTACTTTCCTACCTTCCCAACAAACCCATACATGAATCCTAAAGAACAATTGCTATTTAGTCAATGGAAATTGCAACAATAATCAATTTTCTCAACAGCAACATCAACAACAAAACCAAGGCACCGCTTCCCCAACCAAATTCCAACTATGCATCCTTCCATCTACGAGATAAAGACTAAAACTAATACGAAGATGAAGAAGATGTGGTCCCGACCCCGACCTCAAAAAAGACGAAGAAAACCACCGAAATGCAAGGTGGTACTCGACCTCGTAACGTGTGGACCCTAGACGAGGAGTTGCTTTTGGCGGAGTGTTTCATTCAAATATCTGAGGTTCCAAAAGGGTGAGGGTCAATCAAAGGATACGTTTTGGTATAGAGTTCTCGACGTATACAATATGGGCCGAGAAACACAAGTGGAAAGTGGACTCCAATGAATAAAGAGGTTACCAAGTGGAATTCGTTAGTGAATGAAACAAGTGTTATGAGTGGGAAAGTGATATAGATTTTATGGAGATGGTGCATTCTTTGTATAAAGCGGTGACGGTAGTGACTTTAAACACATGGCGCTTGGGGATTTTGAAAGACAAGCATAAGTGGAAAAATTCGAATCGACATTGGCAAGGTGAAATCGTCTTCGGTGTGGAGGAGGAACCCGAGCATTTTGGACGGACGCGTTGCCACCGCCTAACGGCATGCACGGTTTCTAAAGTCAACGTTAAATCAAACTCGATCGCTAGTTCGGTTCAAACCCGACAATGTTTCAAGAAATGATGCAACAACAATACGAGTTATCCGCAAGGCAAAGATGGATGTAATCGAGCGAGAGTCACTCGCGAGTTACTTTATATGAATCTCAAAGATTGCCGAGGAGATGCGAGTGCTACAAATGGATGCAATCAAGAGGGATCCGATCGGCGGCGATCGTGAAAATAAAAAGTACTGAATCCGGCAAAGTATCCAACCGATGAGTACTAGGTTTTATTTCTATGTTTATGTATTAGTTTTTATTTTTATGTAACTATTTTTTTTAAATTAATGTAACGTGTGTTTTTTATTTATTTAATGAAGTTTATTTTAGTTAATATTATGTATGTTTTGTGTCAATGAAAACAAAAGTAAAATAAAAATAAATAAATTGGACAACGACACCATATTTTCTCAGTAATGTAACATGACAAAAATGTGGTGTCAAAGGTTTTACGGTGCCGTTATGTGTTTTGCTGGCGTGACTTCACTTTTAGAGAACGACTCCACGATACTTAATGCTCTAAGCGCTCTTTTATCATATTCATTATTAATTACAACTTTGCTTAATGAAAAAGGTCTTGGTGTGCCATCCGTACACTATATGTCATAAGAACATATGTTACTGCCATAAGGGCGTCTCGATGTTAACACTAAATGTCTTTTGCACTAATTTAGTCTTAAAAGGTACAAAAACCTACTCGATGTTACACTATCTTTAACACTAATTTAGTGATGTGAATAATAAAGCACTAAATATAGTGCTACACTATATTTGTCACTAATACTATTCATGTTATTTAAACTCAACATTTTTGTTAAACATTGATACTTAACTATAAAACAAAAATAACTTATATAAACTATATTATTGTAAGTCTCCGATCAATACGTTACTGATGAGCCCAATATCGATATATGTTATTTTAACTATTTTTAATTTATTGTGTCGACTTGTACTTTAGATTAATTAAAATGGTTTAGTCTAAAATTTAGTGTTCTGGCATTGGAGCTTTTTATTTGGTGTAAGAATATCTATAAAGATGCTTATTTTACACTATTTTAGTGCAAATTTTTAGTGTTAACATTGGAGATGCCCTTAGCATGATATGGTTTCTATATTTAGATTCAAATTTCTAAAGCAAAATGTTCGTGTGTTTCACAAGTCACAAATTTCCTTCTTTTTTTTCTTTAGAAAACATCAGCAAATCTTAACAGATTGAGAGGTGTAAAGTTTCGTCTTCCAAAATCCTAAAAGTGCAAAAAGAAAGATTGCTTGGCAGTTGGCACTTTATCTAAACTAGTTATGCAGCCCATGCACTAATCTCTTTTTCCCCCCTCAAAGATGAAAGATGTAGATATAAATGTTATGGTACGTCATAGCCTGATACAAGCCATACTAAAATTTGAATACAATCTACACATTTACTCTTTTCAATATACATTAAAACCTCTATAAATTAATACTCGATAAATTAATAACCTCGATAAAATTAATAATTTGTCGGTCCCAGAACTTTGGACGAAGACAAATTTAGCCTCAATCGATAAAATAATAAGATAATAATTTTTGAAGCAGGTGTATATATATCGATTCGTAAACTATAAATTAATAATTACTAAAAATTTCATATATATATATATATATATATATATATATATATATATATATATATATATATATATATATATATATATATATATATATATATATATATATATATATATATATATATATATATCCAGGTTATTGAGAAGTTTTTATTTTGAGAAGATTGAAAATCTTCGTTTGAACAAAATGATTCATGTTTTAATTTGATTCAAATAACGTCGTTTTATGGTGAATCGAATCTATAAATAACAAATTTGATTCACAAATCATTGTTAAAATCGAGTTATGATGATGATTCATTAAATTTATACGAGATGATTCGATTATTCTACATATATCGCAAAATCGAGAGATTTTTAACATTGATTCAATTTTTTACATTTTGAATTTTAATCACATTAAAATGAGTTTTCAAACGAAAACATGAATCAAAGTTAAAATCTATCGTTTTAAACATCTCAATCTTCCAAAATAAAACCTTCCAACCGATCCGATTATATATATATATATATATATATATATATATATATATATATATATATATATATATATATATATATATATATATATATATATATATATATATATATATATATATAAGTAATTGGAACTTGTACAAATTCATATAATTCAATTAAGGTTATCGTGGCGGAACTTATCCCAACGAAACTATTACTTATGTATAAACAATGAACTTGACAAATTCAATTAATTTGTGAATGTGAATTCATAAAGTGATAATCAGAACTTATTTTTCTAATTATTTTTCATCTCTAACTAGTATACATTGTAACTAGCATATTTGATTTGTAAATTTAAAGATCATTGCAAAACCTTTTTAAATTAATAAATTATTAATTTATCGATATAATAATATCTAGGTCCCAACGTCATTAATTTATAGAGATTTTACTGTATACTACTTTTTAACTCTTTGCAATTATACATTTCACATTTTTTCCTCCATATCATATGTGATTTAACACTAATATCACATATGATATTACATATCATATGCGACTTAACACTAATATCATATGTGATATTATTAGAATGTCAAATTAGTGTTTAATCACATGTGATTTCTCATGCACGTTTTAACAACGAAAAAAAAGAGACGAAAAACGTGAAAAACCGTTTTTTTTTTCTTTTTTTTTGTCGAAAGTATATCAAGTTCCCGTCTATAGAAAGATAATTAAACGCTCGTTGCGATGATGTAATTATTTTCACTTAACGATTAACGGTTTAAAAGATATTTAAATTATAAAAAATATGTGTAATATTAAAATGATTTTAATTTAAGCCATTGATTTTAAAGGGTAGGTATAATACTTTTGGTATGTGAAAAAAATATAGTATATAAAATAACTCTCATCTATTATATAAGAGATTTTTATAGTTATCTATATTTCATTTATAAAAGATACGAACCTCATGGGGTGAAATTTTTGTCACCCATTAGTGTCAACTTTAGGAATTTAGCTAAACTTTGAAATTGTAATGCACATTTTGATATTTTATTATTAGGTAGCGGTATGAAGTCGTAAACTTATGTTTATAACATGACTAAAGTACGTTTGGTTTATACATGGGTTTAAGATTAAGATTTGAATTTGAATTTAAATTTGATTTATGATTTTGATTTTGGTTTAGTTTTGGAGAAAGAAATATATAAAAAATATATATGTATAAGTTATTAATAAATAATAAAATATATAAGATTTTATGATAAAAGCGATAAATATTAAATTAAAAAGTACAAAAATAAAAAATGAGAGGTTGAAATTTAAACATGGCACACCTCTGTCAAAGAAATAAACAAATCCAAACCATTTAACCTGGTTTTGTCTAACCCCCTATATTTGGCCATAGTAATCTAATCCAAAAGCACAAGCAATAATTTCTACTTTGTATCCTAATCCCTCGTAACAAACACACCCTAAATTCTCTTGTTAAACATATCTTTACGTACAAGTGTTAAAAATAAAAATCATGTTCCTTTATTCTTGAAAGTTCTTCTAAAACATAGTGATTGATCATATACGGAGTATAAAACTATACAAATTTAATTAGGATTTAAAACCCCAAGAAGACACTCAAAAGGATTTAAAAGAAAAAGAAACAAAAGCAACATTTCAAAATATGTAAAAGTGGTTTCTAACTTTTATTTGAACAACGAACATCCGGGACATTTTTGCAAGAGAAACTCAACACATACAATTAATCAACTTAAATTTGAACAACAAATATATATTAAAAACATATATGGTAGTAGATTAGTGAATTTTAAGATTATTAATTTAATGATTTTTGTTTTATTACTATTAAATAGCATAGTAAACATTTGATTTAAAGACAATATGTAGTTTACTTTGTAATAAAATTAAGTAAAACTTCATGTGCATATTTATACACTAGCGGTTTCATCTGCTTAAAATCATATAGTGACCATTGGTTATTTGCCATTCAAAAAATAAATAAATAAAATAATGTTAGTTACTGTAGTAATCATGATCCCTTTAAATACCAATTGATGCAAGACTCCTACAAAAAATGGCTACCCCATATTCCCATTCTTTCACCATGAGGATACATTCATCTTCTTCTTCTTCTATAGCCACCTCCAAGAAACTTAAAAGCATACTCCACAACTTCATCTTCTGTCATTTATGCCGCTTGGCCCGTACCTTCACCAAGGCTAAATCCATCGTCATTGAGCTCCTCAAAGAAAAACATCTCAACAACATAAAATTCTTCAAACCAATGATCTTGCAAAGAAACAAATTTAAAAAGAAGAACAAAGTTTATTTTGGTTCATTTAGGTTTCACTACAACTGGTGCTCATCCTCTCATGTAGTCCCTGTAACATCAAGGACCATCAAAGATGCGGTTAACAACCATGTGTATTATGATTCGACATGGAATTCCTACATTGATCATGAGACGGTCTTAGAGTCACAACTCTCGGGATACCTCCAATGGCTTGAGGAGAAGAACAAAGGTGACCGTGGTGTTGATGACGCTAATGAAATTGATCGTCTTGCTGATAAATTCATTGCAAATTGTCACGAGAAGTTTATGTTGGAGAAGCAAGAATCGTACAGGAGATTTCAAGAAATGCTGGCTAGAAGCATGTGAGCACAATGATTTACATTAGTCTCTCTTGTAATAGCTAGGTTCGTTATTAACACATCTAGTTCATTGTTTAGGAGATTAATTAAGTTTGGTTTGATTAAGGATGTGACTTTTAGAGGATCGAGTTGGTTAATTTGAAGTGGCACATTATTATAATTATTGTATTTAATTTGAATGTTTGATGATTATAGTTGGGAACTTTTTTAGTTATTTTCTAATAGATCAATACGAGACTTGTTACCTTACATTTTCTTCCCAACTATGTGGATCGAGTACTCCTGGTCTGGTCAATCGAATGGCTTGGATTCTGGTTTAAAGTTCATTTTTTTACTCTTTGATCATATGGATGTTCTTCGGATACTTCTATATTTCCGATTTAGTAGTTTCCTTTAATTATTGTTGTTGACGACTTTTAGAACTTTTACGATACCATAACGATTGAAAGTGAGACAATCGAGAAACATATATAGACGTCTTTAGCGAGCTGGATATTTATTGCATAAACCGAGGGTAAGCCAAGACTAAATGATGAAGAGCTTTATATTAAGGGTATTGATTAAATACAACTCGTTTTATTATTTGTACACTTAAACGCATGAAGCCGGTAAAGGGCATAAGATAAATGTCTAACCGCTTAACGCAGATTGAGTGTCTGAATAAAATTTGGAGTGTCTGAATCATTAGCCTATATTAATATGGCTTAATAAGCGAATTGGTGAAAATAATTGTTCGTACAAGCTCGTGAAAATAAGTCTCAAGTCATATCTGAAAAGGAGATGATTATGCAACTCAATAATGATTGGGACACTCAAATTAAAGTGTTTGGACGTTTATCTGCTTCGGGATAAACTTAACTAAAAATAATGTGAGGATATAATTGTCCAAACACTCACAATTTGAGTGTGCCAATCATTTTTAAAAGTGTACAAATCAACTCCCTCTACAAAATGGTTTAATGATTGAGCTAATTAAGTACTGTAACTGTTAGTAAGATATACTACGTAATACTTATATATTGATCGACAAAGATATAAACTTGATCTAGCACATGTTCAATTGTGGGTTGTCGGATCTTCTTATTTATTGTATAAGTATCGACAACATGCATGTACGAACAATCAATCAGGCGCCCATGCATGTATACAAACATGATAAATACAAAGATAAATAAAAGAAATTTAATTCGCAAGGGGACAAAAGTTGGGTATTGATCGGCTTTGAGTGCAAATAAATCCTCTTACCAGTTTGGTGCATTGTGCGATATGCGATTAATTTAGATGTCGACACGTGTGTACTTATTTATTATTAAAGTACGGTGTCGGTGGGATTTTTAGAATATTCATTTTGTCTTATTATTACTAATGTAAAGGTCAAAAATACCCATCTTTTTATATGTATTTTCTAATCCTACCTTATCTTTTCACTTCATAATTATAACTCACCCATTCCTTCATCATCTACAATAACCAGCCACTACCATATCCGTGAAGCCGACCACCATCAAATCCATGATCCACTGAGATGCCCACAACAATATCACCACAACAAGTATTCCATCCCAAAGAGTCTTGGGAGACTCTCGACACCTGAATAATATCACTGCGAGGCACTACTCTGGGCCCAAAACATCACCATCAAGCCTGAAACAACCAACAAAAACATCACCATCAAGACTACTCGACCCAAAACACTAACCAAAAGGGCCAAGACTTTTCTTTCCACAAGGACTCGAGCCAAAACAACCACGAAAACATGGTTAACAACGGAAATAACACAAACTAAGCACGGGTATACACGTGTGAAGTCACTGATAACACATGCAAGACAAAAACCCAAAAGTTCGAAACTTAAATTTTAGATCTAGGGCGGCGTCGGTGGGTTTCAGCTCGTACCCAATGTCGAATGATCACCTTCGACGATCTATCGTTTGGTATAGGTTGTGTAATTTTCGGTGGCGGTGGCGGAATATTGGCCGGAGAAGGCGGCGTGTGTGTGGTGTTCTAGCCGTGAGTGGGAGAGAAAAAGGGTCTATAAATGAGAAATTAAAGTGTGCGTGATACTATAAATGAGAAAAAGGATCTTTGTAAACTTATAATTTCTCTCTTTTTAAGATCAACACCACCGAACCAGTATATAGTTTAAAAGTGTACGTGATACTATAAATGAGAAATGGTAAAATGAGAAAATTAAAGTGAGGTATATTGAACTTTTATCTACTCTCGATAATAAAGATAAAATTCACTCTTCTACGTCTTTAATAATAAATAAGTGAATCGTGTCATACGTTCAGCGCGTTCAGCATGGCCAAAATTGAGAAGAACTTTATTTTGTCACCAAAGTGATCAATCACGGCGTTTTGTCACTTTTGGGAATTAGCCCTAAATAAAATCACTCATGACCATGCACACAAATAGCACTAAAATTTGGTTGGAGAATTAATCTTACAGCATATTTTTTGATTAAATACACTATAATTTATGCATTCTGAGTTTGTCTTATATGATCTTGTAATGTATAAATTATAATCGTTATCAAAAATATTGTCATATCACCTCCCATTTAGTTGATATCATAATTATACTAAATAGTACGTACATGTTAGTATACATTTAATTGCTTATAACTTCGGATACAAGTGATAGTCTAACGGTAAAAGCTCGAGTCTCAATAAGCAGTCATACGTCCGAAACCCGCCCTAGCCATATGAAGACGGAGTTCAAGGGCAGAATGATATATATATGAGCTGAGGTCGCAGTTTTAACTCTCTAAAGTTGGCAAAAGTAGTTTGAGTGAGATTTCCTCGCAAGAAAAAATAATGAAAGTGACAATTATTAACTTATGACAACCTTTCCCTTTTTGTATCTATTTGAGTGTGTAATCTTTGTGTATAAAGTGATGAAACTGTAAGTGGTTAATTAGCTAACATGACATATGTTGGTGTCACTCACTGTCACATACTCACATGCAAGCTTTACCAACTATGCTTCCTTGGTCTTTGCATAGAACTTTCCAAAGCAATTTAATTAGCATCCTATGTTGCATAACTCTCTTTTCCTTTAAGTAACTTCACGAATTTTGAAAGAAAAAAATAATAATAACAATAATAAGAATAATAAATAAATAAATAAAAGTCAGCTACCTTCAAATATTTATTTACTACATAATAGGGGACCTTTATGAGGCGGGGAGGTCATTTTTGAAAATTTACTGGCACAGTGTAAATGTTATAGGTTTTAGGAGTAATTTAGTTTAGGTTCTGAAACAAATCTGATTCGGTCCCTCCAAAATAATTTCATCCTCCCAAAATAAGCGGTCGAGTTCACATTTGCTTTACTCGTACGTAACAGCTAGTAAACTAAGTAATGTGTGTTGATATAACTTAATATTTGTTAATAGCACTTGGGTCTTGTTTGTTCCCGGTATTTGAGTTTCATATTCAGCCTTTGAGCTACCATAACAAAGTTAAATATGGTTATAGACACAAAAGTTCTAAAGTTTAAAAAATTTGTCACTAAGGTAATATAGTTTCGTTTGTTCATTCGAGTTCTTGAACTTTGAAACTTTGTTCATAGAATGTGAACTTATTAAAGTGAATTTTTAGGTTATTGAACTTTGAATTTTGTTCACTCGAGTTCTTGAGCTTATCGAAAAATATACAACCAAGTTCTCGGACTAACATCGAAATTTGAAGTGTATGCTTCTGAAAGTTTAATAACTAATGAACAAAATGAAACTATATTACCTTGGGACAAATTTTTGTAAGCTTTAGTAAGCTTTTCATCTGTATATAACCCAAGTTAAATATACCAAATGAAAAGACAAATGTTGCATATAGCAAATATAGATATTTTGTTTAGTAAAATTCAGCTAAACTTTATTGGAGGAATCAAAGAAGCATGAATTGTTCCTAAACAGGGAACTTTGAGTTTATTCTTCGTGAGTGGAGAACTTGGACCCGGTAGAGATCTTGGAACATCATTAACAAACTGTTTTGGCGACCCTACGCAATTAAAATACAAACCAATCAAACATAGTGAAATAAAAATCGGTTGAAAAGTGTATTTTACATTAGAGGTGAACATAGTAGCCGGTTAACCGAACCGTATCCGAAGACAAACCGAAAAACCCAACCGGTCAAAACGGTTTTGACCCAAACCGGTCCGGTTTATATCCTAACCATGGGTTAGGAACAGTTCCACTTCTTGAGAAAGCGATAGGTTTTAACTTGGCACCGTAACGATTCGGTTAACCGGTTAGGAACAGGTTTTGGGTAGGAGCGGGTTTTGGGGTTTTGAATTTTAAAATTTTGAATTTGAAGTTTTGAAAGAGGCGGGAAGGAGCGTGGGGGCGGATATTATTAAATGTTGTTAAAAATTACCATTTGCCATACAAATGTTAGTATAAATAGATGTGTTATGTATTTAGTTAATTACCACTTTCAAGCAATCAAAAACACTCAAAAATCAAATCCGAAAGTATTTCACTAAACACTAATGGAAAGTTCAAACACCAACAACACCACCACAAGGCGGGTTCAACAAGTGCGGTGACGGTTGAGAGAGTTTACCATGCGACCGTGTAAAGATCCATGGGAACACTTCAACTACATCCTAATGTTGGGCCAGGTGAAAAAGGCTCAATGTAAATATTGTTTGAGTATATTGTCGCGGTTCGAACTCGACGTTGAAGGCTCATATCAAACAAAAGTATTGCAAGGCACTCAAATCGGTTCGGAAGCGGTCAATCGTCCATGGCTCGAGGCGGGACTATTTTTGCATCTGATCATGATTTACTCCGTCAACAATTGGCGGTTTGGTGATTCAACGTGGTTTGTCGTTCAACCACTATGACAGCGCTTTGGCGCGAGGTGTACGAAATATATGCAACGCGATGCCATCATGTAAGTCGCATGACTCTAAACGCGATGCTATGAAAATGTGGAAAAGCGGCTAAACAAGATTTAAAAATACTTTTTAAATTTAGATGCTTGTGTTAATTTAACAACCGATGTTTGGACCGCTCTCATAATTTGCCATTTCGTACCTTTGTGTTACCGCATTGGGTTGATCCGAAAGTTGGCAAATGATGAAGCGAGTCGTAGCATTTGAAGACTTTCAGGTTCCTCGCTCCGGAGAAGCTTTATACAACTTGTTGAGAAAAGTGTTTCATAAATTTAACTTGCGGAAAAAAAAAATCAATAACGTTGGATAATGCTAGTAACAACACAAATCTGATGGGTAGACTAAAGATGGAATCGAGCCACCTTGTAATGGCGATTTTTTCATAGCCGATGTGTTGCACACATCATTAACAACCCGTGCAAGCGGGATTAAAGATGAGCATTTGAGTGAAGTGAAAGAAAGTTTTAAAGAATGTTAACCGATGTTTTTAAAAGGGTAATAAAAGATATAATGCATACATTCGGTTGTGTGAAAGTGCGAAACCTTGGTTACAACCTAGTTGGGATATTGAAACAAGATGGAACTCCACTTATCTTATGTTCATAAGTGGTTTAAAACAAAGGTGACTTTGCAATATTTTCATGATGAGAAATTGTCGGGAAGGGGTAGGTGTGCTCCATTTAATGCCGAGCATTAGGATACTATTGAAAAACTAACCCGACTACTTGAAGTTTTACAACACAACAAAAAAATTGTCGGGAGTTTATTATCCAACGGCTCATTTGGTACTCGAGCAACTATTCTTGATGTCTTAAAAAATTCCCGCATTTGAATTTCATGGTGGTGTTTATACAAGCATGGTTTCCGGGATGAAAGAAAAGCTTTTGAAATATTTTGAAACTTTGCCACCGTTAATTACTTGTGCGGCCGCATTAAATCCATGTTATAATGTAAACGGGGTAGAGGTGCTTATCGACTCTATTGTGATTGATTTGGGTTGTTTCGCGTCAAACCCGAACTATGCTAATGATGCAAAAGAGTCCTTTGGCCATTCTTTTAAAAGTTTGTGGGAATATTATTTTGAAAAATATGGTAACCCACCTCCTACTGTGACTGAGTCTTCTTCATCATCATCAAGGGGTTTTAGAGAATCCGATACTTGCTTTGCATAAAAGATAAGAGATAATCCCAACAAGCGGTTAAAAATGATCGTTTAGCAAGCGATGAATATGAAAGATATACCACAACCGATTTTATCTCACATATTCCGAGCGAACAAGTTGAAAACTTTGATGTGTTGGCGTTTTGGAAAGCAAAAAACAATGTTTCCGTTCTATCCCGAATGGCTCGTGATGTACTAAGTGTACAAGCTACTTGGTAACCACAGATCCGCTTTTTCAACAAGTGGAAGGGTTTTATCAAATCGAGATCAAGACTACACACAAAGCTTCTTTGGAGATGTGTATGGGTTTGAAAGATCACTTGGGCCTTAATGAAGCGAGTGCAAGATAAAACTAATCTTGAAAATCTGGGAGACTTGAAGGGAGGTCTACGAGGAAGAGGCGCGAGGGGTGAAATCGAGATGCTTTCCGATGAAGAAATAAGACAAGATCATTTGCTTTCGAAGCTAGGGGATCCGATGAAGACTATTAGGACTTTTATGCTTACATATTATGTTTTAAGTTTATGTATTTCCTTTGATGTATTTCCTTTAAGTTTATGTATTTCCGACGTTATAAATAAAAGTTGAAGTTTATTCAGTGTAAGTTTGTTTAAATGTTGAAAAACAAAATCGGTTAACCGGTTAAAAATCGGTTAACCAGTTAAAAACCGGTTACAAACTGGTTAGATATTTAAAAATTTTGAATTTTGGACTTGGCGGCAAATTTTTTTTCAAAATGAAACCGGTTAACCGGTTTCCAAACCGGTTACTAATTTTTAAAAATTTGAATTTTTGAAACGGCGGCAAATAATTATTTTGAATTCTCAACCGGTTAAAAACCGGTCAAACCGTCCGAAAATTAAAATTTTAAAATTTGATTTTGAATTTTTTTAAGCGAGAAGGCGGGTAAACTTTCAAAATTTGATTTTTTATATTTACAAGTTTGCCATTGTAAGACTAGTATAATAGATAAATTGTGTTTTTATTTCTTTGCAACTTTTATACAATTAAAATAAACTCTAAAAAATAAAAATCGGAAGCATTTCACATTTTTACTATAGCTGATGCCGATCCTGCACCACCTCCGCCACCGGTGATTGTTCATTATTTACCGGTAGACCGTGTACCAAATGTTTGGGCTCACTACCACTACGTCGAAATGTCGGATGGCATGCGAAAGACTCAATGTAAGCATTGTTTATGTTTCTTCAAACCCACTTCCAACGCGGCGTTGAGGGCTCACACACAGAAGTATTGCCGCCATGCACCTGCAGTTGATGCATGATTCGAGACCTCGAGTCGACGTTGAGTAGCTTATCAAGTTATCGATGTTTTATGTTTATGTTATTATGTGTTATGTTTTAAGTTTATGTGTAATCTCCGTTCTATTAAATAAAAATTCTAGTTTATTAATACACGAAACAAGAAAACGATGGCGGAAAAAAAAAAACTAGAACCGGTCAAAACCGGTTAACAGGTCTAAGCGGTCCCAAACCGCTCTGAACCGGTTTAGGTTTAAAGCGGTTAACAGGTTAACTATTTATGTTTATGTTATTATGTGTTATGTTTTAAGTTTATGTGTAATCTCGTTCTATTAAATAAAAATTCTAGTTTATTAATACGAAACAAAAAACGATGGCGAAAAAAAAATAATAATAACTAGAACGGTGAAACCGGTTAACTTGGTCTAAGCGGTCCCAAATGAGCTGAAACCGGTTTGGACGGTTGGGTTTTCGATCTTCACATCGGTTGAACCGAACGGTTAACCGACCGATCGGTTTTTCGTTGACCCAAACGGTTCGGGTTTGACCGGCCGTCAAACCGAACGGTTAAGCTGTGTGCATGCGTCTATTTTACATAGATATAATGACCATGTGTTATTATTAAATGGTTACATATTCTTAAACTTCGTCGGTGGCCACTGAATCGGTATTCAACATGCTATACTTTTCATTATGCATAAATAAACTAAGTTCCTATAAAAACATTTTGGACAATTATTTTCTAAATATCATGCGATACATATTAACACATATCTGAAAAAATTCAAATTATAAGTCTATGTTGAAAGTTAAAAATTACCATCCCATATTTTCATTTTGACAAGTTGAACATGGTTAATCTTTATGGCCCTCACGGTCATCGGCTAAATATATGTTATGAAACCGAATTGGTGACTTTATGCAATGCAATAGGGAAAATATATTCTTTTGGCGATATGAATGAGGTTAGAAAGCGCTAAAAACGCCATGGTTCTATTTTCTCTAGAAGTGAAGCTGAGGTTTTTAACAATTTTATTAATAGCTCCAATCTTGTTGATCTTCCTTTGGGAGGTCATGCGTTTACTGAATGAATAAACAAGGCCGAAACTCGATAAATTGGATCGTTTTTAATCTCCGATGTCTTTAATTAAGCTTCACGGCATCCAAGCTCACTCTTGATCGCTTATGGTGCGATCACATCCCATTATTCTTCATTGCAATAAAGCGTGACTTTGGCCCTACTCCCTTTAAATTGTATCATTCATGGTTTAGTCGTGAAGGTTTTGATGAACTCATTAACTCAGAATTGCGTAACCTCGGTTCTTTAGCCTCACATTAAAAGCTCAAAGCCTTAAAACCAAAGATCAGACAATGGTATTCTTCTCTCAGAAGCAATGATCACTCTCGAAAACAAGAAGTTATAAATGCTATAAATATATTGGAAGACAAGATTGAAGATGATACCACTTCTAACGAAAACGTGATTCGCGATTAAAGCTTCTTGAGATTGATAAGCTTGATAATTTCGAGGCCATGGATAATATTCAAAATCGCGGATCAAATGGGATATTGAAGGTGACGAAATTCAAAGTTCTTCCATTGCTTGATTAATCAAAAGCGTAGATGTAACTCCATCAAAGGCATTATGCACGAGGGTGTTTGGAGTGGCGATCCTCGACTTGTCAAAGAAGTCTTTCTTAATTTCTTGAACATAAGTTTCAAGCAAATGATTCTTTGATTGATTTCCTCCTAGCCCCATCTTGTCTAGGATTAATGGCGGTGATCGTGCATTACTAAAATCAAACATTTTTATAGATGAAATCAAAGATGCGGTATGGGATTGCGGTAGTGATAAAGCCCCGGCCGATGTTTACTCTTTCTTTTCATTAAGCGATATTGGGATATTCTTAAAGTTGATATTCTGGAATTCGTGTCTTTATTTCTTAGCTCAAGGAAGATGCCTCTTGGTTCCAACTCCTCGTTCATTACCCTCATCTCAAAGGTGAGTAATCCAATTAATGTGAATGACTTTTGGACCATTTCTTTAATAGGCGTTCATTACAAAGTCATCACTAAAGTGCTTGGCAATAGGCTTTGACTTTCTATAGTGGATGAAAAATAATTAGCCACGAGCAATCCGCTTTCATCAAGAGCCGTCAAATTCTTGACCGGCCTCTCATTTTAGCGAAGTCATTGATTGGTACAAGAAAAGGAAGAAAAAGATGTTGCTCTTTAAAGTAGATTTTGAAAAGGCCTTGATTCGGTTAGTTGGAGATACCTCGATTTCATGTTATGCAACCTTGGTTTTGGTCCAATATGGAGATCATGGATTAAAGCTTGTCTTGAATCCTCTCGGACATCGATCACGATCAATGGCAGCCCACCCACGAGTTCAATGTTAGGCGAGGTTTGAGACAAGGAGATCCCTATCTCCTTTCTTGTTCATTATCATCATGGAGGGTCTTCACTTGGCGCTTTGAGTCGTTCGAAATGGTTTAATTTGTGGTATTACTATTGGTACTTGGTTTGAACCTCAACCACTTATTCTTCGCCGATGATGTCATAATTACCATGGACCGGAGTGCACGATTTGAACAACATTATCCGCATATTCGGGTTTTCTTTCTTGCTTGAGTTTGAAAATCAATATTCATAAGTCCAGTTATTATGGAGTTGGAGTATCTTTTGATGAAGTGCAGATTATGGCTTCTAATACGATTTGTAAAGCGGGTTCGTTCCCTTTTACTTACCTTGGCCTTCCTATCGGTTCTAACATGTCCCTCATCGCTAATTGGAAGCCTTTGATTGATAAATTCTATTCGAAACTCTCATCTTGGAATGCTAATCTCCTCTCCTTTGGTGGTCGCCTAAAGCTTATCAAAGCTGTCCTAGGGAGCCTTGGCATTTATTTTCTTTCTCTTTTCAAAGTTCCAGCCGCGGTTTTGAATTCTATGGAGAAGGCTCATGCTACTTTCTTTTTTTTTTTTGGGGTCGTGCATGATTCGAAAAAGCTCTCATGGTTGCAATGGTCTAATATTTTAGCTTCTTTCGATAAAGGGGGTCTTAGTATTGGGAGCCTGAAATCTTTTAACCTTGCTTGGCTTCATAAATGAAGATGGCGGTTCTATTCCTCTCCTGAGTCCCTATGGATTAACGTTATTAAAGCCTTGCATGGTAGTGAAGGTGGCTTTGAACTCATTGGTTGCAAATTCAATGGTATTTGATCTAAGATTGTCGGGACCTCTAACTATTTACATTTGAGCTCTATTCTTCCAAGGGATTCTATTTGTTTCCAGGTGGGTTGTGGCTCCGTACTCGATTTTGGAAGGATATTTGGCTTGGCAATACTCCTCGTCCATTAGCTTCAGCAGTTGTTACATTTAGAACAAGACAAAACTACTTAGTTGTGGATCATATTTCCAATGGACAATAGTCCTAGAAGCGGTCTAGTGGAACTCTTGGGATTTGAAATTTTGCACTCCTTAATAATTTGCTTGTCGAAAACAGTCTTCTTGACATTAGAGTTGATGCCGAAAAATGTACCTGGTCTCTAGCGAATGATGGGTTGTTTAATGTTGGAGAGTTGAGAGTCAACTTCACCTATTGTACCTGAAACTAATGAAAAAGAAATCGTTAGATGAAAAACTTAAACAAAAATTAAAACTCAAATAAAATCCTAAAATAGCTCCCCGGCAACGACGCCAAAAACTTGATGCAGGATTTCTGACCAAGTTTTAATATTTATAATCTCGTCTACCTAAGGTCTACCTAATGCACTAACAGGCGATATACCGGTCATGTGTAGTGTAGTGTCGGTAAAGCGAGATCGTCCCAAGAGCTATGAGTCTGAATGCTAATTTAATTCTAATGTCACCGATTTTAAAGGGGTTTGAGTTTGATTAATAATAAAATAAACTAAATCAAATTAAAGCAAATAAATATCTAAACAATCAATAGAGATAAATGTGATAGCCTAATTACTAATCTTGTTATGCCATAATCAAGTTTACCTATATATGTCTTCTATCGCTCCATGTGGGGGTAAATGTCACTAGACTCCTCGGGTAAATTCGTCTAACCTATGTTCCATAGGTTCATATTTCGTAATAATAAGATTACAAGAGTTCGTGCGTTAACCTATTTAGAGTCATTAAGCACTAGTTACAGTCTAGACTTATTCTATGGAGACTCGGCCTCTCAGAACTTAGGCCTCCCCTTAACTTCTTAAGCATATCCGTTTGGAAGGTGATCATTTGTTCAATTCGCACCCAAGATAGTGGTAGTCATATAGTCAATAGGAAACCCGACCTCTAGGATCTTAGCTTCCCCGTCAACCTTTTACCCATACTTGCAATCTATTCGTCTAGGGTCCTATGGTCAATTCTCCTAGCTTCCTAGATACTACCAAACATCAATACTACCAAAATGAAGGTGTCCACGGATAAATAAAGAAAATATGCACATAAGGCGATACAAAATGAGAAAACTAAATTATGGCAATAAAATTTCATAGCTAGGCTAACACCAAAGGTGTTTAGCCGATCATATTAAATAATATAGAAAATTAAATGTTTAGAATCATAATGAAAACATTTAATCAAATACAAAAGTTTGATCTGAAATACTAAAAATTATGTAGCTATTGGTGTGAATTCTCCATTGGAAATGGTCTAATCTTTATTGAATATCGTCCTCAAAGCCATTTTTAGTCCCTTGGTGTTGTGTGTTGGGAAGCTGATGTGAAAATGCAGAATTAGGGCTTGTATTTATAGCCTCGTGAAGGTTACGATGTAACCTTATGAATTGGTTATGCCGTAACCATCGTATCTTAGACGATCTTATCCGTAGTTAAATATCTACGGCGTAACCTAATAATGAGTTACGACCGTAAAACTCTCGTAGTGAAATTCATCACTTTTACGCCGTAACCTTCTAAATGGGTTACGGTGTAAGGATCTTGACCATAAAATTCTTCTAAGTATGGAAATATATACGGCGTAACTATGCTGAGAAGTTATGTCGTAACCTTTAACTGCGTTGACTTTGGTCTTCTAATGTAAATCATAGTTACGGCATAAGTAGATAGTGGAACTACGCCGTAACTTCTGTCTGGCCAGCATACTCTTGTATATCTTTTTTTATAACTTTCTAAATCGACGTCTTTTTGTTCCTATGCTCATTAATAACCTGAAAATGAAATGTTAACAAATAAGAGTATATATTCAAGTAAAATGATATAAATGATGAGCATGATAGGGGGAAATTGACACTAAAATATCAGGACTATTTGATGTTATCATATTCTAATTATCTAATAAACTTAAAATAACGCATTTAGCCTAAGAGACTAGCACGAGTTTTGATTCCTAATTAACCTAATAAAACAATTAAATAAACTAAATAACACAAAATAAACAAAAAAGTAAAAGGGCAGTAAATCAATATTAAGTAGAGCGTGCTAGCCAAGTCTATTCTAGTTTTACTAGTGCAATGATTCTAGTTAATTACTGACCCTCGTTGGTGATTTGCTAATATAAATAAGGTGGATCTTCTCCCTTAATCCTAGGATTTGAAGAGGGTCAATGATGTCACCATTAACAAAGCCTACATAATGTACTTCAACTACTATTTATAATTTATCTATAATGATATAGTTACCAATTTATTTACCTTATTCTAATGTCATCTACCTAGTGGTAGTACACTCACTAGTCATAACAAAGGAACCTACCCAGGGCTCTTCCAAACTCAGTCTCCCTAGGCTAGAACCGATTGGTTACAAACATTCAATTTTCACGATTCTGATCTAAGGTTTATGTGAAAAACTAGAAGGGGGTTGAATAGTTTTACCAATTAAAACTTCCTTTTAAACTATTTAGATCGACTTATGTCAATCTATTTGGTTGTGTGTGTTAGATGTTGATAAACAAGCATATAAAGATATGTAATGAAAAGATAAGAGTAAGAAGCACAAAACCACAACGCAAGTATTTATAGTGGTTCGGCTACAAGGACACCTTCATTGCCTACTCCACTCCCAGAGTCACCTACTCGAGAGTTCGTAAACACTACACCAATCTCCTTATGGCGGAGAAGCCTTCCAACGTCGCCTACCCTTTTTCGGTGCTAGGCTAACCACGGGTTCTTTCACTCCAAGGTGAACCACACCTACACAGCGTCGCCTACCCTTTATAAGGTACTAGGCTAAGTACCTAGTTCTTTCACTCCAAGGTGAACTACACCTACACAACGTCTCCTACCCTTTATAAGGTACTAGGCTAAGTACCTAGTTCTTTCACTCCAAGGTGAACTACACCTTCACAACGTTTCCTACCCTTTATTAGGTACTAGGCTAAGCACTTAGTTCCATTGCAATGGAGGAACTACTACCACACTACACCAACGACTAATCCCAAAGGAGATCTACTCCTTTACAACATCATCAAGGACATCAATATCCTTGGATCTAATGCTAGTCTATCTAGTACATCGAAACACACCATATCGAATGTACATCTAAGGCACCTTTCACTAATGCCCTTGACTAGATCTACAAGACACCTTTCACTAATGTCTTGTGTCTTCACTTCTAAGCACCTTTCACTAATGCTTCAAGTCTTGACTTCTAAGAACCTTTCACTAATGCTTCTTGTCTTGACTTCTAAGCACCTACCACAAGTGCTTATCCTATAGACGATAGATACCTTTCACTAATATCTCCGTCTTGACACTTGAGACATCTTTCACTAATGTCTTCAACACTACACTTCTTTGGAGAAAGAAAGGAATCATCAACAAGAGGACTTCAATAGCCTTGATGATGAGGAAGCATGGCAACTCATGGACTTGAGCTTGCTCGACTTCAAAGGTGGTGATCTTGCCTTTAAGAGGAACCTAAAAGATCACACAAAAACAAAACTACAAACATAGATCTCTTGGATCTAGGGTTAGTGAGATTTAACTCAGGGAGGAAAGTATGTTAGAAAGGGATTGAAAATGGGTGAGAAATAATGAAGAAATGGCTCACTATTTATAGAGGAAAAATCCTCTGTTTCCGGATCCCACGGATCCTTCTACTGGGATCCGGCTAGCACAAAGCCGGGGATCCGTGGGCACTCCTCTTTGCCCATGGGTATTTTTGGTTATGGGTCATGGGTCATGGGTTGATCCATGGTTTTCTTTCTAGATACATTGAACTTGGTTAAGTGGTATATATAAAACCATGGGTTATGGGTCAATACCATTTGCTAGTTTTTACCCATTTTAGTATTAACATGTTTTACCCATTTTAGTATACTTAGTTTAAGTATGTGCTAACCTAATATGTAAACATTAGTTGTTGTACATATATATCTAAATCATAAAATCACTTATACTTGTTTTAGTGTTTTATGTGAAAACGTAAGTGTGTTAGAAACTATTAGTTCAAACCATTTACGTATTTTATTTGTTTCGTTTAAAATGATTTTACGTTTGTTATCGACAAAACATTAGAAGATCGTAAAATATAAATAAGCGTTTTCTGACTTATTTGTATTAACAATCTCCCCTTTTGTTGATGACAAAACATAAAATTATTTTAAGGAAAAGCTAAAATTAAGTAAAAGTTTGAATTTGTAGTTTTACTTTCTTCTCCCTCTTTTGTCGAAACAAAAGTGTTTGAAGGAAGGCAACACATTGTTTTAAGAAAAACATGTGAAAGAAGTAAAAGTAAAAGAAATAGAGAGCAAGTAGCGGAAATGATCTAGTCTTTTACTCCCCAGACGAGTCCATCCCTAAGTAAGGGGTCGAAACTAATTCTAATCTAGTTCATTTGCAACTAACTTTTGCAAAGATTACGTCTATGTGACGGTGTGCTCCCCTAGATGATTGCAATTTTGCAGCGGAAAGTCATGAAATATAAATCTAAGGTTGCAAGTAATTGTGCAGCGTATTGTTTTGACACCAAGCTCCCCAGCTTTAGGGTGTCAAATTCTTCATGTGTTAATTGAATAGCTACAAAACAAGAGTTAGAAAACAAGTATAATTCACGATTTCTGCAAATGTGATTCAAGTTAGTAGAAAAACTTTACATCTCACGGATCCCGGTTCCCTCTAGTAGGGATCCGTCTAAAGCAATCGAGGGATCGTAGTAGTGATTGATTTGACAGCGGTGATAAAACAAGTAATGTTATCACAAAAATGAGATATGAATACAAGGTAATTATATGCTCAGAAAAAAAAACAAGTAGCATGTAATTATATTTAATAAAACTAGAGTTATGATATACATGACTCTAAAAACAAACAAAATAGATAATACATGACTAGGAATTTCTAGACCAACTAACGCTTGATGCTAGGACACCACTAAAATCTTCTAGCTCAAGTTTTGTTTAGGTTTAATCTCGTGGAAACGTTCGAGGAGATGATAGAACATGAAACATTGGTCTTCTCGTACTTCATGTATCAAAATTTCAACATGTTGACAATGATAGCAATCTTTGTCATGGCTAGGTAGTGGTGGTGGAGAAATGAAATGGCTTGATGCGAAGGATCAAGTGAAGCGGCTTAATGGAGCCTCAAGCGATGGAGGATTGGTGGAGGTCCATTTGAGAATGGCTCGACCAAGAATGATGGTGGTGGTAGAAGTGTCAACTTCCATATGGTCGGGTGGTTGACTTTGATGATTTCTCATAATCCAAATGGGATTATATGATGGAAGCGACGAAAAGGAGGCGGAGCAAGTGTTGACTCAGCACCTTGATTTTGTACCATTATTCCTCTAATGAGGAAAATGTTTTCGTGAGCGGATGAGGCGACCTAGGAGGCAAGTCCTCTAAATTGTAGAGGTGTGGTGATGATAGTGGGGATGTAAATGAAATAGCTTTAGGAACCAATGGTGATGGTTTAGTGGAGATAATATTGTTTGGCCTATGAGGTATGGTGGTGTTTGGTATTGGTAGTTTTGTGGGTACTATCCTTTTAGGAATTGGTTTGATTGGATGAGGAAGAGTCTTATCATTTGTTGGCTTGACGGGAGATGATTCGGTTGAAGAAATTTCGTGTATAACACGAGCCTTTTCATGGGTGGTTCTTTGGTGGATAAGTTACTACTTGGGGTTTTCCTCATGATGAGATGATTTCAAGAGGTTGCAAGAGCTGAAAGTTAGGATGAGAGTGATGACTATGGAGGTCCTAACAAGGTGGTTTATAAACTAAGAGATTTGGCAAGTGCATTTAAGCCTTAAGCCACTAGGATTCATTGGAATGTGATGATTGACATGCACAAGATTCAACTTGAGAGTTGCAGATCTAGGAACTCATTTAAGATAAGATGGAGTGTTTGAGTTAGGAAGATGAGTTGAAATGATTGTTTTAGCAAGATTTGACATAAAGCATTATCCGGATCCCACGGTTCCTTCCTCGAGGGATCCGTCTAGGCTAATCCTAGGGATCCGCTTTCGGCAATTATGAAAGAGTGGAAATGATGTTTCTAAGATCTAATACCTATATCATCTTGAGTGTTTCAGTCCTCCTAAGTGTTTTAAATGAAGGGATGCTTGAGTACTTGAAGGTAATGAATGATGTAGCTAATGATTGTTATTTATGGAAGGATTTGGAACTTTCAAGAGTACCAATGGATGAGCAAGGATGACACTAAAGATTTAGAGTGTCAATTGAAGCTAAATGATCCTAAAGATCAGGTTGTGTCTTAGGATAGTGTTTTGGAGAATATCCTAAAAGCTTTGAAATGGGAAAACTAGATTTTGATACACTTTGATCAATTTTGAGGTGAGGATGATTTATGATCAATTTTGTCATAATCGAAAGATTTATAAGACTAGATGTGAGGATCAAGTAAAAATGAAGTGCGAGTTTTGAGGCGGAAGAGTGATGGATTAAAACAAAATGATAGATCTATGAGCGTCTTAGAGTGTGATCTATGTGAGTTGGAATGAGTAGGAAAGATCAACCTATCTTGATAAGGACTTAATCGCCTTAAGACCTATGTTTAGTTTAGTGAGATGTTCTAAGGATATGTTTTGAAATATAATGCTTGCAATTGCATTCTCATTTGCGGATCCCATGGTTCCCTAGAGATAGGGATCCGTCTAGTACAACATTTGGGATCCGTCCATCTGCTAGACAGAACCTTTACTAAAGGTATGCAATGATCTTGACAATGCATTATTTTCCAAGATTAATAAAAAGGAGTTCTAATACTTAGATATCAAATGTAAGATGTTTTATTTCATGAAGGAAATAGGATTACATTGATAAAGCACGAATAGAAAAGGATTGATCCTATTTGAAATACTACTAAGTTCCTTGAGTGTTTTCGCTAGATGGATCATCAAATGGTTGATGAGTGTTGGCGGATTCGGGAATGAAGAACGTCTTCATGAGGAAATGTTCGATGGTTCCATCATCTTGTTCACAAACGCATACAACGGACTTTGAAATTGAGAATGAAAGTGCATGACATTATGATAGAGCGTCAAGAACATTCCATATGGAATGAGTTTGTTCTTGGAGCTTTGAAGATTTACAATTAGCCTTGCGAAGAAGTAGGCGGATTGTATGGTTGTTGTGTTAGAAAGCGATTACAACATGTGAGCACAACAAGCGGGAAGAATTTCTCGATTTCCTAAGACTCCAAACATTTTCACGTGGGATGAGTGCAAGAGGCTTGTACTCTTCTTGGATATCCTTGTAAAGATAATGTTTGGATAGGAGTAATATGGTCGAGGTTTGCATATTATGCGATTTAAATCTTAGGAGGGTATGTGTGAACAATATGGACTATTTTCTTCACGAAAGTTGAAGAGAGAATCAAGAGACCAATCTTGGTGAAGGCGCATTGTCCATGATTTGGAATCCGGAGGATGTGAGCAAAATGCCCAAGGGTTAGAGTGAACTTTTGGTTTTGATATAAAACCAAAGAGATGAAAGCGATCCTCGTTACGAACGAGTTCGACTTGATGGAAGAATTCCATTATGAACCTTAGACATATCTTCCGTTGATTTCAAGAAGACATTCTAGTCCTATGGCTCGTAAGGAGGTATTGATACCTTCTTGAATTGTAGAGAGGTGTCTGTCGTCCTTCGTGGAAGTGACGGTTTCGAGGTTATTGAACCCACGGACATGATTGCCGGTGTGTTGGGTTTGAGAGAGATGTTCGGATGTAGATGCTAGTGGTGAAAAATCAAACTCATATTCATGCGTCATAGTTGAACCTATAGACATGATAAGTTAATGGAAGAAAATGTTTGAGATTAACCAATGATTATCTAATGTTTTTAGTATAATTTTATTAACAATGGTTTTAACATTTAACTAACTCATGGTTTTGACATTCTAGTGGATTATTACTTTTAGAAAGATAGTGGTTTTAATCTTGCATGGCTGTTTTCGATGGGGCCGGATCCCACGGTTCTTTTACAAAAGGGATCCGCTAGTATATCTTCCGGGATCCGTGGATATGTAATGTGATTTTGATAAAAATATAGGTTTCTGGTTTTTATACCACGAAATATGTTTTATCATACCTTTTCTTTTAGCATGCATACATGACTTCTAATGTATCACAAAAGAATATAAGACATATAAATCAAAAGAAATGACAAACACCTTATAACAATAATAACCTAGATAAACTAGATTATCAATAATATTGCATTTCAATACTAAGGATGATACAAAGGATTGGGTATATGACCCCAATATAGATTAACAACACAAAGTAAATGTCACCGTATGTGAACTTCATCATAGGGAACACAAGTGCAATGAGTGTTAGGGCGATGAGCACGAGTGCGATGTAAACTATGTTGATGATGGATCTTCTTGGTTTCGATTGAGATGGAATGAGGAGGAAGATGAAGTTTTTTTTTAAAGAGAGGAAATTTTTGAAATTGGAAGATTTGAAAAAGTGAGGGTTTGATGAGATGGTCGACGGTGGGAGAGTTTATGGGGAAGGAGAAATTTTGAGATTTGTGTTTTGTTTTATTAGAAGATATGAATATTGGATTAAGTGAGACAAAACACAATTTTTATAAATCATGATTTCTAGACGGAGGAGTGACACGTATGTGAGAAAAAGCTTCCTAATGAAGCTACATGTAAAACATGTGTAAACATGAAATCTACTAAAATAAATGCCTAACAAACAACACTTATTTATTAAACTAATATCATTTAGATATAAGTGGAAAGTCATACCTCGAATGCACTTTAGGAATGTCTTTACAAATGACACAACAAATGTCACTTAGGCGATTCCCGCTCCTGCGTTTAAGATACCTTCTTAGGAAGATATTCTTGTTACCAAGCGACTCCTAAAGCTTGGTGGGTATGAAACTTAGACTAATCAACATGACAAGGAAGATTAGTACAATTAAATGAAAAGAAAATAAGAAAAATGTTGTTATTAAGTCAACATCCAAACATATAGTTTTGAAAAGAAAAAAAACATGGTGTTTGTTTTATGAAAAACCTTCTTTGTAGTTTTCAATTAACTATGAATCGTATCAAGTTTTTAAAGTACAATATACTTCAAGAAACTTGGTAGCAAGCTCGATGCCAATTGTGGAAAACTATAAGGGGGTTGAATAGTTTTACCAATTAAAACTTCCTTTTAAACTATTTAGATCGACTTATGTCAATCTATTTGGTTGTGTGTGTTAGATGTTGATAAACAAGCATATAAAGATATGTAATGAAAAGATAAGAGTAAAAGCACAAAACCACAACACAAGTATTTATAGTGGTTCGGCTACAAGGACACCTTCCTTGCCTACTCCACTCCCGAGTCACTACTCGAGAGTTCGTAAACACTACACCAATCTCCTTATGGCGGAGAAGCCTTCACAACGTCGCCTACCCTTTTTCGGTGCTAGGCTAACCACCGGTTCTTTCACTCAAGGTGAACCACACCTACACAACGTCGCCTACCCTTTATAAGGTACTAGGCTAAGTACCTGGTTCTTTCACTCCAAGGTGAACTACACCTACACAGCGTCGCCTACCCTTTATAAGGTACTAGGCTAAGTACCTAGTTCTTTCACTCAAAGGTGAAATACACCTTCACAACGTCGCCTACCCTTTATTAGGTACTAGGCTAAGCACCTAGTTCCATTGCAATGGAGGAACTACTACCACACTACACCAACGACTAATCCCAAAGGAGATCTACTCCTTTACAACATCATCAAGGACATCAATATCCTTGGATCTAATGCTAGTCTATCTAGTACATGAAACACACCATATCGAATGTACATCTAAGGCACCTTTCACTAATGCTCTTGACTAGATCTACAAGACACCTTTCACTAATGTCTTGTGTCTTCACTTCTAAGCACCTTTCACTAATGCTTCAGTCTTGACTTCTAAGCACCTTTCACTAATGCTTCTTGTCTTGACTTCTAAGCACCTACCACAGTGCTTATCCTATGAGCGATAGATACCCTTCATTAATATCTCCGTCTTGACACTTGAGACATCTTTCACTAATGTTTTCAACACTACACTTCTTTGGAGAAAGAAAGGAATCATCAACAAAGGACTTCAATAGCCTTGATGATGAGGAAGCATGGCAACTCATGGACTTGAGCTTGCTCGACTTCAAAGGTGGTGATCTTGCCTTTAAGAGGAACCTAAAAGATCACACAAAAACAAAACTACAAACATAGATCTCTTGGATCTAGGGTTAGTGAAATTTAACTCAGGGAGGAAAGTATGTTAGAAAGGGATTGAAAAGGGGTGAGAAATAATGAAGAAATGGCTCACTATTTATAGAGGAAAAATCCTCATTCCCCGGATCCACGGATCCCTTCTACTGGGATCCGGCTAGCACAAAGCCGGGGATCCGTGGAACATCCTCTTTGCCCATGGGTATTTTTGGTTATGGGTCATGGGTCATGGGTTGATCCATGGTTTTCTTTCTAGATACATTAAACTTGGTTAAGTGGTATATATAAAATCATGGGTTATGGGTCAATACCATTTGCTAGTTTTACCCATTTTAGTATTAACATGTTTTACCCATTTTAGTATACTTAGTTTAAGTATGTAACTAACCAATATGTAAACATTAGTTGTTGTACATATATATCTAAATCATAAAATCACTTATACTTGTTTTAGTGTTTTATGTGAAAACATAAGTGTGTTAGAAACTATTAGCTCAAACCATTTACGTATTTTATTTGTTTCGTTTAAAATGATTTTACGTTTGTTATCGACAAAACATTGAAGATCGTAAAATATAAATAAACGTTTTTACGGCTTATTTGTATTAACAGTTTATAATTCAACTAACCTATTAAAGTTACGGAATTTAAAACTATATTCCAAAGATCTACAAGATAACAAAGAACAAGCAAATAAACGAGTAATGCGATAAACATAAATAATATCCAACGAGGTAAACTAGAAATCGATGTAAAATAAATCAATAACACATAATCTTCATAAACTTGGCTAACACGAAGGTGTTAGCCCTTATCTAAGTAAACATAATCAAAGTATAATCGAAACAAGAATGGAAACAAGCTCATAGAAAACAATGTTCAAATCGAATGATAAGCGATGAATCGAGATGTTCTCCGTGGATGGAATGGATCTTGAGGGTGTTAGGGACAATGTGGGGTTGTCCATAACCTTTGAATAATGGTGGAGAAATGGTTCTTAGGGCTTTGGTATTTATAGGATTAAGAAAGAGTAGCCTTGAGTATTCTTTGAAAATAACAATTTGTTGTTCCGACCTAATCTGACGTGTTGGCCAACCTCAATATGCCATATTCATTCTCAATTTGTACAAAATCTTTTTCTCTTTCCGTGGTCGCTTGAATTGAGTAAAACGAAGTCCGGATGAAGATCTTATGACCAAAATAGTGAAGCATCCACTAAAGTCGTTATGTAAACATGATTTCTTCATTTGGCTTTGATTCTTTAGTTGGTTTCTCGGCTAAGGCGCGTATACGGCGTATCCCAAGGATTAGATACACCGTATTCAATGTAATCCCGTCATGGGTCTTCAAATAGTTAGGGCTCATATACGACGTATCCATAGAATCCAATCGTAGTATTCTTCATATACCTCATTTTCTTGAATCGACCAAGTTTCAAATCGGTATTAGAAGATGGATTCTTCGTATTCTTCAAAGTCGATCAGTCGTGAAGTCTTCTAAGTATATGGATCGGCGTACCTATTTAGCATTGATATGCCGTATTGAATGTTTGATAAGTAGTCTTTATCCAATATCTTCGTTTTAGCTCCAAAACACGTCTTTTACGCTACTTTCCACATTTGCTCAAGAATTGTTGAGAATTACAAAAGTAAATAATTAAATATCAATTCTCATACAAAATAATAGTAAATGAGCAATATAAATGGGATATGATGCTTATAATTAGTCCATATTTGATATCATCATTTATGACTTACGAGTTTATTATGACTTAGTGTTGGAAGATAAGCTCACAAGTTGGTAAATAAGTCATAAAAATGAGCTCAAGAAATATAATACAAGTACCCTTAGTAACAATGACTTGATATCTATCAACCTTTTATAGGAAATCTAACACTCAACGTAATGGTTGATATTACCATGAGTGGTAGGTTGAGGTAGCACCACCATCACTTATGGTAACCATTATACCCTTCCAAGGCCCCCACTTGAAAATAAAGCTTTGGAAGTGGTTTATTAATGCAGGCCATCAAACATTCTTATTTTGTGTATGGGTGAAAGGTATATTATGAGGTATTGTTTGCATTTAAGCGAGAGACATTTTTATATGTTTAGTTTGGTGGTCTTTTCTACGCCAGTCTAGTGGTTTTTTATAAAGGAGGTGAATACTAAGGGTGTGTTTGTTATGTGGGTTTGAACCCAAGGAATACTTTGATTCCATGAATGATAGTACTTTTAAAAAAAAAAGTAATGGAATTATTTTAAAATCTCGTTCCACACCATATAGGTGGTTTTGAAGGATTCCATGTGACACACACTTCTCCATATATAATTCATTTTTACATTAATTTTTTTTTCTCTTTCTTATAATCTTTATAAGTCAAACAATTAAATTCTTTAAACAAATATATAAATTAAATAATTATTCATTTTCTATAACTACATTTCTTTCAAACTATTCCAAATTTAAATCCAATTTTAAATCACTTATAAACCAAACGGTACCAAGATAACGATGGTTGAGGCAATGACGATTACATCTGGTCTAACAATTTCACACACAATTACCAAAAAAAAAAAAAAAAAATCAATTTATGCTCACAAGGACCAAATCCTCACATTTACAAAATACAAGGGACCCACACACAATTACCAAAAACAAAACAAAGGACCCGAACGCGTAAAAACCGAATTCAAAAACAATTTGACATCCGCCTATATCCACAATCCGATCCACACTTCTATATAAACCCCAAACATATAAACAAAATTTGTCCCCAATTTCAAATTTTCATTTCACATTTTTAATCTTTTGTACCAATTCAATTCGACTCACGTGACGTCACTTTCTAGGGCTTGTTTTTTTAAAAGATCCGGTCCGTACGATTCGATTATTGAACCGGTGAGTTAATTGTTTTAATTTGATTAATTTGTTTATATAATTATTATTGTGTTAGTTGTGGTTTAATCTAGTTTTGAAATGGTTAAAATTAGGGATTTTATTGTATAGTTGTGTTTTAGGGCTTCGTTGTGTTGAGAAATTTTCGGTGAAAATCGGGCTTGGTGATGTATTATAACTGGAAATAGGTTTAGGTTTTATTGCCGAGACGCGTGAAATTTAGTTTGTTTTAAGTTAGTTGCGCAAGGGCGAGCGGTTTTAAGAATGTGTGTTTGTGATAGAAATAAGCTGTACAGGGTATGTTCGTGTTTGTTTATTGATGGTAAGAGATGCAAATTGCTTGGGTATAAACAAGCGTTTAGAGTATATAGTATGTTACTATGTTTGTAGTTTATCTTTAATGTAAATGAATCATAACAAATAGATTGCGAAGACCCTGTAGGCAAGAGTGTGTGACATCTGCTCATGTTTTCTATAGGAATATAAAAGTCTAAGTAAATGTCGTTCATTTACAGCCCTGTGCATTACTTGGTATTTAAAGGGTGTATTTGCTGATATATGTTGGTCTTATCGGTTATCATGTTAGTTACTTGGTCGAATAAGTAAACCCTTTTTCGGCATTCTTCCCTTTCTCGCGCATCATTTTGAAAGTTTGTGCAAGTGGGTAATGGGTATGTGATATATGTTGTATTTGTTTTGGTGATGACAATTTTGTGGGCTTGACTTATTTTGCAAGAACAAACAAACCCGAACCGTAGTTGTGTGCTTTTAGTTAGTTAGTTGAAAGAAGCAGTAGTTTGGCTTTGGTCATTTATTGTGTTACGTACCTCGGTGAAACAGCTTTTCTACCAAACACACATGTGGGCTATTGAATATTTAGTTTTCCTAGAGATAAACCTTTATTTATAGTCAAAACTGCATAATATCCTAAAATTATAGGGTGGATTTGGATGCTCTGCAAACCTACTAGTTTCGGTGTTTTTGACAAATCCAGTTTTCTTTAAAGGCCAAAAGTGATTATCGAATTTGAGAAGGATTGCTGCAACAAAACTTATTTTTTAGGGTAAATGTGTAGTTTCCTAACTTTCACTAACCTTGATCACTTTCTGGCAACTAATTACTTTTTGTTATGAACGTTGCGGTAATCACTTTGAAAACACACATTTTACTACACAATCTTTTGCTTGTTTGTGTATCTCTTATTGATAAGTTCATAAAACACAATGTTAGTTTCTAGCCTAATAGAGACCACAAATTACTTGGTAGCAGATCATCATGAAAGAAAAGATGTTTGCATTAGTAAGTAGAGTAGAAGTCAAAGTACTATAGATAGTAGATGACTCAGATTCAACTAGTATCTAGTTATTTTCTTCTCCTTGATATTCAACATACCATTGAAGTAGGAAATTAAACACCGTTTATGTGTTTATGGCGAGGTGTATTTTGAATCCATGAGAGTGAAATTATTGTTAATTTTAAGCACCATAACTGAAGCTTCTTATGAAAAACCATGGGGCTTCTGCATCTATTTATTATTGACTAGACCCAAGGTTCATGGCAACGTTCTCTTCTATTTTGGAATGGTGATCATGTTGGCTGAAATTTCTTATCGTGGGATTACAATTTACAAAAAAAAAAAAAATATAATAAAAAAAAATTGTTTCTGTTTAAGGATTGTGATATGATAAACAAGATGTCAAGAAATTATAGAGCTACTTATTTTGTGCATGTAAGGGGGTGTTTGGATCAGCTTATTGCTGGCTGCACTTATTTGATTTTGGAACAGCTGATAAGTTCACATTTTAGAGCTTATGAGCTATCATCTTAAGCTTGTGGCTTACTAAGTCCATAAGCTCCTGTTGATAGGCTCAAAAGCTCTAAAATAATATCTTTGACTTTTCAATATAAAGTAAGCCTGCTAGCTCTAACTGAGCTACTCTAAACACCCCTTAGATGACACAATACAAATTATCCTTGAATGCTTGACATCTTGTTTCTTAGCTCACAATCCTTAAGCACAGTATGAAATCCAGTGATGGTTACATCATGCTGTATTCATGTATATATGGACAAAATCAATGTTTGATGAGATAGGACATAAATCATAACCGAGAAAGAACAGAGCGTGTAGAATTTTGAAATTTTTTAGCAACAACTTCTTTAGAATGAGTAAGAACATATGAAAATAGCTAGGGAAGATAGCTAAATAGAAATTATGTATGTGGTAAACGATCCAAAAAAAGCTGTTCCAATAAGTTTTGGTCAATATTACATAATTTTGATGAGGCATGTGGAAAGAATATATTAAGTTATATAGCGAAAATGGAATCCCGTAAGAGATGAAAGGATAAACGGACAATCAAATATAAAAGGAGACCAATCTCTGCATTTGGATCCTTTGTTAATTTGGTAAAGTTCCCTTACTTAAGTAAATAACAAAAAGTTCTGGTCTACGTCTGGAGCCAGAAGAACCAAATTAGGATGGTTTTTGTAGTTTGAGCGACACCATGGTGTACTCTATACGTGTGTAATTTTCTGTTGAAAAAGCATTATGTTTCTAGCATCGTTTCCTTGACCCTATATACTGATTGTCATAATGTACTTGGGATGATCGTTAAACTCATTATTTATTTATAAATTAAGCTCAACGATATTATTCTGAGTTTGTGTTCCATTTTGCTATACGAAACTTTTCCCATAACTGTAATCATCTTTTACTGATGCAACTATACAGGATTCCTGCACTGGAGAACTTTTGCAATGATGCAACATGAGATGGAGTCCCAGATTCATTATCTTGAACAAGTAGCATACAGTTCAGTGCTACGAGCTTTTAAAGCACAGTCTGATGCCCTTTCGTGGGTACGCGTTACAACTTTCTACAAATCATTTCAGTCAACCAAATTTTTTTTTATTGCTAAGTATATGGAATACTAAATACTGTTATTAAACATTATACCAGGAAAAAGAAGGATTAATAACAGAACTTCGAAAAGAGCTGCGGGTTTCTGACGATGAGCATAGAGAACTACTTGCCAAAGTAAATACTGATGAAATCATTACAAGCATCAGAGAGTGGAGGTCCTCAGGTGGGACTCGCAGTGCAATGCTCAACATTCCCCAATCTATCCATGACCCGATGAGTCCAACAATCTCAGCATCACGGAAGAGGCAAAAGACAAATATGCCCCTGTCTTTACCCTCTCAGTCATTTCCTGGCTTGGGAAGTGGGATCCAGACCCCTAAACCTGTAAGTTCATTAATTTTGATTTTGAGTGTGATATTAAGTAATGGCTTAATACTCTTTGACTGATGGGTCATCTTGAATGTCTGTGAAGTCCCCAAGGTACCCGTTAATGGGGAGAACTCCAAGGGGAATGCCTCCGAATCATGGCTCTTCTGTTGTTCCTATAGCAAATGAAGCCAATGATGCGGGTACAAGAGATTATTTAGTTGGAAGGAAACTGAGAACAAGATGGCCTGACGACCACAAATTTTATGAGGCTGTCATAGTGGACTACAACCCTTTACAGGTATGTCCAACATTTATTTGTCTGTATTTGGTGGCTGTAAAATACATTTTTGTTGACTAGGAATGTGATGCTAAATGGGTTTAGATTGGTCTTTTATGTTTGTGCCACATCAGATAATGTAGCAACATGTTCTAAATTATTAGAATTTGAATCAACTTGTTTTTTTCTTTCTTACAAGCTTTTGATTATTATCATGTTTATCCTAATTTACGTTTTGAGATGTGATAAGATAGTGTTTCTGCTCCTTCTTAAAGCTGCTTTATTGTCCAATAACTCTTGGCTTCCCCTTTCTTTGAAGTTGTTTTCCTCTATTCTTTTACAAGTTTGGAATTTAATACGGTAAAACTCACTCCCTTAACCACAACTCCCTGTTACTTATAGCCTTACTTGGGTTTACATCTCATACATGAAAGTCTGAGTTGTGAGAGTGACAAAATATAAAACTTAATTTTCTTAATTTTAGTAGTGCTGTAAAAATCGGCCTAGGCGGCCGATTAATCGGCACCTAGGTGCTAGGCGGGGATTAACCGCCCAATTTTAGCCTAGTCGCGCTTATTAATCGGGTTGGTCAAAAATCGGTCAACATAACTCGCATTTTTCACAAAATCAATAGACACAACCATAGACACACCTCGAGCAGTGATTTAACACAAATGTGAAGGTATGCAGTTTTCCTATAATAATTGAGTGTTTATGACACTAATTGAATTGGAAATGGTTTCTAAAAATTAATTGAACCATTTGAACTTTGAACCTTCAAGTATTTTGGAGCATTTCGTTTGTGTCATACATATAATTTCAAAATTTTATATATTAAAATTCCAATTCGATTAATCCCAGCCTAACCGATTAATCGCTAGGCGGTACCCGGCCGCTTGACTTGCGCCTAGCGATTTTTACAACATTGCTTTTAGGTGAGCTATTCTCTTATATTTTATTCAGACTTCACCCCTTTTATGTGATTTCAATATGTCCAGTTTTTGTTGTTTTATGATCCACTGTTTAGCCCTCAGGCATTGTTCCAGTTATGCTTGAGTTTGTATCATAAATCAGTATGTAAAACATGCAAATCTGCATGCTTTGATATGTCCCACCAGCCACCCTTGAAATACGGATGTTACATCTTCAATTCATGCAAATCTGCATTAATAATTGCTGATATATATTTAACTTATTGACAGGGATTGCATGCTTTGCTTTATAATAAGAATACACGACAGGAGAGCATTGAATGGGTTAATCTCAATGACGTAAGATGTTTGCCAACTCATTTCTGATTACTAGTATTATGGTTTATTCCTTATTTTAAAGTTAGCATAAGCCGTAAGCTTGGTCTTATAAATTGATATCTAAACCTGAAAATGTTCCCTTATTCATGGAAGACATATGATGGACAAGCCAATTTGAGACACAATAATTTTTCAAAGAGCGAGTTTTAATTTTTTTCTTCACATGTATTCTTTTCTTTCACTGCAAGTATATGTCTTGCACTCTACCTTGAAGTTAAATGTTGTATTTCTGTCTTCTAAACAATTGTAGACAGTTTTTATTAACTAAAAAGGCGGAATATTCACTTTCTCTGAAAAATTCTTCATCCCAGATTCGTCCTGAGGATATCCATTGGATAGGCGAGGATCCAGGAACCCATCAATCTAGTCAGGGTGGGCAAGGACATGGATTTAGCAATCAAGTTGGCCATGGAGTTGGAAGGGTAGAGGAACTTCAGGAACAAACTCAAACAGGATACCCACACTTGCAGAATGGTGACATGAAGGCTTCAGATGAAATAGAGATACTTCACACTGACACTCTTATAAAGGAGGTACTTACACTGATGATCTTTATTTATGTTAATACCTTTTCTCACTACCAATTAACCTTTGCTATGGTCCTTGTATAATATCGGCAGGTCGAAAAGGTGTTTGATACTACCCAGCCTGATCTGCTTGAAATAGAGAGGCAAAGAAAATGCTGAAGGTATGACATGGTCTCTGAATCATAAATTTCTTAAGAAAGTTTATATTATTTCAAGCTTTATAATGTTTCTGTGTTGGATGATATAGGAACATGAGCGTGCTCTGATTGATGTCATTGCGAAGCTTGCAGAAGCATCCAACGCTCCCGCCAGTGATAGCGGTAATAATTATGTAGATGTTTTGGCGCTTTTATATTTTGCTTTATGTCGGTCATACATAACTTTACACATGGTGGTGCGAATTTGAAGTGCCAATGACGACTTTGTCCTTTTTGGGTCGATCCAGAGCAGTATGACTTATTCTGGGTACACATTAGATCAGAATATGGGCATGGTTTTTTGGTACAAATATTGCTGTCTGTGAGGATGGTCTTTAGTAGGTTATGTTGAATAACTACATATAAAACACATATAAATGGGACGGCTTGTACTTCAATGTAGGCCTGGAATAGCTGGGCCCTTGCTAACTTTTTTGCTTAATCAACCTCTCTAAATTTTTGCAATTACGCCGTCCTTTAGAGTTGATCTAACACAGCTTTCTCTTCTCATATTATGCTGCCTTCCTCCTAGAGACTCAAGTTAATTTTAAATATACTGAGATGGTTTTCAGCAGTAATACTCTCTTTCTCTCTCACACGGGGTAATATGTGTTTAGAACAAGGGCAAGATTTAATCTTTCTATGAATTCTCATAAAATTACTCCATATATTTATGCAATGAAACACATGATTGTCTGAATCTTTAGCATAGTATTGCATTTACATTTTATTGGACAATTCAGGCGGAGATCATCGATTCATACAGTATGGCAGCTACCAATATGAAAGATCGGATGGTACAGCAATGGCCAGAGGAAGCATAACAGCAACTGATAACCAGCCTGAGGAGTATGTTGATATCATTTAGTTTTTTTATGCATGGTTGTGGAGCGGAATGAAACGCCTTATCAACCTGTAAAGCTCTCTAACTTTAAAAGGATATCAAGAAATTAGAGTTTTAGTTTTGGTTTAGGATTTTGTTTGTTGAAGACATCTCTTTGTATAGATGGTACTATAGAAGTAGAATGCACATACTAACATTCAAAACTATGGCCTTGTAGGTCTCGATTTCATGCTAGTTTTCAAATTCTACAATTAGCAAATTGAAGCCATAATAATTTGCCATTATCATTTGAGCATTTATGAATCAGGACGTTCCATTGCTTGATTCTTTGTTAAGATGGGTCTTGATACAAAGTTCTGTCTGTCAATGCCCATTAATTGTGTGTGTGTGTGTGTGTGTTTTTCCCCCCCCAAGATTCTGTATGATATGTTGTTGCATTTTGGCTCTGTTTGTGGCAGAGTGGTGTTACTCGGCTATCAACGTGAATATCCACTTTAGTATATCTGCATCAAATATCAATATGTATGAGTTGCTTTTTATTTTATCTTAAAAGACTTGTGTGATCGTTCCAGTGGTGACGTTATATGCTTTAAGCGGCTAATGTTGATAATCCTTATTAACTGTTTCAAGCAATGTGCCAATGTTTCATTTTAATGGTTTGTCCCAAAACAAAACCATACAAAACAATAGAGTATACACCAACAAGAACTATAAAAGATGACAAGACTGAATCGACACAAATTGGATTGGCTACAGATATAGTCAAAATGACATGGACATGGTTTTGGCTATGCCAAATCTTAGCCATTATACCATCATGGCTAGCCACTTCCATCTTAGCCACTTCTCCAACACACAAAAGACAACATTTTCATTTATGATTTTCAACCATTTGGGATTGCAACAAGGTTTCACCAAGACACTGGAAACGAAGGACACCGTCAAAAATCTGCAATCTGGGTACGATCAAAATAGCAACCAGAAGGACCTCCCTCGGGTAAAAGAGCCAACATAACCGATCCTTGTGCTCCCTCTTCCACTGTCATGGTACCTGTGTGCCAATTTATATCAGTGTCAACATATCCAGGATGTACACAGTTAACGAACATCTTTGGGTACTTCCTTGCAAGAACTCTAGTGTAGGCATTGAGCATGGCCTTGGACACACTATAAGCCGGTAACATCTTTGACCACCCGTTGGCTTCAAGTTCATCGTTACTCAAATCATGTAAAAACTTCTCCACAAACCCATCAATCTTCTCTTCAGTTAAAGACTCTAGATCCCCAAGTTCCTTTCTTATTTGTTCATTAGGAATCCTCTGTATTAGACCCAATTGGTCTTCATATTAGACCGTATGTTCAACATAAAAGTAGCCAAAAGACATTTCAAGACAATGGCACTTACCCATAATTCAGCTCGAATGGAAGAGACATTTACGATCCTAGCACCAGAAGTGGAACGTTGTAGGAGCGGAAGAAGTGCTCGTGTTACGTTCTTGACACCATGGTAGTTTGTGTCGAGGCATTCTTTTGCCTTTTCATTGGTTGTTATCATTACCCCTTGAACGATATTTGTAGCCTTTCCTGAAAGCTAACACAAACTCAAATTTTAACAGGTTTTATACACGAACTTTAGCTGAAATGAAAGTGATCCATAATGCATGTATAGCATTACTTACCCAAGATGCGGATCTATATTTAGAGCTCTTAGACCATCTTCATCAACTACAACTCCTGATGCTCCGCATTATTCACCTTATTGTATATGAAAAAAAAAAAAAAAAAATCACAATCACAAGGTGTAAAAACAGTGCACTTTTCTCTTCAAGACTGTCTGAAAACTGAAAAGAGTGTTCGCAATACCAGGATATCAAGTCTTCCGAATTTGGTTTGCCGAAATTGGCCAAAGCTTGTATGCTTTGAGGGTCTTGAACATCAAGCTGATGGTAAAGTACATTTGATAAACCAAGTCCATGGAGTGACGCCATGGCATCTGTACCCCTCTTTTCATTTCTGGCTGTGAGCAAAACTGTAACGCCAGAAGCTGCAAGCTGCCTAACTGTCTCGAACCCAATACCCTTGTTTGCTCCTGTCACAACTGCATACCTAGAAACAACAAACTCAACCAATCAAAAATAGAATCAAAGAGCTAATGGAATTGAAATAAAAAGTAAGGTTCATAAGCAATAGCTAATGGAATTGAAATAAAAAGTAAGGTTCATAAGCAATCTGTTGTGTCAAACTTAAAAGCGTCTGTGATGTTACAACAATCTTACCTTTCTGTGGATTGCTTCTCGTTCATCATTGTTGCTGCTGCTCTTTGATTTCTCTTCAGGCTACCCTCAGATATATTATAGCTATAAGGAGATGAAAGATATGAGCCTATTATTTACTAATCTAAATGCTAGGATTTGTTTGACAGTTTCTGTATTTCGTCCGTAGCTGAGAGCATTTGTCAACATGTGTCTGGCGTTAAATCAAACATTGATTTTTATTTTTAATCAACCAAGAGGGCCTAAATGATCGTCCCATACCGCCAGTTTTTTTAATTATGTTTTTTTTGGGTAAAATAACTATTGTACTTGCCTAAAACTAACATGTTATGGTAGTGTTTATACAGGTTGGAATTCTTACAAGATAAGGCGCTTACAACAAAACTTAAAAGCACAAAAGAACCATTGACATATTTGTACAACTATTTGACAGATTTAGACAACTTGGTAAAATATCAATGAAAATGAAAGATGCTCCAAGTAATACCAATATGCAGCATAGGAAACAGGATCAAGTTACCAATCATTTCTATTGACGAAGTAACATAAAAGGCAGAACTTTGGTTTATTACTTTCAAGCTATGTAAAGGATGTTTATAATAAGCAAACCAACACCAGAACTAGCGAGAAATATGATTTTGATCACAGGCTGTTTAGGATAAGAATGTTGCCAATGTAGTCTCGTAGCTTTAGAGAAACAACTTATCAATTAAACCACAATATGCAAGTTTACATTGCAATGAAATTTAGACACGAAGATAAGTCAGGTTAAAAAATCATATGTAAAATGAGCAGAACATAATAAAAGTTGGTGTCAAAATGACTATCAAGTTATCAACACATGGGTCAGCAGAAGATGTGTTTCAAAATCACTGTCTAATTATGGAAAGACATACGTAACATGCCTAAACAAATATAGTTAAACGTTGCTATATTGTATTTGCAACTCAAACTGAGCTTCTCATCCATACGTCAACTAAAAGCCGGAACCTTATATCCCAATATATTGGACCTTCAGGGGTTGTTTGGGATCCGTTATTAAAACTTTTTATCTAATTATTGCCATACAACATACAAGCAGTGTTCCGTTTGAGTTGTGTGGCGGTGGGTTCAAACCCCATGAATTAGTTGGCCAAAAGATCTGAAACCATGGTTACCCAAAGAAAGAAGAGATTGCTTAATGCATGTGTTACGATCCCACATCAGCCGTATAAGTTTGGTTGGTAGCTTATAAGTCTAGGTGTCCCCTCCTCCTACAAGCTAGTGAGTGAGTTCTACACGTAGGTTTATGGCTTGATACGGGCCTAGTATAGGATGGGTTCGTATCAGCATGCAATAAAGTTAGCAAAACAAGTTGTTTGAATAAGCAATGTGGAGTTACAAGTGCTTATTCCAAACTGCTTATTATGTAGCACTATTTGACAAGCAAGTCCAAACTGCTTATTTAATAAAACCAAACACCCTTAAGCCAGAAATGACTGTATCTTATTAATTTTCATGACCCAGATCTCTTTTGTAAATCTTTGTTAAAATTTAAGATTGAAATATTAAATCATTACAGAGGTGAATGAATGAACAGTGACTGAAATAAAAAGAGTCAGGAAATGACCTGAAGATTTGGTTTAGATGTAACCTTAATCTGGATAGATCTCCAACAAGGTGTTGTCACTTGATCTTTGCAATAAAATATTGACTGTAAGGTGTATGTTAAATGGTCTTTCCTTGAATGTGTTGCAGGGACTGTTTTAAACCAACGAGATTGGCCGGTGGTCCCTCCTCCTTGAGGAGGCTTTTGGAATGAGTTTCACTTTAAACATAAACGATACGAACCAAAGTGTGGGAAGGTTCGTATCAAATTGATATCAAGTTTTTTCGTGAATTGTTCTTTCTTCCTATCTCGATTCACCTAGCAGTTTGGTTAACCGTATCATAATTTCTTAAGTGATTTATGATATGGAGTATATCAATTAGTATCGAGACAATCTTATCTTTCGAGGTTCCAACACCGGAGTGGTGGCTATGGGTGGTGGCTTAGACCCAAAGAGGTGCCAACCGTGACCAACATAGCCGTGACCAGCGGGGCGTTGGTTCTTCAGGGTGGGGTATTATTCGATCCGTCATCGGCCAAGTATAGGATTGACCGGTGGTTTATAATGTCTGGGTGTCCCTTCTTGGTAGGCTTTTTGGAGTGAGTTCTACACTTGCATTTATAAACGATACGAACCGAGTGTGGAAGGTAGTATCAAATTGATATCAAGTTGTTTCGTTAGTGATTTTTAATCATTGCTTATCACTGATTAAAAACAAATCAAGTAGTACTACTTTTTTAGGAAAAATGGTCAAAGTCAAATTACACAACCATTGTGGATTTGTGGGAGTTTTTCAAAGGCAACCGTCATAAAACTATACAAGGAGAAAATATAAAGGTAAATTTTTTCATTATTTTTTCTTGCTTAAAAAATATTATACTTAGTCATTTTTTGTTATTGTGTGCACTTAACTTTTTTTTTCTCTTATTATGTGTATTGGACATTCAAATTTTGATTATTGTGTACGTGAATTTTATGACCATTTTTCTCTTACTTTTTTTAAATTTTGAACGGTAAAATGATCGTTTCATGGTGAATAGTCATGAAAATATCTGTGATAATCAAAATTTAAAAGTTCGATGCAATAAGAAAAAATAAATTTAATACACACAATAACAAAAAGTGTAAGTATGATCATTTTCAATTAATTATTATTTTTTCTTTTATAAAAGTTATTAAAAGTATTTATTTAAAGCAACTAATTTTATTAGAGATGTTCATCTGTTTATATTTGTTTAAATTACGTCTACATTCATATATAAACCGATTAAAATATTTTTCAAAAGTTAAAATAACATTTGATACCAAAAGATTAGCAAAGAAAATCAAACTGTTATATGTATTAAATACAATGTATTATCATGTTGTATACAATTGTTACATATAAAAGCAGATAACTAGCAACTTCAAATCAGTTACAACACATAAATGGTTTGAGCTACAAGATTTATTGTTCCATTTAGAGAAGTAGCCGCCTCCTCGTAAATTGCTTCCACCGGATGAACAAAGGTTAGCAAACTCATTGTTTGCTCAAACGTTCACAGCAGTCCAGATCAACAGCGAAATTGCCTTCTTGACACTTGAAGATCATTTCGAATTGCAATATCTGACCACACACGTACGGAGCATTCACCATCACTCTCGATAACTAACTCAAGCCCTCGAACAAAAGAAAGAGGGTGTGGGTGAACTTCAACCTTTTGAATACCTCCAAACTTTATGTTTACAAAGATATAAAATCTCTATTTCATTTGGAATATGTAGCTCTAGCTTTCAGACTGAAGTATTAATGGTGCACAAGCAGAATGGATAGATTAGGATTATAAAAGTAGCAGAAACAGCACTCTGGATTTAAGTCGTCCTCGCAAATCTCATGAAAATATTCACTTTTATGATATTCAGTAGAAAAGTAACTCAGGCTCATAGGGTGCTTGTCATACTTGCGCCTAATTTCTCGAGGAAATAACAAAGCACGCCAGGCATCTATGCTAGAGTTACAAGTGTGATAACGGACTAAAAGATCTGAATATCCTGAAGATAAACACAAACGACATGGTTGTAGGTTATCATAGTACATGCACCTTGTTAGATGTTGACGTATGTGTCCGGACGACACGTGCCGGACCGACGTCACACCGGAGGTCATTGCCGGAAGGACTGGACTATGCCACCTAACCCGGATATTACGGGTTGTGTCTCCACGACGCCGACACCCAGTCGTAAACATGGTATTGAGGTGGCGCCACCACTCTACTCTTTCTCTCTCATATACTACTCTTTATTTCATTTATCTCATCTCATACAACATATACATCACAATACACTTTACACACACACATATATATACATATATGCTAAACCATGTACGAGAGATTCGACTTGATCGTTGGAGGGTGGTTCACCTCGGACCCGCTAACGGGTTCTTTCATGTATGACATGCTTTCAAGATCGGGACAAGGGCGGATGGCGTGAGCCGTCGGGGCCCGACCCGACAGGCATCTTGACACGTCTTGGACCGAGCGTCGCAGGTCGTTCTTGGAAGGGCCGGACTATGCCGCTAACCGGATATTACGGGATTGTGTCTCGCGTGACGACACTGGTGTGCGTAGACAGGCGGTATTGGGTGGCCCGCTTGCGCTTTCACTCTTTCTCTATATATACTCTCTGTTCATTTATCTCATCTCATACAACAGATACACTTGATCGTTGGACTTTCCCGGCGCGCGTACCCTTCTAACGGGTTCTTTCATGTATGACGCATGCCAAGATCGGGACAAGGAACGGATATGAGAGAAAAGAGCCGCCGTGACCAACCGGACGGAAAATCTTAAACAGCTGCCGATCGTCAGCATCGGATGTATCGTATCAGGTCCGATCGCGATCAACTATCCCGATATTACGGGATTGTGTCGCTGATCCGACACTTGGCGGTCAGCTCGGTGGTTGGCACTGACACTCGATTTTTCTCTCTCTATATCGTCGACATGTCCCCGGTGTGTATGTGATATCGGTTGAAGACCGATGATGTGGGCACCTCAATGTCTACGACTCGGTCAGTCACGCGAGACACAATCTTCCATCCCTTCCGCAAATCCGGTGATCTCGCTGTCGCCATATCGATGTCCCCCGTGATTGTAGTATCGTTCGGACGGTGTTGTATCTCTATGCCTCCGTCGCGTGTCCTTGACAGCATCGTCAACATGTCCCAGGTATTGTATTATCGGTTGAAGACCGAAGATGCAATCTTGAGAATACTATGACATTTCGGTCTTTATCATTCGGACGTGCCTTGGTCAGGTGACCATCTTAGAGTGGTTTACAAGTGGCCCTAAGCGGTGCTTCATTAGGCGAGTTGGATCTATTAGACCACATACGCCGTCATGTCCCCCCGATATTGTATTGTTGACCTATGGTCAATGATGCTATACTTAAACATCGTTAGATCCGAAAGCGAGACATGTCTTTCCCATCATCCCTTTGTTTCCTGCACCAATAAAACATAGCTTTTCTACCATAATCATTATTTTGTGATGTGCCGTTATACATCATTTGTTTATTAATCACAAACCTATGCTCCGGAGGTATAAGCTTGTATGTTTGATTTAAGTTCGGATCATAAATGTACACCAAACACTTGTTTTTTTTATTACCGTTGCTGTTTACATAGCTCTGGAGGTACAAGTTTACATGTTTGAGACGCTTACACCAAGGTCTTAGGAGTATACATCGACACACCGGTGCTTTTAGTTTATCTACGATGAACATCGACACACCGGCCGCTTTTAGTTTTACGGAGTAGGCATCGACACACCGCCGCTTTTAGTTTATCTACTGAGTGAACATCGACACACCGCCGCTTTTAGTTTATCTACGGAGTTCAGAGATCATTTTATACAAGGGGCATCCAAATGCTTTGCACTTGGGCATCCGAAAGGTGTTGCTCGGGCATCCGACTGATGTTCCTCGGGCATCCGAAATGTCGTCACATCCAGGCATCCGCAATGTCTTTGCACTCGGGCATCCAAAATGTCGTCACATCCGGGCATCCGTTGTGACTTTGCACTCGGGCATCCGAAATTTCATTTCATTCGGGCATCCGATTGATGTTGCTCGGGCATCCATAGTGACGTTGCACTCGGGCATCCGAAATTTCATTCGGGCATCCGAAAGATGTTTCTCGGGCATCCGACTGGTGTTGCTCGGGAATTCAATTTCTATCTTTGGTTTTCTATCCTTGTACTTGTTACGAACGTGGAACTTCACACAATTATTCCCGCATAATAAGACATGCAAACTCTTCTTCTTTTTCCGTTAGATAAACACAATGTTTCAAATGTATCAACACAACAATCGGTGACAACCGAACCATAACATAATCGGTGAAGTATCATACCACTATACTTCCTCGAGTTCCATAGAACTATATCTCATTGGTATCATTAAACTTAAATAGAACATGGTATTAGATAACTTGGTCACCGATAATGACAATATTACCCATGGATGTTAAGTACCAAACCTAGTGTTTATTGCTCTTTGATCACGCTTTGATACCCACAAAGTCATTATCTCATGCTTGCTAATTACGCGAATAAAACATGAAAGCTTTGCTTTCTCCCGTTAATTATGACAAATACAATATTTCACATGTATTAATACAAAATAGGTCACAACGAAACCGTAACGCATGGCAAGCGGAAGTTGCCATACCACTATGAGTTCGTTGAACTCAAGTAAAACGTTATTGACAAATAACAATAATGCTCACCCATGGATATTAGTTATCAAACATGCGGTGTTTCTCCGGATTTGGCTATTATGTCACAATATTTTAAGAAATTGATCAAACATTGTTGTCTTATATTTTAAGTCTGTACCATAATATTACTCAAATATCCAGATAAGATTTTTTAATTTCCTTTCACTCTTCAAGACATTCGCGTGATTTGTGGTGACCGCACGAAAAAACTTTCGAGATGAAAAGCATGTTTTAGCAAAACTTTTAGGTGTATATACATTTTATCATGTAGTAAAGCATTGATATAATCCTTCGGGTTTCATAAGATTAGGCCGTACCAAAAACACATTTGATCTAGATTATAAGATTATGTCGGCGACTTGTTTTCGGCAAAGCGGTTAAGAATGTTAACACTGAAGCCTAATATGTAAGGCGATAAAAGTTGTCATTTATACCAACAATAGACGGAGGTTTATTAGCCGAACAATTAGTGGTCCGGATGTCATAAGTAGAAAATAACTGGCAATATAATGTTATTTTGAAAGGTGCTCGGAGATTGACAAATCTAGTGATCAGACCTTGTCATCAACGATCTCTATCATAATGTCCAAATACTATTCAAGTAATTTAATATTACCAAGTTTTAAACCTCTATAACGCCTGTATTTGATGGGTAATAAGTAAATAATACTATCGAGCGTTTTTACATATATATTTCGAATGCATGTTAAGATGCAAAACATCCTTGAAAGTATGCAACTTGTGCTACTAAGTACTAACAGCTTAATTTGACGATTTTATAATCATAGTCCAAAAAATAATAAAAGCAATATGACAACAAGAGATATACATATCTCAAAAAATACAAATATTCCGATATATTTTATGAATTTATCTCGACATGCGTAAAGTGAAGCCAACCTTCTTAAGTTCTTTAAGGATTCCTATTTTTTTTCTTTTTTCTTTTTATATATATATATATATATAAGTAAAAAATCAAAAGTATGCTTGAGGAGAAATATTATACATTAAAAATTTAAGAAAGTCATAGTAGGACTAGACATTTTCCCCAAGGATATTCAATGTGATGCGAAGTCACAAGTCTATTTCAATATTTCAACTCTCGAGTTGTCTAGCTATATGAGTAAGTCATCGGTGTTGTATGCAAGGTTTGTACCTTTCAAAGAGGAATAGCGTTATGTCTCTTCAAAAGGAGACATATTAGATGTGCATATCCATGTTATTCATTTCTCACTTGTACCATATGTTGTTGTCAAATGTAAGTTGGACAACCAAACTCTTATAGTTTATTTGGGTTCAATATTTTTGCTTACAGCTAAAATTAGCAGAATCATATCAAATTCATGAAACGTATGTCACCTTTATTCCCGAGTTTTTACAAAGTCATGTTTTACTTTCATAGGCAAAATATTTCCAAAGCATACTTTTATTTACGTGTGACCAAAACGAGAGAGCATAGATGAAGAGATGATCATATCCGACATATAAAAGTAGTTTTGTGTGTTTTTGGTAGGATTTTTTATTTTTTATTTATTTTATTATTATTATTTTTTTTTCGGATTGTGAAAAAGACAAGTGATTAAAGTCTCACCCGCGGTCCCAGGCTCGTGTCTATTTAATTTTATTTACTCCGTAATATAAAAAGTGTCAACTGAACAACTAGTATTTCGATAAAAGGATTCGATTGGACCATGGTTATTAATCTTTGTACATTTCTTATCTAGTACATTGAAAATGTCATAGTATGGGTTCTGTCAAAAGTTAATAGCGTGGTGTAGCTTCCAAAGCAACTCTAGGTTCTACTTTGTCTTCTCTAAGGCTAAATATTGTACCTCATTTACAATAAATAGTGTACCTCATTTATTAATAAAATAGGCTTATAGAAATATGTAATTTATATGTTCTTTTGTACTTCTTTACATACCATGTCATGTCTAAATATTGTACATAGATAGGATGGCCTAAGTTAATAGTGAACTAAATCACTAGACAAGATACACATCCTGACCAAATCATTCAAGGTCATGGTTAAGTTGTGCATTTCCCACAAACGTAAATCATGCGCAAGGTTGCATTCACAAAGATGAATTAATGATAAGACATAAATTATGTGTGAAAACGTTGCATATCTCTGGCTATAACGTAGTGTTTGGCACATATTTGCGACAGACAAACGAGAAAATAATAGAAACAAAAGTTTTATACCCCATCGGGTCCATTCCAAACCCAAAAAATGAGCTTCAAGCATATAGATTTTAAAGTGTGGTTCTATTTTTATCAATACCCGACAAGAAAGCACGACTTTACCTCATATCTTGAAAAAGATTACATAGCAGATAATGCATTATTTATTTTTACTTGTGCTATTATTTGACCAATTTTTTAATTTTTGTATCAAAAGGAACAATAAAGTAAAACTATGTGTACTCTAAAAGTAAAATAAAGTCATATCTATGTGTAAGATTTGAAACAGTGATACTATTCTAAAAACTTTCTGCCATTGAAAGGGACCCATCAACTTTTAAGAAGAAAAAAGAAAAGAGACTTATCCTCCCTTTCCTAATTTCTCAAGATTGCAGATGCATGCAATGAAGACAAATTTCGCCCACCTTTAAGTTTGATTTTAAGATATCCAAACATACTTTAAAGATAATACCAACACATGTGGTCAATCAGGAGAGTGCATAAACGAAGTCGGATACTTACAGGAATGAGGTTAATGCAAACACGCTTTCTGGAAATCAAATCAGGTAGGCAAACTTCCCCGTTTTTTAGAGTGCGATAACTCGTGAACCCATATTTTCTTTGGAAACCAAACTCTGGATGTCATAACATCCGAACGAGACCACGTGACTGAACGAGGCAGTGTATCCGAACAACTTGGCCGAAGGAAGTTATGCCGGACGGTTCATACCGGATAATTCACGTGTCTCTGTTTCAGTTTGTGACAAGAGCTTTTGCTTTGTGGCGATATACAACATTTTGCTTTTTGTGTCCAACGGATGAAACCCATTTCTGGTATACCCCAACGAGACATGTGACTGAACGAGGCAGTGTATTCGAACAAGATGGTATATTGGAACAACTTGACCGAAGGAAGTGACGCCGGACAGCTCATACCGCCTGTCAATATTCGACGTCCATGCCGGATGTCAACACCGGACTGAAAAATATGACCCATCCATAGTAGGCCGCTGGAACAACCCCATACATGTCTTACATACTAGCACTTTAATGATGGAAGAGCCGCCTACAGGTTACTCCGGCCTATCTTCTTCATCCCTCATCCCGAAGGGTAGACGGAGGGCAAAATACCGAAGGAGATAACACCAAACGACCCCGTACATGTCATCCATACCGGTCTTTATATGATGGAAGAACTGCCTTGAATCACCTCCGGTTGGAGTCATACCGAAGGGAAGATGGAGGCCGAACCACCTCAAGATGGTGGACGAACCACCTCCGAAGCGGTAAGTTTAAAACGAGACCTATCATTCTTAGCTCCGGTAGAGTGAATGACGTCTCCACGGATGGCGCCAAATGTTGAAGCATTTTTCCGTCGGGTCAGTCCTGACGGCTCTCACGTGCCATCCGTCCTTGTCCCGATCTTGAAAGCATGCTGTCATACATGAAAGAACCCGTTAGAAGGGTCCGAGGCCAAGCCCGGAACCACCTCCAACGATCAAGTCAGAATCTCGCCTGTACATGGTTTAGCATATATGTATATGTATGTGTGTAAAGTGTACTGTGATGTATATGTTGTATGAGATGAGATAAATGAAATAAAGAGTAGTATATATAGAGAGAGAAAGAGGTGGGTGTCAGTGGGTACCTCCAATCATGTCAGTCTACGCACCAGGTGTCGGTCGCGTGGAGACACAATCCGTAATATCCGGGTTAGGTGGCATAGTCCAGTCCTTCCGCAATGACCTCCGGTGTGGCGTCGGTCCGGTCGCGTGTCGTCCGGACACATACGTCAACATTAGATGATCCGGATGATCGAGCTTTTGTGTTATTTGTTCAGGTATGAACGCACATTTGACATCAACATGGTAATCACATTGAACAAAACTACAGACAAATTCATTACATAATAACACAAACAGCAAAATCAAACACAGAGAAACTTATTAGGAGCGTTTGGACGAGAATGAGTGTATGTTGCGGTGATGCGAGCATTTTTTACCTCAGCTGGAAGCTGGGTGCACCATTCATGGAGAACAACTTGCAGTTCTGATGTACATTGTCACACTTGTAAAATGGAGGTATGGAACAAGATGATCGGTCTCAAACATCAGTTGCTTAATAGTTTAATCTTCTTCATTGAGTTATGACAAGATACAACATTGCTTCTTGAGATTGTTGGCCTTGTAACATCAGTGCATTCTGTACGAACTAGCTAGAATCAAGGGGTTTTGATGGCTCTCATCTTTTAAAAGGTCATTTCAAAACTGGCAAAATAGATTCTCGGAAGGAATAAGAAAGGGTGAGCGGATGTGTATGAGAGAAATTATCATCGGTAGTCTCGTGAATTATTATCAATGTTTTTGGTAGGATAGCGCAATTCATATGGATGAAAAAACCACAAAATGTAGTAGAGATAAACATAATTCTTCATGTTCCTTCCCATTCGCATTACATCAGCTGGCACATAATTGGTCCAAACATAGCAACTAATGGGAGTGGGTAGCTGGGGTGCTGAATCATCTGAGCTTCCACTATTAGCATGAATTCCGAAATTGCAATTAGAAACATAAGTCCACTTTTTTCATTTGTTCAACATAAAACACAACATAAATACCACATTTTATTGGAAGGTTATGAATTGCCTTGATTATTATTCCAATCAACCGACTAATATATAAGGTACATGAGAACATTCAAGAGACGATACATTGGGCTAGGCCTAAGAACATATACATGGGCCTATAACATACATATACATCGACTAATACGCCCCCACACTTGGAGCAGGAAGAGGCGGACGCTCAAACCGGGCGAAAATCTTCAAATAATACGGAGGCGTTCTTTGGTGAAAATATCGGCATCTCGATATTGAGAGTACATGTAGAACTCTAACTCGACCGGCAGAATGTATCACCGACGAAGTGAATATCAATCTCGATGTGTTGGGTCCGTGATGTTGAACAAGATTTGCAGACATATAAATAGCACTCGCGTTATCACGATGAAACAAGGGTGGCGGTTGTTATAGGAGAATGTAACTCACGGCCATGCGGTCTCGGCCACAACGTTGGCAACACCGTATTCACTTGACCGGGCGGGAGAGGGTGTGTTGACGTTTAGAGGACCAAGATAGTAAATTGTCACCCAAAATACACAATAACTTTGAAGTAGACCGTCTTGTAGATGGGCAACCACCCAATCAACATCGGTAACCAACCAACCGGTAGTGGAGGATGCATATAAGTGTAGACCATAATCCAATGTCCCACGAGCGTATCGCGGGATACGCTTGAGAGCGGCAAGGTGTGGCTCCTCGGATCGTGCATATAAAGGAAAATCATTGAGCGCATACGACAAATTAGGCCGTGTAAATGTAAGATATTGTAGCCCACTGCAAGACTTGATACAAAGTAGGATCCTAAACGAACGCCTCGGGACCCGGTTTGAGTCCGTGACGCCGGTGTCCGAGAGGGGTTACAATTAACCATGTGAGCACGCTCAAGGAGTCAAGAGCGTATTCACCGAGATAAAAATAATCCTGTCGGGTGACGAACAGCAGAGATGCTAAGAAAATAATTAAGCTCTCCGAGATCAGTCATGTCAAACTCACTGTCTAAAGAGGCTATAATCTGTGAAGTGAAGCTTGTGAAGAAGTTTGTTAGTATAATATCATCCATATAGATAAGTAAATAAGCAACACGAGAACCACGTCAAGAATAAACAATGAAGAATCACATCGGCCGTGGTAAAACCGACTCGTGTGGCATAACACGCAAACCTTTGAAACCAAGCACGAGGTGCTTGCTTTAGTCCATATAAAGATCTCTGCAAAAGACAAATATGATGAGGGTACCGAGAATCCACAAATCCTGGCGGCTGATGCATATAGACAGTCTCAGATAAATCACCGTTAAAAAATGCATTCTTAACGTCAAGCTGATGAATAGGCCACTTGCGAGACACTGCAAGACTGAGAATAGTACGGATGGTAGCCGGTTTAACAACCGGACTAAAAGTCTCGTCTCAATCAATACCAAGTTGCTGACTACTGTCATTAGCAACCAAATGAGCCTTATAGCGGCTCAAAGATCCGTCAGCATGAAACTTATGCTTAAATAACCACATAGAGCGAACCAGGTTTACATCTGATGGTCGTGGTACAAGAATCCAAGTACCATTTTTAACTAATGCATTATACTCATCATACATAGCATTACACCAATGAGGGTCTTTGAGAGCAAGAAAGGGAGATTTAGGGATGGGAGAAATAGAATACGTGTGTAGAGATAAACGATCCACTGGTTTGAAAATGCCCGATTGAGACCTAGTGACCATGCGGTGAGTTCGAGGTGGTTCAGTAACCGGTTGGGAAGGTTGGGCCGATGGGGGGTTAAAATTGGGTTAGTTGATGGGATGTTGCGTTTGGTGTGTAGGAGTGGGGAGTTGGGTTGTCGTTATTGGGCTGGGAGGGGAGTCCGATTGGATTGGTATATGTTGGGCCGTAGGCGTTGGACGATGGTGTTGATTATTGGACCGTGTTGTTTGGGCCGAGTGAGTATTGGTGTTTGTTGGATGTTGCGGTGTAGCGGATATGTTAGTGGGCTGACCATTATGGCCCGATTGGGTGGTAGGAAAAGGGGGGGTGTTGAGGGGTCTCGTGTTGAGGTGGTGTTGGGGTGTTTGCGTGATCAATAATTATATGGTTGAGTATGGGAGAGGGAGGAGGATCCAAAAACGCATAGGATGGTGTCATGGAGCAGTGCGGAATGGGTTTCATCGAAGGTAACATGGCGGGAGAGAATGATTTTGTTGGTTTCAAGGTCTAGGCAACGGAAGCCACGGTGGTAGGCGGGATAACCCAAGAAAATACACGGGGTGGCACATGGAGCAAGTTTGTGAGGCGAGTGAAGGTGAGGGTAACAAAGGCATCCAAAGATGCGTAAACAGGAGTAGTCAGGTTCTTTTTGGAAAAGTCTTGTGAAGGAGATTTCGTTGTTAATGGCGGTTGATAGGAGAAGGTTAAGGAGGTATGTGGCCATGTGGAGGGCCTCGACCCAAAAGGTAGGCGGTAGATGTGCTTGAAAAAGGAAGGTGCGGATGGCGTTATTTATTGTCCGATCATTCTTTCCGCCTTGCCATTTTGTTGAGAGGTTTTGGCAAGAAAATCTAAGTTGAATACCATTATTAGCAAAAGTGTATAGAGTCTGTTATTATCGAACTCACCACCATGATCACATTGAAAACTTTTATTTCACATTTAAAATGATTTTAATGTAAGTACGAAAATGCAAAAACTTATCGAACATGTCGATTTGTTCTGAAGAGGATAAATTCACAAGTAATGAGAGAAATGATCGAGAAAAGAACATAATATTTAAAACCACTGGAACTAACAATAGGAGAGGTCCATAAATCAGAATGAATAATATCAAAACAATTTTCAACAATAAAATGCGAACTGTAGAAAGGAGCTTCACATGTTTGCAAAGTTGGCAAGCATGGCAAACATGTGGACTTTTGTCTTTATTACATGAAATAAATTTACGAGAAACAAGAGATCAGAGTACATCGTCAACGGGATGACCGAGACGATGCCAAGTGGAGGAACTTGTGGAGAGAAAACAATAGGGATAGTTGATGACTTGGTAGCGGATAGAGATCGCTTGATTTGTCACACGAAAGAGGATATGACGAGTCGGGAAATCCTTCAAAAAATTTATTGAGCGAGTAGTCACATGAATGGGCACGTATACTCTTTGTAATGCCTATGAAACGAGTTGATTTCCTGCTCACAACGTTAGTATTACATGCATAGCAAGTAACCTAACATTAACCAACGACTAGTTATATACCCCGTAATCGCACCAAGATTATATAAACAACATGAAGTGCTTGATACTTTGATAGTACGTTGATACAATACAAAAACAAATAAATAAAAGGTGCAACCCCTCGATATATATGTAGAAGGAACATAACACAGCCACTGAAACAGTTAACTAAAACAAGTTCCGGGACAAAACATTAACACAAAGGTAGACCAAAACACACGGCTCGAAAACCTTGAAACAACTATAACACGCAACATTTAGCGATAAGCTCCACCAGTACTATACCCACCAGCACCAGTAGCACCACCAGCATTCAAATTATGTCCAGCCAACGTGGTACCAGTGCCCGTATCCTTCCCAACAGGATGACTCTTAACAACCCCTTCAACAACGTTACCAGCTGGTTGTCCAGTCCCATGTCCTGGTAAAGCTGACATTTGGTGTGACCCCATTGGGTTACCAGTTGCTCCTGTGGTCGAGTAAGTGTTGGCTTGTGTTGCTTGACGCTGTGTTGTGTTTTGGTCTTGTTCGATTTGTTTTTCGTATTCTGCTTGGTTGATGCGTTCTTCTTTCTTTGCTGTTGCCATTTCTTTTTGTGTTGGGTCGTGTGCTGTCATCCTTTCACCCTGTTCGAAGGAATTACATGTTCATATGTTCAAAGCTGGTGGGTGCTAATTTGGTGTATTCAAATGTTCAAAGCTTCTAAACACGTATGTTACAACATATGTTCAAAGCTGGTTGGTGCTAATTTGGTGTATTCAAATGTTCAAAGCTTACAAAATGATAACTGTATAACTATCAATCAAGCTTTTTTAGAAAGTAGAAGTAAACACACATAGTAATATTTTACCATAACTTACCAACCTATTGAACCAATGTAATATAGTTTGTTAAATAACTATTTGCCTAAAAAAAAGGTTTTTGCTCACGACAACCCTAAAGGTCGTGGTTTGAATATCTTATTAAAATACAATTGTTTGTAAGATTACAATTCAACAAATCACAATCAAGTGTCGACTATTTATTCACTATTGAAAATTGTTTGCTTAACTAGGGCTGTTGTTAATTAATATCTAAATCCTTCTCATAAAGAATAGATACTTTTCATGTTCGACTGGATTATGAAATATAAGAAAAAGAAACACCAACAAGTAGTTAAGCAAAGCCAAAAAGGCAAAAAACACAACCAAAAAAGTTATGACAGAAAACATCAAAGCAACTTATAAATACATAGTTCATAACCACCCAACCAGGCACGAGGCAACCACAAAAAGTGATTTTCATCGAGTTATTACCAAGAAAACTAACATCATATCAGTTTTTTTTTATCATAACCACATAATACTTTGAGCGAGTAACAGTTTGCTCTAACAATAACTTTTGCTATGGCTATATATATATAGACTATGAAAAACTATAAAGTAATGAACCTTTTCTTGGAGGGTGGCTTTGGTCTTTTCCATGCCGGACTTAGCCGAGGCACCTATGTTCGCCGCTGTCTCCTTGATGGAAGCTGTTGCATTTTTTGCTGTCTGCATTCTTATCTTTTCTTTTGTTATGAAATGAATTAAGATGGATATGATGCTTGAGATAGAGCTGGTTGGCAAGGTGTTTATATAGATTTGCTTAGGGTGCCGTGGGTTTGCTGCCGCGTAGCACAACTATGATACGTGGTGTACGTTTACATGTCTCATTGATCTTCTTTAGACACGTGTCTTTGATATTTAGAGTCATCTAGAATATCTAATAAAATGATTGTGATAACATGTTAAAATATCTACTAATAGAATATAAAAGATATATATCCGTCTTCTGATGGTCGACCAACCGACCAAACACTTGATATAAAAGACACACTAGTAACTTTCAAAATCAGTAACCAAGTTTAAGATTTGTTTCGATTTGATCACCAAACTTTATATTAATCATAAAACCATTAAAGTTTTAAAAGCTGTTTTATTCTTATGTCATCCGTCTCAAAATTATTGTCGAGGACGAAGAATCACAAAAGTTTAATAAAGTGGGCTCTATAAATCTCAACCTCGAATGGAATATTCCTCAATTATATTCTCTTTTTCTTACTAAATATGGAAAGTGATGATTAATTTGAGGCGTCCATAAAAGGAAATATGAACAATAAATATGAGACGGAGGAGTAATTTTTATGTTAGAGTGGCGCGAATGGAGCATTTACAAACTTGGTTATTATTTTGTGGTTATTATTTATGTTTAGTCATGCATTAACGGGTTGTACATAAAGTTGGGTGAAATTAGTTAAATTCAAGGGGCAGGTGTTTAAAATTAATGTACAACATGTTAATGCATAAATTGGTACTTTAAGCACAGTAATTTTAGAAAATTACATAAGAATGAAACACTTTTGAAACTTTGATGGTTTTTGTGATTAGTAGAAAGTTTGAGGTATCAAATTAGAACACTCATGAAACTTGATTAATATTGGGTGACATATTCCCTTTATTTTATTTAACTTTTTAACTCTTTAACAACAAAATTAAAATTTATTAATAATAAAACACATTACATAATAATTCAAATAAATTAAAGCATTACGATAATAATTTTCGCCTTTCTAAACAAGAATTATACATCTCATAATCTTGATTAGATTCTTGTTTAAAAAGTATGATGAAAGCACGTTTCTCTTGTGAAATGTCATTGCATTCATCGTATGCTCCTAAGATAATCTTTAGCTATGATTGCATTCTCAAATCGTAAAGAAACACAACTAAATCTAGAAAACAAGTTTTATTACTCGATAAACCAATCAACATAATCAACTTATCTCAATCAGCTTAATCACAAATACACAACAACCGGATCTCAATCAGAGAGTAAAACAACAAACAACAATAACCTGAACTGATCAAGGTGATCAGTCTCAGTAACTATCAAAATAGGGTTTTAACTGTATGAGAGTTTAGAAAGCAAAGAAAGAAAAACTGGGTGATGAATGTTTGAAAGCTCTTTTCTTTTTCTTTATAAACTAGCTCACCGACTATCTTCCAATCTTGACAACTCTAGCCTTCAATCTTGTAAAATTTTGCAAACGCTATCAAACAATCAACACATCAAACTTAAAAATATAAAAGTGACAAAATGAGTCCTCAGATATTTCTAGACTAAGATTATTATTTCAACGTCACCCTTAATCTTAGCCTCGGAAAACATCATACAATCCTAGTTTTGAAACCATTTTATAGTGTTGAAATCTATCAAGCCCTTTTGTAAAACATCATTGTTTGTTCGAGATTGAACTTTTCTATTTTTATAACACGAGGCAAAATTTTATCTCAACAAAGTGTAAATCAATCTCCAAATATTTTGTTCTTTTGTAGGACCTTAGTTTTATCAACCTTATCACTTTACCAAGAACCCAACACACGTAACCCAAGTTACGGCGTATAAAACGTGAAACATAAACACAAACAAAGCTTAGAAATAAGATGAGAAAGATGGTGACTTGATGTTATATTCGTGTATGTGAGAGGATAAGATAAACACAATAAAGTTGTATATTCCAAAGGAAAACACACACACACACTTTCAAGCACACCTCAAATGACCATTTGAGGGTATTTATAGTACAAGAGGCATAAAACCTAAAGGCTTTAGCTTGGGCTTTCTTTGGGCTTTTAGTGGACTTGGATTGGATTACACTTAATAAAAGGCTAGCTTAACATAACTATTAGCCATTTAGCTTAGCCCAATCCACGAGCCCGTTGACTATTCTATCACGATATCTAACACACGTTACAAAGTTCCTAATCGTGAATGACCATCACTTTTAATAAAACTATTAAGGCTAACAATCTCCCCAAGGGTGGTCATTCAAACGATGCTCCACTTGATTAGGTATCTACTTTCCTTGAGCTTGAACTTTGCGTGTAGATATAGAATAGTCTTGATTCTTTGTTCCTTCATGCTTTGTGATCGATAATGTGGTTGTCTGCCGTTGTCGACCGTTGGTTAGGTATCTCCACGTCTTTCTCCACCATGCTCACACTTCTATTTGACTTTGAGTTTCCAATGATGAAGTTCTCGAGTCTTTATACTTTGTAGATTCTTTGACATTGACGAAGAATCATTTTAACTTTGAGTTGCCTTTGATTTTGATGAGAACTTTCATGTGTTGTTGGTATGAGCATGTGGCGAGTCCGCACGATCCATCCGCTCCGAGCTTCCATAAGAAAACATAAAACAGTTAGTAATAAGCGGATTCCGCACTTACAAGTTTGAATTTCGAGGTGTTAACGAAGATAATGTGAAACACGTCTCTAATTCTCACAAAGGCCGTTCTGAACTGGAGTCCCACAAGTGAGATAACGCGATGTCTCAAATACATCTGATTCGGATGAGTCGCCGAGGTACATCAAGCATCACCTCACGATCGTAGACCGTTTGAGACACACTAAGTGTAATCCACGGAGAATTACCGAAGTGACTGCTGTGTCGTGGCGCTTGATGTTGACCACGGCAGAGTTTCCATTCAATCATTGAAGATCATGATGTGAAACTTCTCATAAATGTTCTAGCAAATTGCTAAGATCTGCGTGGGACTCTAGAATATATCACTTGTGTCCTTATTGATGAACAACAAGCGATGTCATGTCAAGTGTTCTGTGAGATCTTTTGATGAATCTCGTGGCTCTAGACTCAATAGTGCATTTTGTTTTCTGGCGGAGACTAGGGAGAGGTCTCCTTCTTCAATACCAACCAACTCTAAGAGAAGGTCAATAGATTATGTAGGGTTCCCATGAGAATGAAACAAATCCTTTTAAGAGGAATTGAGTGGCTAGAAGGTTTAGTGCGATGCGTCCTTTGGGTCCATGACGTCTTTGTCTTCAATACCGGTGTCATCAGTGACAACTAGTAGCATATGTATTGAACCCGGTTTACGCCTAGGTTGAATATGGAGGGCTATTTCTTTTCACCCTTTTCATTACATTTCTTTTAATTCTTCAACCCTTCTTTCTCCTTCCTCACATTACTCCTTTTTCAATCAATCCTAAGGACTTCTAATACTAACTATTTGTGATGTCCTTTGGTAGATCCCTCCGACTCTGGCGGATCATAGGACCGATTTCTATCCTTAGTCACCTTATAACTCCATGACCGTCCTATTGTTGCCATAAAACCATTTTTCATGAAAATCTCTCGAGTGTATATGATAGAAAACATGTTTGAGACACTCAGAGAGTTTTATATTTTAAAACACCCCCTTCACATGTGCTTATAAGTTTTGTGAAATCGCACATAGAGGGTAGAGTTCGCACTTTTGAATTGATCGACTTTAAATGAACAAGACCGATTCGAGACACGTTTACATCACTAGAGAACTAGCTTGAAATTATTACCCGTCCGGTCAAGTCCATAGAAAGTTTCTCGAGATGGTACATAATTGCTCGTCAATTCATTGGTTTCATCTCGAATCGAGCTCATTTGAGATTCAAACAACGATTTTGATCACATTTTAATCACGTCTCCTCCCCCAAAAATAGCATATATGTGATATTTTGATATCAACGGATTAAACAACATTTTAGAATCTTTTGGGAGACAAACG